>JALPQD010000028.1:7106926-7371926 GCA_023101885.1 Typhlomys cinereus
GACGAGTGTTCAGATGTTAAATGTCAAGCAGGTGTGGTAGCTGGCTTGTAACTCCAGCCTCAAAGGCGGAGGCTGGGAATCCCCACACACGTTCACTACTCGGACTGTCCCTATTGGGGTGCCCTGGGTTTAGAGACCCAGTCTCAAAAAATAAGGTGAGAGTTATGAAGGATGATTTGCAATATCACCAATGTCCCCACACACGTGTTCACTCATGTGCATATGCACCTACATGCACATGTGCCCAATCACATGCAAAACATATACACACGCATGCATGCACCTCATACGTACATATACATGAAAAGAAGAAAGTTATTTCAGAAGATTGCTTATTGTGAAAACCAGCAATCCAAACACGGGCAAGTAATACAGTTAAGTATACCAAGAAAGAGAGGCCCAACTTCTCTGTTGTACAGCAAATACAGAAACCATAACAAAATGCTATTGGACTCCTCCACATAGGCAAAAAGAAAGTGTGACCCTTGAGTCAGGCCACTGGGATCTAGCATGGCGAGGTCAGACAGCGTGGATTAGCCTTGTCCCCTGAAGAGCAGAGTGTTACCCAAGAACCTGCCAATACCATTGCTGGTGCCACCCCCAGCCCACAGAGTGCCTCGCGTCCTTACTGTGAGCGTGAAACCCGCCCCTGGGGAGAGATCTACACCTTGCCCTGCATGGGCCCACACATCTGCATTGAGTAAGCGTCCTATCCCTGCCATGTTGAGGCCTGACTTGGAGGAACAAGTCTGCAGCCACGTTCTTAAACAGGTGCAGCAGGAGACGGCGAAGAATTCACAGCAACAAGGGGAAAGGAAAATCTCTGCAAAACACAGAAGTATGCGTCATCGCATATTCTTGAAGGGCACTTGACGGCAGCCTCCATTAAAATCAGGAAGGGAGGAAGCAGTTTTAAGGGTAGTGGGGTGAGGCATATAGCAGGAGGACCACCTGCTGCTAGGCCCGCTGTCCCTGAGGGGTGGTCACCAGGCCTCAGCCCCTCCGTGAGGTTCTCAAGTTGTTGGCCTGATGAGCCGAGATGTCTAGAATTCTAAGATCCTGCAGAACACTCTAATCTTACCCGAGGCTGCAAGCAATAGATCCCGGCCTGGGAATGAAATGAGCACCGCTGGCGGCATCGGCTTCACCTACGAGCCTGTCACAAACCAACCCTCGGCCCACCCAACTTAACAAGAACTGCACCCTCAACTCGCACCACCACCCCAGAGTTCCTTCCTCTCTGGGGAGAATTCCCACCAGAGAGCTTCGGCGGATCACGGGAGCGCAGTGGGGTCCGATAGACTGCAAGAATGCGTCGCACTCTACCCTGGAACGAAGCGCAGCAATGAGCGAAGCAGAACCATGGGGTCAGAGGTCACGGCCCACATCCCAGCCACCCCTGAGCGACTCTCAGGGGAGTGTAAACTGCAGCGCCCTGCCCAGGATTCCCAGCGCGCTGGATGCTGGGTCACTGTCCTTCCCCCAGGCTGCTTTTCTTTGTCCCTCTCCCTTATTCTCAAAGGCGCAGTCAGTGGACGGCAGGACGCCCCCTGAATGACGGGCGCAGACTGAAGCCTGGCTGGATGCTCCTGGAGCCTGGGGCTGAGGCAGGCAGGTGCCTAGCGACCCGGAGATCCCACTGTCCAGGTAGAGTGGGGTGCAGGGGACAGCAGGCTCAGACTAAAGGAGCCAGTTGTTGAGTCCCAGAAAACAGTCCCTGGCGCTGAGTGAAGCACCCAGGCAGCACTGCCAGTGAGCTCGCTGGACCTGCCTTGAGCACCCAGCACAGAGCAACCAGGCAGCACTGCCAGCGAGCCTCACTTGACCTGCCTCTCACCACCAGAGACCTTAAAAGCCCTTTCGGACCTTGGGTGCACAGTGGAAGCCAAGCAGGGCAGAGGACACAGCAGCAGGCACGTTTGTTGGTATGACTGAGCACTCTCCCTCCTCAGTGGTCCACATGACATGAACATGAACGCACTGCTGCGGAGCGCAGACGGGCACTCCAGTGGCATCGCTGAATGATGACAGGAGCTGCCCTGTGTGTGGCGTTGCAGTCACATGGAATAGAAAGGAGGCTTTCTCGGGCTGAGTCCCTTGCCCCCCCCCAAATGCACTCACGAGATTTGCGGTTGGCACGAGATCTCTTCCTCTCCCGGGGCACAACTCGCTGGCTGGGCACTTGGGTGGCTGACTTGACGATTCGGTCCATTATCTCATCAGCCGCGTCATCTGTGACACTGGGTGGTTCGTCGGGTCCCAGACTCCACGAGCCACTGGATCCTGACAAACAAAGCAGTAGAGAGCGTGGCATGTCAGAGAGAAGCAGCTCAGAGAGCACACACCTCCGTTTTCTCAGGGAGCTCAGGTCCGTCAGCAGGCCAGCGACGCTCACGCCTAGTCCTCCCCACGTGGCAAACTCAACTGGAATGTTGGTTTCACACGCTACCCTACCACACAGCTCTCCTGCCTCTCATTTAGATCTACCTCTCCTCATGTGCGCCATGTAACCTGCCAGGTCCCGTGATTGAGGGCAAATAACCCATGCCCTGCTGAGCACATCAGTGACATCCAGCAAGACACACGCAGTAATGCAGAGAGAATCACCAAGGGCTTACTGATTAGCACTCTGTAAATGAGTGATTGCATGTTTCCAGTGAATGTCAGCAAAGTATAACTTTGCTATGTTAAACAGAAACTGAGGGGTATACAATGTACACTTTTTAAATATTTGAGAGAGAGAGAGAGAGAGAGAGAATGCATGCCCCAATACACCAATGTAGGTCAGAGGACAACTTTCAGGAACAATTCGTCCTTCAATCCTGTGAGCCTCTAGGAATTGAACTCAGGGTACCAGGTTGTGAGCAGGTGCCTACCTAACCCACTGAGCTCTCTTGCTATCCTTATGTAATGATACACTTCATTTGTAGATTACCTCCCCTTTGGAAAGAATGAAACAGGATTGAAATCCACCAACAAGGGGATACTGACACAATGCTTCTGACAGCTACATGAAAGGCCGTTCAAGTCTCAGCAATCTCCTTCTAGGTCAGAAGAAACATGAGTTCCCAAGTCATGTCAGTTAGAGAAATTGTTAATTAAATATATTAATTATTTAATATTAAATTTTAATTTTATAGATTTTATTTTAAATCTATGCTCTTGTGATAAGTGAACTTTTTCATAAAACCTCTTCTGTGGTACTGGGTAGAATTTTAGAGAAGATGATGCAGGACTGGAGAAATGGCTCAGGGGTTAAGACTCTGCCTCGCAAGCAAAAGGTCTTGAGTTTAGATACCAGGTCTCATATAAAAAGGCAGAATGGCAGCAGCCTGCACTTCCAGTCCTGGAGGGCAGAGGTCTGGGAAATCTCAGAGCGAAGCAAAAAGGAGGTAGAAGCAATCCAGGATGATTTCCGAAGTCACCCTTGGTCCTCCACAGGGACACACAGTAAATGAATGAATGATACACACAATAAATGAATGAATGAATAGAAAAAAAATTTAAATAGAAGCTGTCCAGTAGCTCAACGTTGTGTGCGTCTAGCTCTGAGGATTCGTGCTGTGCAGACTTAGATGTCAAAAGCCTGCTGGTGGGCTCTCAGCACCGGTGGTGGTCCGGGAGAGCAGAGAGCAGCGACCTTCCTAGTTCAGACAGAAAGTTCATTTATAAATGCGTTCACACCCAGCAGTGCACGGGTAACGTATCATTTTTAAGCTTTAAGTTTCTTCTCCCACAGATTTGTTTTTTCTTTTTTAAATTTTAAAGCTTTGACCATCTAGAAGTTGATGGGCCTTGTTGGAAACAACGGTCCGCAACTCAGTGGGCTGTGGTTTCCATGGACACGTGTGCTTCGCTGGAAGTTTCGCTGAAAATATGAAACAGGCTGTGCTACATTCGTAATTTCTGCTAGAAATGTCCACACTAGTGGATTAAAAACATAAACAACTGGCACTTTGCAAAATGCACGCTGGGACTGCCGGGGCTCCAGCACGCGTGTGCGAGAGTCATGGCTGTGGACGGTGGTGGCAGCTTCCCAAGTCTCTGGCCTCGTTCTTTGCTGACCTTCCTACAGCAGCATTTCGTGTGCGCACAAATGGTAAACATGTCTCCCACTTATTGCTAAGAACTTGCTCTATTTCTTCTAGGAGTTTTTTTTTTTTTTCCTCCTGGCATCATAAAACCTTAAAAAAAAAAAAGAAAGTCTTCCCCCAAATTGCCGTCTGGTTGCTGCTGAGTTGCTTGGAGCCAGGGTGGCTGGGCAACACATGGAGCGATGCTTGGCTTTCACCCAGGACACAGACCCTCTGAGACAGGGTCCTCCTCTGAGCAGAGCCCCCAGACACCCTCTGCCTTGCAATTCTGCCCCTCATCTGGTCATCTGAACCACCTCTACGCCACCCAAACCCCATCCATTCTGTGTGCTCATTGTGCATTTTTCAGAGCCCTGGGCAGAACGAAGGCCCCTCCCGCTGAGAATTGCGCATTTCCCATCCACTCATCCCCAGGATCAGAAGTAATGGAACTGTTAGGGGGGAGGGGGGCGGGGGGGGCGCACATGCTGCTGTCTTCCAGCACTATCAGGCTGATTCTCTTCGTCTTGTCTTGCGACCAGGTTCCTGAACGAGCTCTGCTTTTCAATCATCTTTCCTTGCTCAGTATTTTCTTACTGCCTGGCTTCCCCATTTCCTGGTGGTACACTATGCTTGGCAGCATGTGGATTGCGGGAGTATTGCCTGCATGCAAGGACGTGAGATTTGCTGCAGTCTCACAGACATTTAGATGTGGAGAGAACAGAACGCACCATCCCTTAATTTTCTCTTCATTTTTAAGTTTAGAAGCAAAGCAAACACCGCAGTCGATGTCTCCCGTTTAAGCTCTCAACCTCTATAGGAGTAAAGTTATGTCAATGTAGATGCTAACATTGTTCTAAGACCAAGAACAATGTCTGTCTTCACTTCTGAAAGTTAACGTCCATGGGGACAATCTGCTAGAGGAGCTTCTCATTCCAGCAATTTAAAATAGTTCATCTTTCTCTTTCTTGGATCGTTCCTTTCTTCCTTCCTTTTTTCTCTTCTTTCTCTTGCTTCTCATTCTTTTTCCTTTGTCTTCCTCATTCTCTGTCAAAAAGTGAACTATCATTCCAGTGCTGGCCTTAGGCATTATCTTTTTTCTAAGCTACAAAAAACACTGTCTTTATCTTTGGTTGTTAATATATGCCTAGGATGTAGTTCCAGAAACTTCTCTCTTGCATGTCGTTAGATACAGTGACATGCTGAGATACATGAGACCAGGTGGCCAAGTATTTTAAACTTATTATTTTATTTTGTGTGGTATGCTGTGGCATGTGGTATATACATTTGTTCATGTGTGCATGCACGCGAAGGCCAGAGATTGGCATTGGGTGAGAGAGATGGGCACTGAATGGGCTCCTTGATCATTCACCATCTGTTTTGGAGACAAGGTCTCTCACTAAACTTGAAGCTCGCCAGTTCAGCACAAGGGTATCAGATGCCCCCAAAATACCTTGCTTTTTGATGCCTGTCCTGGGGGCCCCATCTCAAGTGCTCATGCTTGCGTGGCAGGCACCATGCTGAGTCATCTCCCCAGTCCTGCGCGCTCCCGACTGCGAGGCTGTGTGCATTTGCTGGAGGGGTGGCCTTGCCTCTATGTCACCTTCCTGCCCTTCTAGCCCAGGGCCTCATCTCTTCCTTCAGCGCTGAACTTAGCCAGAGTCTCCTGGAGCATTGACGTTCCCCTCAGTTCTCACCTCTTACGCCAGCTACGGCCGAGTGTTGCCTTCTCTTTCCGGCTGGAGTCGCCCATCATGCCACGCTAGCCTGCATGTGCCCATTTCCTAGATGCTACTGGAGAGGCAGCTGAGGCTCACCCAGGATTCTGATTTGTCAGCCTCCTTTCCGTTTCTGTTCTCTGTGCCTGTTCTCTGTGGCTTCTAGTCACTTTCTGTCTATTATGGCAGCAGGAGTGGTGGCTTGTGACTCCTCATACATGCTATGTGGGCGTAGATGTCTCCCTTCAGGTGGGGGATGTTCAGAGAAAATCAACACCCTGTTCCCCTTCATCAGTGAGTGAAAACGAGTCCACATTGAGGAAGATTCAGCAATAGATTTTCCCTTGGTCCCTTTTGGTCCAGAGCACAGGTCTAGTTTCTTCCTTTTTTGTTTTTTGGCATGTGTGTCTCGTGTGTGTGTGTGTGTGTGTGTGTGTGTGTGTGTGTGTGTGTGTGTGTGTGTCAATGCGGATGTGTATAGAGAGCTCTGTGTGCTATACAGGGCCAAGGGTGATTCCGGGCTGCTTCTATCTCCTTCTTGCCTTGCTCTGGGATTTCCCAGGCTCTGCCTCCCAGGGCTAGAAGTGCAGACCACCACCATTTCTGCCCAAATTTTTATATGGGACCAGGGATCTGAACTCAGGTCCTTTTGCATGCAAGGCAAAGACTTAGTCCCAGAACCATCTCTCTAGCTCCTGTGGTTCCGTTTACATCTCATTGCTGACGTCACCCTAATAAGATGCTCCTCTCCCCCGCACACACACACACACACACACACACACACACACACTGTCCTTGTGTCCACTGGCTAGGTAGCCCTCAAAGCCTGGGGAGGTGACCTTTCTTAACCATTCTCTGCTACAGTCACATGCACCCCGTGATGAGACCATTCACCTGGGGGGGGGGGGCAGCCCGCAGAGAAGCCCTGCCCTGCAGCGTTACCTCGGCTCGCCCGGCTCCGTGCACGTGCCCCCGGCGAGGGGGTGACGTCCTCCCCAGAGAGGCTCGAGGTGTTCAGCACAGCCTTCATGTTCTCGTGTTCAGCCGCATCCTCAGCATAACTCAGACCCTGGGGCTGGCTTGGTGTTGCGGGAGAACTGCCAGAGAATTTGCCAGACTGCAAAACCAAGTGCGGTTAGGATGTGCAGGAGATGCGCGGAGAGACGGCGTCAAGCTCAGAAGAGCAGTGTCTCTCTCGCCGACTTCCTTCGCTTTGTTTGCGGGCATCCCATGTAACCAAGGCTCCTGTCGGTCAAAGAAGCTGCCAGTCGGTGGCAAATCATCTGTCTACAGGACGTCTGTTTTGAGAAGAGAAGCTGCTGGCCCCTCACCTGCCCCCTCTCCCTCAAAGGAGTGATTCTCTCACAAGTCCGTGGAGTCCCCTGCGGGGGCTTCCGAGGAGGCGAATGAAATCAACTCCAAGAAGAGTTGCAGATTGAACTGAACATGCTTTCTAACCAAACGTCCTTGGCTTTATTTTCCAAAGGATTTCCCTAGATCTAGCTCCTCCTTACTTGTACTAAAAAAAAGAACGGGAGACCCTTTAAGAATATGTCACTTGCCAAAGGCGCTGAGCCGGCTAAGTGTCAGGACACGACACCACGCGGCAGGAAGATTCAAGCCGAGACGACTTGGCAACATTCGCTGCTTTCGGTGCTATCAAAGGAGCAACTGCTTAGCAAGTCTTTCGATGCTGGCTGATCTTCTCCCACGTCACCTGAACAAGCAGGTGGCGCGTCAGCTCAGAGGAGTGACTCAGAACTGCGGCCACAGGCCACGATCTGGGAGAAGCAGCCAGTGCCGCGGCCTGACACTCGCCTGTGACCTGCGCATCTGCACTGCAGCCTCGCGTGCTGGCAACAACTGCGGCCACGTTTGCCGTATTCATTCTTTTTCTGTGGTGCTCGGTATCAAATCCGGGGCCTGGTGTGTGTCAGGCAAGAACAAACTGCTGAGCTGCAACCCTGTTTGACATGTTGTACCACTTGAGATCAGTCCCTGCTATGTCGCCCAGGCTGGTCTAGAACTCACAATCCCCCTGCCTCAGCCTCCCAAGAACGAGGAGGATCTGCAGACATCTCATTGCCCCCCGCGCACACTCCAGAATTCACTCCTCATGCTCGAATTGGAAAAGGCACAGAGAAGGCGCTGGAAGGGAAACTCGTTCGCTTTGCCAGCAGCAGGAGGATGTGCTGAGCCTGTCATGAGGGCAGAGCCACCAGTCAGCCCGGGCCCAGAGACAGCTCGGGACATGCCACCAGCCCTTCGCCCTGGCGCACACACCATGACCAGAACCCCTGATGGTTAGTGACCACATGACAGCCATTCAGAAAACGTCCATGCAGTTGAGGTACTAAATGGTGCTGGCGTCCATGCAGACTGTTAGATGACTGCAGCACACAGCAAATGCCGAAGGCTTCATGTTAGGGAACAGCCATACCTCGACGTCTTCCTCGTCATCACTCTACCCAAGGGACAGGACGGGGCAGACAGGATGGAAAAGACAGAAGGATTCTTAGCAGGCGCAGACGTCACAGAGATGAGCACCAAGTCACACACAGTCCCCACGGGAAGTGGCCACACGCATGAACTGGAGGTGCCCCTCCCCTCTGGATCTTATCTCAGCGTTTGCTCCGCGAGCTTCACGGCCACGCTGAGAGGAGGCTGGAGGTACCTGAAGGCTCTAGGCCGACTTCCTAGGGCTGCCCACGAGGTGGGATACTGACCACTACTGACCTTGCCCACCCTCTTCATCCTCCCTGTGGCTGGCCATATCCTGCCGGGCCCCCCTACTGCCTGCCGGGCCCCCCCTACTGCCTGCCGGGCCCCCCCTACTGCCTGCCGGGCCCCCCACTACTGCCTGCCGGGCCCCCACTACTGCCTGCCGGGCCCCCCTACTGCCTGCCGGGCCCCCACCGCCTGCCGGGCCCCCCACTACTGCCTGCCGGGCCCCCCACTACTGCCTGCCGGGCCCCCCTACTGCCTGCCGGGCCCCCCCTACTGCCTGCCGGGCCCCCACCTGCCTGCCGGGCCCCCCACTACTGCCTGCCGGGCCCCCCACTACTGCCTGCCAGGCCCGCAGTGAGTGGACAAGTCCATTCACCAGGCTCCACCCGTCAGCTGCCTCCTGGATGCTCGGTCCCTTTCTACCCTGACGGAGGGGCCTGGGCTGTTCCACACAGGTTGGATGTATGGAACACGCACGCTGAACACACTCACGACTCTCTCCGCAAGCACGTGACGTCAACACTCCTTTTTTTTTTTTTACATCACACTCCTTCTACAGTCTCACGTGTCCCACATGGCGGTCACTAGAAGTGACCCTCTGTACTTACAATTTACCTTACCAACAGATGTGTATATATATATATATACACACACACACACACTTAGGTGTTTTTAAATAAAAGATCTCCTTCCTAAATAAATATATGCCAAGGGTGAAAAATCAGGCCAGGCTCTTGATTTATATTCAACGCACCTTCAGGGTAAGAATTTCCCCAGAGACTACGGGCCAAGGCAGCAAAACACACGTCATCTTTTTGAGAACTGACTGTACTTCGGGAATTCCAGAGCACACAGGGCTCTCCAGGCATCATGTTTGCGCCCTGCCCCCTCTCCTGGCACAGCAGCAAGAGACATCAGCCCTGCCCACCCCCCTTGGTGCTGCGGGGCTCGCTTGCCAGTCAGCCGGGATGATTGGCAGCTTGGTTTTTTCTGCAGCCAGCATGTGGACAAGGTGTGTATGCCACGTCTCTAACCCTTTAAAAGTCCCTGCTGTAGAGCACTGTTCCCTTTTATGAAAGAGGCAGCAGGGTTGAGAGAGGTCAAAGGTCCCATGCCAGTGCCCACAGCCCTCTGTGGCAGTCCCGAGACTCGCCAGCCTGAGTTCTCAAGTACTAAGTGGATCAGGGTGGCAGGAGAAAGGTCATGGTTGCCAGTGTTACCCAACCTAGGTCACCATTGGTCTAGAACAGCTGAGGACAGAGACATGAGTTAGTTCCCTGCTGAGCCTTGCCTAGGAGGATCCCTGGATCATGGAAAAGGAAGCCCGCTGGTGCCTAGGGGGAGAGGAAGAGGAAAGAGGCACAGCCGCTCAGAGCTCTGAGAGGCTCTGCAGAGGGGACGAGCCATCCTCGGACCTCTGCAAACTCCTCGTGTGGTTTCAATGCTCCTGACCCCTCCTCCTTTAACTCAGCGTCCACACTGAAGGTGACTGACCACTGTTTTCTCTACAGCTCCTTGCAGCCTCACTCTCAGGGCTCCATGCCTCTGAATTTATCTTGCATGGCTTTGGTTACGTTGTACAGTGTCATTTTTTTATTCATTTATTTTTGCGTGTGCGAGAGTGTGCGTGTGTGTATGGGGGTGTGGAAAGGAGACTGAGTGTGTGTCCCTGGGGAAGCCCAAAGGTGACCTCAGGAATCATCCTGGGTTGCTCTTCCTTCTTGCTTTGTTCTGTGGTTTCCCAGGCTCTTTCCAGGGCCAGAACTACAGACCACTGTGGTAGCAGCCCAGTGTTTTTATGTGGGAACGTGAATCTGAACTCAGGTCCTTTTGCTTTCGAGGCTGACCTCTCTGAGTCGTCTCTCCAGCCCCAAGTGTATCCTTTTCTCACCAGCTGTGACAGTCCAGGCTACGAGTTTGTTCCTTGGTACTCAAGAAGTTCTTTCTAAGTCAGCATCAGAAGCTGTTTGGCCTTAGCAACAATATTCCTCTATCCCAGAAGATGGCAGTCTTGACATATAAAAACTGCTTTGCCTCTCTGGACATGGAGCGGGTTTAGAGGTTGAAAATGAACCCTGAGAAATCTGTGCTTTCCAGATTTTAAACAAAATTTAAATATTTTTAATCAAATTCTAGAAACATTTATCTCTGTTTATAACTTGGACAGCCAAAAGTTCTGACAAAGAACAGAATTTAAAATTATGATCTGTTTAAAAAAAAAAACCTTAAGAATCTGGTAAGAAATGTTAATGTGTTTTCCTAACTATAAGCATATTGGGCTGGTGGTATTTGCTTTAAATATGTTTAATTTCCACAAAAGTAAATGATCCCTTTTCAAAACTTTTAAAAATAAAATTTTGGAACGAAATGTGGGCCATAGATTGCCCAAGTGGATTCAGTTTGCCTCGTGAATGTCCCAGGAGGCTGAGGATCCAGCAAGCCACACTTCAAGAGACAGCAGACACTGGGTTGGTGGCATCGAGAACTGCCAGGGGCTGCAGGGAAAAAAAGTGAACAGCCCTTGGCTCTGAAAAGAGTCCAGAAGATTCTAAGGAAGTGAGAGCCTTGGATGGAGGTGGTGGGAAGAAGCCCGTGAGCCCACGGTTCTGCTTAGAATTTCCTTTTAAGTACAAAGCATTTCCTAGTTGGTGCATCCGGGCTGCCGACAGAGTCAGAGGAATGCTCACCCCTAACCGCGTTCTCTGCTTTGCCCACGACTTGAACACCCCCAACACACTTCCTCCCTCCCCTAAGATGTCTGTCTGCCCAGCTTGAGCTCGGGTAATGTTCGAACTCCAGGAGCAGTCGCAGATCCTATGGTGCAATGCTCCACTCGCCTCTCTGCCCACCCGCCACGGCTGGAGGCCGCTCCGGCGCTCACACCCTGGAAAAAATCTTAGATGCTAATCAAAAAGGTAAAAAAAGATAATAGCATTGCAAGGTCTTCAGCAGGTTCAGAATTGTGAGTGTCAAAAGATAATCTGTATTCTTCCTGAAAAGAATGAATAAAGTCACCATGAGCCAGACGCTAACCTGGTTTCACATTCCCTAAAGGGACAAGAGGAGGCCGTGTGCTGGGTGCTGTGGTCCATCTCTGACTTCTTTGGGCATCGCTCAGTGCCACTGTGCGACATGCCCCATCCACATTGTGTGCTCTTGGGTCCTGGGTAAAGTCAGGACTGAGGCAGAGGTTGAGGTGCCCAGGAACGCCAGAGAAATGGGGGCACCCAGGGTTCTGCAGGGAAACTTCTGCTGGACTCGTCCTCGGGAGTCTCTTCCCATCTGGACATTCTGTGACTCAAGGGACTATCAAGGACCCACTTGATTATGTCTTGGAGCAATTATATCAATATTGATGCTCAATTATATCAACCATATGCTCAAACCGAACAGTTCATGTGACTGTTGCATAAGACTGTTATGAATAATTCTCAATCGATTCCTAATCGACACTTCAGTCTTCCTATGATACATGCCATTATCTCTGGTATTTCTCTCCTGCTTCCTTTTCATCACGCCATGCAGCTCTGGGTCATACACGTCTCTTCCAGCCACAATGGTCTTAACCATCCACATCCTACATCCTCTGCTAAGGCAGAAGGGCAGTTTGAAAAGGCTTTCTTTTGTCTTCAATCAGGAAAAAGAAAACAGGGTGCCTTCCAACACCGGGGGGGGGGGGGGACGACCGATGATTGACCGTATTTGCCAGTGCATATAACACTTACGTCGGTGATCATCTTCCCGCGAGTCTTATTTCTCTCCCGGTGGTTGGCCCGTTTCTGCTTCTGCTGCAAAACTCTCTCCCTGGTGGTGCGGTACTCGAGCGCGAACTCACTGATGATCCTGCAGAACTTGTTGATGTTTACCTCCCGAATTGCGTAGGGCGGGTGGCCCATGAACAGCAGGAAGGAGTGGAACCTGCCAGGAGAAAACAGAAAGGGAACGACACTGGGGTTAACAGACACCAAAGCTCTGTGCGACTCTTCCACGCGGAAATCCTGGGCCATGCTTTTGGTGGGAGGGACCGGCGCATCCTGGGAGCATGAGCCTTGAATTGAAAACAAAGAGTGAAGTCAAGTTCCCCTCCTGCTCTCATTCACAGTGGTCACAGAATATTCCGGTGGGTGGTGACATTTCAGATTACTCTTTGCTTGTCTACGTTTCAACATTTTTCTACATAGATCTATCAAGCTTTCAAGAGAATAATACGTGAAGGAAACATGGTGTGGCAGCTGGATTAGGGAAGAGTTAAAGGGGAAGAAAGAAGTGTTGCTTAGAAATCCCTGTAACTGAGCCAGAGAGATGGCTCAGGGGTTAAGCCTCTGCTTCACAACCAGAAGGTCCTGAGTTTGGATCCTGAATCCCATGTAAAAACACAGGCAGCCCGTACTTCCTGTCTTGGAACCAGAGCCTGGGAAACTCCAGGGAAAAGCAAATAGGAGGTAGAAGCAATCCAGGGTGATTCCCGTAGTCACCCCATAGGCCTCCACAGGCACACACAGGGCCCTCAGAGACACACAGACATATACACAGGCACACATACAAAACTAAATAATAATAATAAATAATAACAATGAAGTTCTAAAAAAAAAGAAATTCCTTTAACTTGTACTTGCAGTAGGGATAGGCAGATGACTGGCAAATATACACTTATATAGTTTTTTTTAAATCTTCTGAAACATTTTTCTTGTAATATTGCATACCATCTTAATTAGGAAAGGCCGAAATAAGTAGAATAAAATTTACTTCTGTCATTTAATTTATGAGCTAAAAGTTGTTAAGCTGGACATGGCAGTTTATACCTGCAGGGACATAGGGATTGTGAGTTTGAGACCAGTTTGGGCTACACAGTGAGTTGACAGCTCAAAACAAACAAACAAAATTAGTAAGTTCTATGTGGTCAACATTTTGTAAAATACATGATTTTCAGTTAAAAGAACATGAGAAAGAAGACTGTGAAGGAAAAATAGTTGTCATGTAAGCAACCTTCTCCTTGAAGGCAAACATTTTGGGTCACACCCACTCTAATTTAAAGTTTAAATACAGGTGTTATTTTCTTAATGAGAGAAAATGACATTCTTTTTTGTGAAACACAGTAGAGTAAAGCATACACTTTGTATTTAAAGTAAAAGGGACTGAAAAATGCTAGCAGAAACCATAAACTTTAAGAAAAAGGCAGCATAAATTTCCACAGCTTCAGATTAATATTTTTTAGATATGAGCCCAAAAACCCAAATTAGAAACCTTTGTGCTCCCAAAGCCATTATCAGGAGTGAAAGTCTAACTTTCAGAATGGGAGACAGTTATCGGTAGATCATCTGTGTGATAAGGTATTCATGCCCAGAATACACGGAGAAAGGTCATAGCTCAAGGCTGATAAAATACTGATAGATGAAGGATGTGAATGAACCGTGCTGCTGAAAAGACACTTGCAGCCAGACACAAAGTACATGTCACGTGCTCGTCAACAGGGAGATGCCAATCAAACTCACGAGCATATACTGCTCCGCACCTGCCAAGGCGGCTACATCAAAAAGCAGCTAAGCAGTCACGGACACAGAGAACGACTGTCCTCGGCAGTGTGGGAACACAAAGCAGCTGCTGTGGAAACATGTCACGAAGAGACGGACGGTCGGGTGCCGTGTGCCCAAAGAACCTGCGCACACAGCGCTTGCTATGCACTATTCCTCACACAGAGGAACGATGGACAGCATGGAGGCGCCCATGAGGTCCACGTGCACCACCCACTCTATTTCTGCGCTCTTGGTCATTCCTGTTCAAAATGGGGCCAGGTCCCCATGCAGCGTGGGGCAAACTCAGAAGGAATCATAGGAATTGAAGAACGTCTCCTGGGAAGGACTAATTACAGGTTAATTAGTTAATGAACCCCAGACTCTAAATGGGGTTCATCTTCGTTCTGCGTGTAGGGTGAAAGCTGCCTAGAGGCCTGGGCTGTGCACCTCGGGGGTGTTGGCGGGAAGGGGGAGCAACACGAGCAATGGAATTGGAGGTGCTCAGTGTACCCTCACTGTCCCAAAAGACCTTTGCTCCAATCACTCCTCTAGACAGGGCTCCTACTAACAACTTCCTGCAAACCCAGGAGCTATGGACTAAATGATACACTGGTCACTGCCTAATAACACCCCCCTCCCAGTCCTGTACCTTTCAGTAGCATCAGCCATGCCTAGAGTGAGTTTTAGACCCATCCTGGACCCGATTCCCATGGGGCAGTAGGGACTAGCGACTGGCATCAGGAGCAGCTTAAGCGGCCAGCAACCATCTCTGAAGAAAGAGCCTCATCACCAAAGTAAGTTTTTAAACTGACTGGAATAAAATGGCTACTACAACCAGACACAATAGCTTTATGAGACTTTTATGAACTTGCTCCAGTTTTATGACATTCCAAATGGAAATCATTTTTATAGGTTTGTTTTTAAAGTCAGGAATTGATTGCATCATACAAAGAAGAAAGGATCTAACTTACATTCCCAGCCTACGTTCTAGCCATGTTAAAGGCATAGTGTATTCTAACTCAAGCAAAAAATATACCAAAATATCTTTATAAAATTCTCCTATGCATTTTGAATGGAATGGGGCTTTAAAAATGAACAAAAAATCACAAAATTATTTCTGTCTTTATAAGATACTCTGTAATGTTACATTTCTACTTATAGTGTCGGAATTTTACTGCTTACACAATTCTTTGCAAAGTGTCCTCCCATTTTAAATCTTTTGAAATAATAAAAAGTTTTGATATTAAAAACAATTCTCCTAGCAGAGGCAATGAAATGTATGCCTTTCGGTTTGTCAATACAGTTAAGGAAGGTTTACAGTTGAACACCTTAATCCTAAGAGAACTGACTCATGGAGAGCTTTTAACCTAGACAGAAGACGTTTTCTGTGCTTCTGTCCTGACCAGGACTTTAAATTTCTTCCCACCTTTTCTTACCAGTTGGCATCAGGACTGAGAAAGGGGGGCTGAGGAGATGGCTCAGCTGATAACACGTCTACTGCAAGCATGAGGACCTGAACTCAGATCTGCGGGCAGCACATAAACATCTGGACATACTGGTGCACACCTGACATCCCGCCACTGGACAGACAGAGATAGGAGGGTCCCTAGACTTTGCTGGTCAGCTAGTGATGCTGAACCAGTGAATCCGGGTTCTTTGAGAGATACCATCTCAAAAAATAAGGCAGAGAAAGACTTAGGAAGATGAACACTGCTGCTCTCTGTCCTCCACACACAAGCATGTACACACGTAGACAAGAACACATATACACATGTGCACACACAAACATTCACACATGCACACACCCGTACAACATACACATATGCAAACATAAGAATGCAAATGCATGCACATGCACGCACACAAATGCATACCCATACAACATACACACATACATGAACACCTACACACAAACATGTACCACATATGACACACGAACAGAGATCAAAGAAGAATGTATGTACATCAAAGTAGGAAAAGACATAAGAAGGGGGTCAGCCCACCTGCAGATAAGACAATCAGGTCCTAGGTCTTCCATGGCTTAAAGATAGGAAAAGGAGGATCTGGGTTAAGGAGAGGGAGGAGGGAAGGGTAGGGATGGAGTCTTATTCCATACTCTGTGATGAAGCAAAGACAAAGGAAGTGTGGCCTCGTGGTCGACTGGGAAGTACGAAGACCTGGATTCCTTGCTTGACTTCTACACTCACGATGGAAAAGACCTGGATAGGCAAAACCATCCAGGACACAGCCAGCCTCCTTGGAGATAAAACCAGGCCTGGCCTGTCTCTAACACCGTCTCCATGGTTACTCTAGATCCTGTGACTCCTGGGTGGGCTGAGGCAGAAACCACCACCTGTGGCAGGACTCACACTCAGGACCTGCGGTGTGGACCACCTGGAGAATCTGTCCTCAGAGGGCTGAGCACAGGCCAGAAAGAGACCTTGCCTAACACGGATGGTGGTCTTGCCAAGGGGGTGGGCTCTTCCCAGGAGCTCAGAGAAGCAACAGCTCCCAGACATCTCACAAACACGAGTGTTGAACACGTGCGGGTTTTGCATCAGATCACTTCTCGCATGCGGTTGCCCTGCACCGTGTTAGAAACACTCGGTAACACGACACCATCAAATATCCTTGTCATGAGCAGACTGCTATGATCCGAGGAGGAGAGCGACAGTTTTGTAAATTCAACTTCCCCGGTCCTAGTATGCAAAGGATTCTCGCCGGCTCTGGTTCTGCCTCTTCCCTTAGACCCTTACCTGTTGATTATCCTTCTGTGGACGATCTTTAGGATTATAATCCGCTCCGCACAGTCCTTTAAAAACTCCGACATCCGCTGTTTTAGAACCGGCTTCATCTCATGTTTCGCAATGGCCTTGAGGTGGTCCCACGAGGCTTTGCATCTCCTCTCCATCTGACATAAATTATCCTGGAGCTGCTCAAAGTCGACCTGCAAATCAGGGGAGGGGGTGGCTGCAAGCACGTGACGCAACTGAGCAGCAGCCGCACCGGAAGCCCCGAGCGCCTGGGGAGGGGACAGACCTCAAACTAAATTGACTCTTGAAAATAGCAGCACATTCAGGCTGGAAAATGATCCTCATGTGTGCCTGACGTTATATCCACATCGACTTACTTAGCGATAAAACTGCTCCAAATGAGCCCAATACACACGCCACCTTCCCTCGCCTTGTTTAGGAAGAAACACTGTGAAAGATTCTGGGAACGTAAATCAAAGCATGAAATGAAGGAAGCCAGTACAAGATGAACTGAGGAGCTGGCTCATAAAACTTCTCAGAGCCTCTCGTCCTTCACGAATGTTATTTTGCTGACAGCTGAGGAGGTTGCCTCAGCACACGTGGAGGCTCAGCTAGGCCTGGCCGGCTCGCAGGCGACCAAGTTCTCATCCTGGTCTCCTCTCTCTTTTACATAGCAAATATCTTCTTCCTTGCGCTTTGTGTGCGTGTGTGTGCCGGTGCATATCAGAAGGCACTGTGTGTGACTGTAGAGGCCCAAGGGTGACTTTGGGAAATCGCCCTGGATTGCTCTACCTCTTTTGGCTTTGCTCTGGGGTTTCCCAGGCTCTGCTTCAAGGACTTACAGACCACCACGCCCCTTGCCATTTTGATATGGGATCTGAGATCTGAACTCAGATCCTTCTGCTTCCAAAGCAGAGGCTTAACCCCTGAGCCATCTCTCTAATCCCATTACATGGCAAATTATCTTCTCCTCTATCTCTGGCATTCATCCTATAGTCACGGCAGACTTAGTGCACACCAGCCCCTCTCCTGAGAAGCAAGTACATAGAGAATCCAGCTGAATTCATGCTGTCAAGGAGCCTCATCACGGAGACTGAGCGCTGAAGGGTGCACAGCACCCCCACCCCCGGGGGTTTGGGGGTGGGGAGAGGTGTGAAATCTTGAGAGCCGATGCAAGAACATGTGAGTCCAAGCACATGAATCTGAAGAGGATTCTGGGACATGCAAAGAAATGCGATTGGCAGAAGTGACCTGAGACAATTAGGAAGCTAAAGGTCTCATTTTTAGGCTAACGGTCACATTCATCAGAGGGTTGAGTATGTTAAAAAAAAAACAAAAAACATTGAGTACCATCTTTAGAAGAGGCCGATGATAGATTGGAAAGAAATGGGAAGAGCTAGGAGAATAAATCAACAAGTTCACGGGCAGAATGTGGGGACCAAGGTGGGTGGACGGTGAGCAGCGGGTGGGTGGCGAGAGACCAACAGAAGCCTGTCAGAGTGAGCAGGAAAGTAGCTGCCGCCTGCCAGGTGCGTGGGGCACTGCAAGTGGGGCCACAGCAGACCACCAAGGGCCTGGAGTGACCCCATACTCTAGGGCCCCTAGAAGAGCAGGGCATGGCCAGGACCAGAAAGGAGGGCGTGGGCCAAAGGGCAGGGAGCTATGGACCCTCTCAAGGCTCTGTGTGAAATCTGAGACACCTATGGGTTCCCAGTGTCCTGCTGCAAGTCACGCGGATCTGCGTCGCCTTTAGTAACTGCTGCCTGCAGCTGACTTCTGCGCCCACTGGGCAGGCAAGGGCACACCGTGGAGCTCTTATTTACATGGTAGCTCATCATCCAGGAGGCTGTGGGAAAGGCCTGATAGGGCAGCCTGGCGCTGGGATCTTTGGTTATCACCAGCTACAGCTGGGGAGGACCCTGGGCAGCAGCAAGGACAACACGTGGAAGGGGACCTGGCCTGTCGCGGGTGGCCCTGGACATTGATTGACGGGACTGAGAGCAGGCAGACGGATGCGCCTCCAATTCCTGACAAGACTGTCTCCTGGGAGGTGCTGGTGGGGTTCGCAGGGTGGTGATGGCAGGACCCTCTGCTAAGACACTCAGAGAGGAGTCCGCACTGGTGGGGACACAGAATCTTATACAGACCACAGAACAGGGCCTGACAAGGAATAAAGTGACTCATGTCTCTTTCACCGAGGACTGTGTGCTCAGAGAGGACTGTGCACTCAGAGAGGACTGTGCGCTCAGAGAGGACTGTGCTCAAAGAGGACTGTGTGCTCAGAAGACTGTGCTCAGAGAGGACTGTGCGCTCAGAGAGGACTGTGCTCAGAGAGGACTGTGTGCTCAGAAGACTGCGCTCAGAGAGGACTGTGCTCAGAGAGGACTGTGCTCAGAAGACTGTGCTCAGAGAGGACTGTGCTCAGAGAGGACTGTGTGCTCAGAAGACTGTGCTCAGAGAGGACTGTGTGCTCAGAAGACTGTGCTCAGAGAGGACT
Organism: Typhlomys cinereus; assembly: GCA_023101885.1. Taxonomy (NCBI): domain Eukaryota; kingdom Metazoa; phylum Chordata; class Mammalia; order Rodentia; family Platacanthomyidae; genus Typhlomys; species Typhlomys cinereus. The sequence continues at coordinate 7,126,208 of JALPQD010000028.1, forward strand.
GTGCTCAGAGAGGACTGTGCGCTCAGAGGACTGTGCGCTCAGAGAGGACTGTGCTCAAAGAGGACTGTGTGCTCAGAAGACTGTGCTCAGAGAGGACTGTGCGCTCAGAAGACTGTGCTCAGAGAGGACTGTGCGCTCAGAGAGGACTGTGCTCAGAGAGGACTGTGTGCTCAGAAGACTGTGCTCAGAGAGGACTGTGCTCAGAGAGGACTGTGCACTCAGAGAGGACTGTGCGCTCAGAGAGAACTGTGCTCAAAGAGGACTGTGTGCTCAGAAGACTGTGCTCAGAGAGGACTGTGCTCAGAGAGGACTGTGCGCTCAGAGGACTGTGCGCTCAGAGAGGACTGTGTGCTCAGAGAGGACTGTGCACTCAGAGGACTGTGTGCTCAGAAGACTGTGCTCAGAGAGGACTGTGCTCAGAGAGGACTGTGCGCTCAGAGAGGACTGTGCGCTCAGAGAGGACTGTGTGCTCAGAGAGGACTGTGCGCTCAGAGAGGACTGTGCGCTCAGAGAGGACTGTGTGCTCAGAAGACTGTGCTCAGAGAGGACTGTGCGCTCAGAGAGGACTGTGCTCAAAGAGGACTGTGTGCTCAGAAGACTGTGCTCAGAGAAGACTGTGCGCTCAGAGAGGACTGTGCTCAAAGAGGACTGTGTGCTCAGAAGACTGTGCTCAGAGAGGACTGTGCTCAGAGAGGACTGTGTGCTCAGAAGACTGTGCTCAGAGAGGACTGTGCTCAGAGAGGACTGTGCGCTCAGAGAGGACTGTGTGCTCAGAGAGGACTGTGCGCTCAGAGAGGACTGTGCTCAAAGAGGACTGTGTGCTCAGAAGACTGTGCTCAGAGAGGACTGTGCGCTCAGAGAGGACTGTGCTCAGAGAGGACTGTGTGCTCAGAAGACTGTGCTCAGAGAGGACTGTGCTCAGAGAGGACTGTGCGCTCAGAGGACTGTGCGCTCAGAGGACTGTGCGCTCAGAGAGGACTGTGCGCTCAGAGAGGACTGTGTGTTCAGAGGTTCAGAGAGGACTGTGCTCAGAGAGGACTGTGCGCTCAGAGAGGACTGTGCGCTCAGAGAGGACTGTGCGCTCAGAGAGGACTGTGTGTTCAGAGGTTCAGAGAGGACTGTGCGCTCAGAGAGGACTGTGCGCTCAGAGGACTGTGCGCTCAGAGAGGACTGTGTGTTCAGAGGTTCAGAGAGGACTGTGCTCAGAGAGGACTGTGCACTCAGAGGACTGTGCGCTCAGAGGACTGTGCGCTCAGAGAGGACTGTGCGCTCAGAGAGGACTGTGCACTCAGAGAGGACTGTGCGCTCAGAGGACTGTGCGCTCAGAGGACTGTGCGCTCAGAGAGGACTGTGTGTTCAGAGAGGACTGTGCTCAGAGAGGACTGTGCCTAGAGGAGACTTGTGCTGAGAAAACCCCTCGTGAATCCTGACAGTGTTGGGGGGACCACGTGCTATGCATTTATCATCAGGCCACTGAGAGAATGTAGTGGGTAGACCTGGTGTCGCCAGACTAGACAGCTGAAGGAACCCCCCGCCACCACACACCAGGCCTGTGGGTGCAGAGAGGAGAGAGCTACAACGAGACCACTGTTTCTCTGGCACCCTCCTGTGCCTGCTCAACCCTGCCCCCACCCCTCTTCACTTTCTGGAAGGCAGTGTACCTCATATTTCCACCCCTGCTGCATAGCCCCCCCGTGCTTGCAGGAGATTCCTCCAGACTTGTCAGCGGCTGTGCCCTGCCCAAGGGTGCCCAGCTTTGCAGCCAGCTCCAGGACACCCCATCCCTCACCTCTCCCAGGTCCTCTGGGTGCGGCTCTGCCCCCGTGCTCCCCTACCCTGCAGGCAGTGGGGTGTCCTGCAGACTACCAGGGTCTCTTTCCTAAGGAACCACATGCCCGTGCAGATATTGAGTCTGCGCTCCTTTAAGAGTCTGCAGCAGAAGAAAGGGCCAAAGCCATGTCCTGTTTACAGCCCCGTAAAAACATTCTCTGTGTGTAAGCTCATCCCAACAGCCGATCTGAGGGCAGCCGGGCCAGGCAAACCCCAGTTATGGCTCTGGGCCACTCTGTGGATTCTACGGGCACCTCAAGAGGGGCCGGGGGCACAACTGGCACCTGCTTGCCCACCTCAAGCAGGCCAGAGCTGCACTGCGTGGGGGAGAACTTGCCAGTGGACGCGAGCATGGGATGACAAGGCAGGCGAGCCTCGCATACCTCAGCAGGAAAGAATCCGAGCAAGGACAGAGATAGGAAAAAAGATCTCAAAAGCCCATTACAAAGGCCCGCACCAGGAGTCAACGCTGGAGCCCGGAGCAGACAGTGCGGGGACCTGGAGGTCTCCCCGACAGGGGCCGCGCCCCTGAGATGATGCACAGGCTCCAGGGAGGCCACGGGACGTACCTTGGCTGACCTGGTCACCGCCCCGATCTCCGAGTACAGGTCCGAGCTGTCTGGGAAGTTCTCCACCACCATGGTGCACACGTGGTGTAGAAGCGACTGCTTGTGCACGGTGTCTTTGACTTCTGGAACCTTCTCGAGGTAGCTTAACTCAAAGGCTTTGGCCTGTTCAGTGGCATTAAATAGTAGATAAGAAGAAAAGAATGAGGGAGACCTTTGGAGCAGCACAGATGGGTAGAACCAATGCCCAGCTGGCGTAGCCAACATCTAGCTTCCGCGGGATTAGTGGGCACAGGCTCCCTCCTTGCTGTTCAACTTTATGCAACCGCACTGGGGCAGAGCACGTCCCCCCCCTCTTTTCTTCCACAGTCCTGAGTCAACTCCCGGGGTCGCCCCTCAATCATCAGGCCAGGGGACTGAGCCTCTGATGTCTGTCTGCCTGCAAGCGGCTTCTTTCTCCTCTGATTTCCTGCCTCAAATCTGCTTTCTGGCCAGAGTCAATTCAATAGAACGAGAGAGAGAGAATTCAATAGCACGAGAAAGAGAGAGAGAGAGAGACAGAGACAGAGACAGAGAGAGAGACAGAGACAAAGAGAGAGACAGAGACAAAAAGAGAGAGATACACAGAGAGAAGATCGGAATGTGAAAAGGACAAATATTTGACAGGTAAGTTCAGGAAGCACAAATCAGAGTGGATGAAAATTCCCCGATGTTCATGTGTGACAAGAGCCACATTTTGAAAAATAATAAATAAGTAAAAGTACTAAATTTTCTAAGCTTTCTTATTCACATTCAAATAGGCCTGGATATTTCAAGGACAGAATTTCTTCTAGATTTTTCTGTGAGACGATGCAAAAGTTGTTTGCTTTGCTATGCTCTGGGGGCCAAAGGTACAGATTCTTGAGGAAGGCAAGCGGGTGTGGGGCGAGGAGGCTTACATTAGTTCCATTCAGGAAGTTTCCTATGGCCAGGAGCGTGGACAGGATGAAGCCTAAGGTCTTGTTGTTTTCCAGCTGGTCTATCCCTTCCTTCAGGTCCAAAAGTGGTTCTGCTACTTCCTTTCAGTTCAAAAAAGGAAGAAGAAGAATAAATGCGGCTGTCTCCACTTGACTTGCAGTGCGTGCACAGTCAAGGTCAACACCAGGCTCTCCTCACAGGATATGCTGACAGCCAGACACAGCTCTGGGCTTGAAACAGAACCGACAGGCAGCGGGGGAAACCGTCCACACCACATGAAGTCCAGTGAAGACTACCGGGAGTTTGCGCTGTGGCGGTAAAAGCACCGTGTTCTTGGGTCCTGCCCACTGTCCAAACCAAGCAGGACCCTCAGGCCATTCCACCCCTACGTTCCTCCAGAGTACGGCTGACAGCAGAGCCTCCAGCACCCGGACCAAGACTTCTCTGCCGTCCCTCCCAGCAGGCAGACAACTGTACAAATGGTGCCCCGAGTAGCCATGGGCCCCTTGGTTCCCCCTCTTCCCTCCCAGGTGCTGGCCATCTCTTGGCCCGAGTCCCTTCATCATCACATCCAACCTTTAGAGACTGTGACAAGGTTGTCATCTACAAAGTTCATGTGTGACAGCCATGTGATCCATTCCCAAAACATTAAATAAATAAACAATGAAGTTTTAATTAAGTTCATGATTTTGTGCTGGGTCACATTCATAGTTACAGGGCTGTATAAGGATAGTGTATTGGGACATTGCTGGAAGTCACGGTCCTGACGCTCCGCTCCCTCGGAATACCCTGTAGCCTCAATGACTTCGGCCTTCCTGCTGTCTCGACCCCTCATCCCTGCGAGGAGGTCCCTTACCCGATTCCAAGGCCAGGAGCTTTGACTTCAGCCTCCCCGGACCCCTTCCCCTGCCAGGCGCCAACCAGGCTGGCCCAGAGCTCTGTTGCTCCACGATGTCCCCCTGCTTTGCCGTAACACTCACCTGTGCTGGCTGCTTTCACAACCGAGTTTCCTCACCACCACGGCCTCGTTTCTGCTTGCCTCCATAATGAATTCAAACAGAGTTCAGGCCAAATATTCCTTTTCAAAATGCCTGGGACCCACAAGTGTTACACATTTGGGATTGTTTTTTGTGCTTTGTTTTACTGACCAACATTGAGTAATAATCTTGGGATAGGATCTAGGATACAGATGAAATTCACTATGTCTTCCTAACTTTTACAGACCACCTGAAGGCAGTTCTAGTTTTTTACTCTACCTTTGTTTTGATTATGAAGCCAGGCGTGGAATTTTCCAGTACGGCATCATCCTGGCCTTCAAAAATATTTGGATTTCTGATCATTTGGGGTTTAGATTTTTATATATTAGACTCGCTCAACGTGTAATCTCCTCTCAAGTCCCCCGCAGCTTCCATCACCTGTCTGGCCGTCATCCCCAGCGCGACCCTCCTCAGCTACTCTGCAGGAGGTGCAGGCCCACCTGGGCTTCGGGCTCTGTCTCCTTGGGCACTTCCACCCCACAAGGTGGCCTGAGGATCGCCATCCACCCCTACACTGGCTTCTGTTCAGCCTGCGAGAGCCTGCTTGGTTCCCAGGGGGCCATGCTGGGGGGGTGTCTCCACGACACAGCTATGTGTGCTCCTGGAAGTAACGCCTGAGGTAACCCCAATAAACCCGCTGGTTCACTCAGCTGGACTTGGGGACAATCGCTGGTGTGTCCCTGATGTTCCATGTGGGTCAACCGGTGCTTGCTCACATCTCCAGGGAAAATCACACAACAGGCCCGGGTGCAGAAAAGATGTCTGCGTCTCCCACTTCCATCCGGGTCTCTTTTCTTCTCGTCTCCTCTCAGCCACTTGCAATCTACTTCATCGTTGACTTTCCCACCCGTTACAGCTTGGGTGTAAAGCCCCCCACAACCTTGTGCGCTGAGCACCTGGTTCTCAGTCGCTGGGGATATCTAAGAGGTTGCGGGAATTTAGGGACTTACATCATCCAGATGAAGGCCGGAAGAAGCTGGCCTTGAAGGCAGAGGCCGGCTCGGGTTTCTGTCAGTTCCCTGTTTTCTGGCTCTCGCCTCCAGCGGCTGCCACCACACATGCAGTTGCTCCACCTACCCATCCACATCCCGTCCCTACCATGCGCTCTGAAGCCGTGGCCCAGATAAACCCCTCCTCGCTCAAGCTGATTCTGGCAGCTACTTGGCCACAACAATGAGAAGAGTCACGAATTTAATACTTTCCCAAAGGTGGCCACAGAGCCGCAGGCTAGTCAGCCAGCCAGCGGTCAGCAGGTGGAACGATAGCAGAGAACTTCCAGATTGTGCTGTCCTGCGTGGTGTAGCCTAGAACCACTCTGATGGAAATAGAGTCTGAGCAGCCTTTGGCTTCTAGAAAGGATTCACTGGGTACCCACAGTCAGGTGCCCGCGGGTGGTTCTGGGAAGACCACACAGAACGACCCCTCAGTGGCAAGCTGATCACTGCAAGACCTGTGCCAACAGCGAGGCTGCCCAACTTCATATGTCACTTTAAGAAGCGCTGGGCTGCAGGCCCCCCTGGGAAGCGCTCACCTTCTCTGTGGTCTCGTAGTCCATCTTGAATGCCCACAGGTGGAGCCGCGCTGACAGCTCGCTGATGGATGACAGGGTGAGCAGGAACTGCTCCGCGCTCCCCAAGGGCACATCAGGGTTGGCCAGCTGAGCCTCCTGGATTTTCTGCTTCTCCTCTTCAGTAGGAATCATGGTCAGAATTTTCTAGAAAGATAGGATGAGGCAATCATTCTTTCTTAGTGAAGGGCCTTACTTTGCTCTTGCAACGTTCTTCAATTCCTATTACAATTGAGGCCAATCAGGTGGTAGAGATATTTTATTTTTGTTAATCACATACAGATGTCACTTTATTGTAGCCAAAGATCCTTTAAACATCTTTCCCCAAACTTTCTGGGTCTTGCGCATGAAGGGCATTCCAGGCAAGAAAGGGAGATGGAAAGAAGGGAAAAGTCCAAGCTGGAATAGAGGAGAACAATGCACTGCTCCCTAGCACGCCCAGTGAGTCAGGTCAGGCCCGCAGCCACGCAGTGATCCTCACGGATGCCTTGCAGCTCACAGCAGCGCCTCATCCGCAAACAACGTGGACTGGCTGCTTGTGTGTTCTCGTACGCGGTGTTCCAGCCACGTTGCAAACCTTACATAGATGTGATGCTTTAAATCACAGCGAACTCAGGTCTGATGAGAAAAATGAGAGGGTGCTGCTCATGAGACGTCACAGCTGCTCACCAATGAAAATGGCCTTGTTTTTTACTTCTGTTCGTTTCTGGAAAATTCATTTGTAGAAGGCAGAAAGGGCAAAAATCATCATAATGATGTTACATCTTCTAGGTCTTTTATTTCTAGGTAATTATGTTTTTTAATTTTTCAAATGAACGTGTGTGCGTGTGTGTGTGTGTGCGTGTGTGTATGTGTGTGTATGTGTGTGCGTGTCAGAAGGCACCGTGTGTGCCTGTGACTTCGGGAATCATCCCGGCTTACTCTACCTTTTCTTTGCCTTGCCCTGAAGTTTCTCAGACTCTGCCTTCATGTGCAAGCTGCCGCCATTCCTGCCTGGCATTTTTATGGAGGATCCGGAATCCAAATTCAGGACCTTCTGCTTGCAGGTGTGTGTGTGGGAGGGTGGTAGGGGCTGCCTCTATTTGTCATGAAGCCAGTGATGCACCCTGGGTTGAGGACATGAATTCCGAGGCACCATTAGGGTGTGTCTGTTGAACCTCAGACGCATCTCCGTCCACACGCTCTGCATGGCCACTCTCTACTGAGGCTCTGAGACAGGATGTGAACATCGGAGAGAGAGGAAGCTGCAATATTTGCTGCTTGTCCACGCCTGACCATCCACAGAGGTGACACTGAAGACAGACAATTCCCTGTAGGCAGTGCTATACAAACACGGCTCTGATTAGAACTCCACCCATCACCAAAACAAAACCACAACCAAATGTGCACTTTAATTTCTTTAAGGCTTCGATTATTTTAGGCAGGACGAATTCAGAGATAGAGAGGCACACCGGGATCCCTGATAACCTGGGGAGACATCCTCCTGCTGCTTCTCCTGCTTTGCTCCTGCAAACGTCAGCAAACGCTTAGCTCGCTCCTCTAATGTAAACCACTTGCTTGCTGCTGACAATTAGCAAGTTACCATCTGCTGGTTTATTTTTTCTTTTCCCGTCACTGACAGTAAAAATAGCTGTAAGACAATGGAACAGCAGTCAAAGCTACCTCCTGTGAGCTGGCGATCCTTCTCCAGGAGAGAATCACAGACGAGTGCAAGGCACAGCTTCTAGCAAGTCAACAGGTTTGCTGATGATTTTATGAATGGCACGTGGTTTTATAGGAAAAGAAGCATTCAATGAGAGAGAGACAGAGACAGAGAAAGAGGTGATAGCTATTTTGAACTTTCTTCAAGACAATGTTCCTTTGCTACTACAGTAACTATACCTGCTTTAGTATCAGAAAGGCATATATCAGAGAAAAATGCAAATATATCCTCCAAGGTGGCCCTAAATACTAGGCTGGGTCTGGCCATTTCATTCACCTGCAAAAGAGACCTCACCCAGCGACTGATCTTGTTTTACAATTTTGTTGAAATCTTAGTCTCGGAAAAGAACCCGCTACAAGGATCCTGGTGACAGCAGCAGGATGCTGGAAAAGTCAGGCTGGGGCTGGCTTGCAAATAGCTTTTGTATTTAAGAAAAACTGACTTCCTATCCATGCACCTCTGATCACTCAGCAACTTAAGAGGAAGCTTCTAGAAGCACTTTGATGGGTTAAGATCTTCTTTCAGTCTCATGACCACTGCTGAAGCATCTTGGGATAGAGATGATCGGTGCAGCCAATGTAGATGAAATGCTTTGCTGTGGCTGGGGGAGCAACCCAGGCAGCCGGTGGAGCAGCACTCACAGAGATTCAGCTGGAAGAACAAACAATGTCCCCAGCACAGCTGGGCGGCTCCTCAGAGCATTCTGGTCCCTGCATCGGCTGTGTGGCTCCCCCGGCTCATGGGGTCCAGCACCTCCTGGACACCTGAGGACTGACCTTGGACCGCACACACTCCTTTGGAGAGAGACACTGTGTGTTCCCCATATGGCCACAGGGAATTTCTACTTCTAGGATACTGGCGGACTTGGCAACTAGACTGAGCCAACTTAAATGTCATTGGGACTAAGTAACTGTGCCAAATCCTAAGTAGATGATACTCTAAAAATTATAAAAAATCTCCATACTTCCTCCTGTGATCATTTGGTGTCATTTTACTTGGGAAAAGTATCATGTATAGTCTCTTGAGATGATCTTGAAATCACTTGTAAAGTTTAATACTGTTTGGGGGAAAAAAATCACTTCCTTAATGGAATTAACTCAAATCCGGATGCACGGGACAGGTTGCTAGGCAATGCACAGGATGCCATTTGATACATCCTAATTGTGTTTAAGCGCACAGAGCTTTCCAATGTCCTGTCAAGTTGTGGTGCCGTGTGTGTGTGTGTGTGTGTGTGTGTGTGTGTGTGTGTGTGTGTGTGTGTGTGTGTCCATAAAGTCATCAGTCTGGCCGGGTCCTTTGGGCATTAGTGAGGAAATGTTATTAGCAAAGATCTGTAAGGTCACAACTGCCATGTCTCTGCTCAGTGTCAACTTAACTCCTGAACAGCAAGAGTCTAGAACAAGCGCTGGGTGCTACTCAGCACATAGGAGGAGGTCTCACATGCCCCGCACCCCCTGGGTGCTGGAATCAGTGGTCAGGCAGAAAAGCCACTGGAGTGTCTTGGTTCCACGTTGTCCCAGTGTTCACAGCTGTGCCTAAAGGTCCCAAGGGATATACAAAGTCCTGATGTGCAGATATTCTGATCAAGGTTTTCCCTCCCTGGGGAGGTTAATGATGTGTGGACACATGATCCGCTGTGAATCGACACAGAGAACTTGGTATGGTAGCACCTTGTCCCCTGCTGAGATAACAGCACCTGAGAAAGGGGTTATCTTGGCTTAGAGCTCCCGGGTGCTGTCCACATGGCAGGGAAGGGATGGCGGCAGGAGCAGGAGGTGACTAGCTGTACTGTATCTACCGTCAAGGAAGCAAGAGACCACCACAGCGCTCACCACCTTTCACCTTGTGCATAGCTGGGGACTCCAACCCTTGAAATGGTGCCCTCTGATTTTTAAGGTGGACCTTCCAACCTTAATTAATCCAATCTGGAAATTTCCTCACACATGCCCAGAAGTTTGTCGGCTGGTGCTTCTAGACCCTGTCAAGGTGGCTGTCAGTGTCTGTCACCACACCCGGGATGACTGACATCCTGTGTGTGTGTGTGTGCACAGGCTGCTGATGAATGAGACCGCCCGACCTCAGGTCCCACAGCGCTTTGGAGGAAACTGACAAAACGCTGTGTCCCTAAACCTGGGGCCTCGTGTCCTGGCTGCTGTCCCAGGAGTCACGGTGAGTCGAGTGTTTGCCAGGGCGGCTGCGTCATCACTGTGAATTGCTCCATGGCGTTGCAGCCGACGTAGACTCAGAAGTGCCACAGCACCAGCTGCTCAGCCTCCTCCGTGCATCTTGCTGCACTTAACAGTTCGTTTATTCTTTTTCCTTTCCCACTTCCACATGTAGTGTGTGTGGCAGGCGGAGGGAGGCGTGCACGTGTGCATGCACCTGGAGGCCCTGGGGTGGCATCAGGAATTACCACTGATCGCTCTTCCACCGTTCCATTTTGTGGCTGGATCTCCGGTTAAACCCAGCACGCTCCCGCAGGTCTCTTCTAGCTGGGCCAGCTCGCTCCGGGGATTCCCAGGCTCCACCTTCGGAGGCTGGACTTGTAGGCCACCACTCTTACCCAGCCTGTAGGTGGGATCTGACCTCTGGATATTTTGCTCACACAGAAGGTGCTTTGAACACCGAGCCCACTCACCAGCCCTCTTCCCATTCTTGCGGTGCACAGAGCAGCCCCGAGACCCTCATTGGAGGGTCAGGCTCTCGGGCTCATGTTCTATCTTACAGCTCAGAGGCCTGGGCACGTGAAGAGTCGCTGCTTTCACTGGACAACACAAGCACAACAGCCTGCCCCACGCGGCTTTTTCCTTTGACGGAGACTTGCTCTGGGCCACTCAGCCCATCATGATGGGGTTGGAGCAGCGTAGATCATGGTGGGAGAAACACAGCTCAGTCCATCGATGAGATGCCATGTAAAATAAAGTACCTTCCTGGAGCCGGGCCCAGGGGACGAGAGCTGCGGCAGCCAGACCTTCCATTGTGCTGGGACCCCCTCGACTCATTGAGTCTGGCTAACAGCGTTACTGTCATTTTCTCTCCCGGATCACAGGGGTACTCAGCCAGAAACCAGTCAGCTGGGGCGGAAGAATGATTTGGTTCATCCTAAAATCTAAGTGTGAGGAACTTTCCCCTACCCAAGGAGAGCTGCATTCAGGAAAGAACAGAAGCCAATGGATGCCCAACCGTGCAACGTTGTCCCACTGGATGTTAAGTTCTCCTGTCCCCTTTCAGAAGGGGACGCAGGCACTTTCCCCTTCGGTCTGGCTGGCTGTGGCTGTGCCGAGTGTCACCATGTAAATCTGTCTTCACGCTCTCTCTAAAGGACCTTGCTGAGTAAATAGGGGACCCAAACTTGCACCCCAACTCAAGTGTACACCAGGACTCAAGTGTGTACCACACCCAAGTGTGTACCACAACCCAAATGTGCGCCTTGACCTAAGCGTGTGCCATAAACCAGTGTGCACTGTGAACCAGTGTGCACCACAACTCAAGTATACACCAGGACCCAAGTGTGCACCTCAACCTAAGCGTGCACCGGAACCAGTGTGTACCACGACGCAGAGTGCATCATGACCCAAGCGTGTACTAGACCCAAGCATGCACCATGACCCAATCATGTACTGGTCTTGTGCTCAGTTCTCTTCCTTCACCCACATCTGGACTGTCAAAGGAAAGCATCCTACCCCGAGAGAGCGATAGTTCAGGAAGCAATAAGGTGAGGTCCAAAGGAATCTCTCTCCCCCGATGGGCTTTTGAATCCTCCTGGCGCGGACGGCTAATGCCAGCTCCACTTCCGGCCTGTCTCCTGGGCTTCCTTCCATCCAGGTGCTTACTTGTCCCGGGAACAGTATCTCAGAGTTCCCAGAGCCTCAAGGTCTCTGCAAACGAGGTGACTTAAAACAACATAGATTCATTCGCTCATAGTCTAGCAGTCCAAACCCAGTGTGTAGGAGGCCCGTTCTCCCCCTTTGAAGCCTGGGGGGGGCGCGGGGGGAGTCGCTTCATGCCTCTTAGCTTCTGTCGCTTGCCCGCAATCCTCAGCATTCCCAGGCTTGTAAACACGTTGCTCTAATTTCTTCGGCTCTGTCACGTGCCATTCCACCCTGTGTGTCTCCCTGTGTGTTCTGACTTCAAGGGACATTCTTCTCTCTGCATCTCCGTCCAAACATCCCTCTTCTTGCAAGAGTGCCAGTCATCAGACATGTGGCCCGTCCCGATCCAGTCTGACCCCGTCTTAACTTGGTTAGCGCCTCAGGTTTCCTGTGCAGAGGTGGGCACAAATGGGTGGGTTTACTGCATCCTCAGCCCCGCGTGTGTCTCAGCACGTGGGTTTCTTGTGCAGGCCTCTTCACATAGGCGCGCCTGGCTGGCTGAATTCCCGACCGGGCATGGACACATGCGCGTGTGCTCAATGCTCCTGGGGGTACCGAGGGCTGTGGGCGACGCTAGCCATGTGGCCCGCTTGCCAGCCCTCTGAAGGCAAGCCTCGCTGGCTCTTCCACGTTCAAGTCTTTCAAAAGAGACTATGTATGAATATGCCCCAGAAAGACAAGGCTCTAAAGGAATCCGGGGCACCTTGCTGTGAGGAGAATGTGGGGGTACCACATAGCAGGGCACCTCGACTGGCCAGTCACCCAGCCGACCCTCAGGGTAAATCACCCTTCCTTGTGAGTTCACAGGCTGGTTAGCAGCTGAGTTTCTGCCACCATTACACTAAGTGGTTTCACCTGCTGCAAACCAGCACCAGGCAGTGTGACAACATGGCCTCCCAGGGGACTGACCTCAGCTGAGCCACAGCCACACCCAGCTGCCGTGCACACGGGCACAGCCACGTTACCCCACTTTGCTCACTGTTGACACTCAAAGCAACAGGCACTACAGCCTCGGTTGGCTTATCCCAATGACCCAACAAAATATGTTTTTTTTTTTTTTTTTTTTGGAACAGGGTCTCAGATAGTCCAAGCTAGACTCAAATCTCAAGCTCCTTATATGTTGCTTAGAATATCCACGAACTTTGGGTTTTCTGGTTTTCCAGGTGGCAGAATGCAGACTAGTGTCACCCTACACAATTCATGTGACATTAGGCAGCGAAGCCAGTATTCTGTGCACGCTAGAGCAGCACTCTTTAACAACTACATCCCCAAACCCAGATCGCATCTTCACAGAAGAGAAAAGCAACACCCTTTCCATGACACGAGAGCCCAGTGGAACCCAAGGCTGCCAAGCGTCCCTGAGTGTATTTGGTGTGAGACAGCATGAAAAAGAACCCAAGTATCCCCCTAAGGGGACTGAGGGTCTTTCCTCATTCCAGGTACACAGCATGTGGGTAGAGCAAGGGCCATGCATGAGTCAGAAGATTTCTGAACGCGACAGGAAAGTGAATCATTAACAACTGGCAGAGGCCAGCGGAGGGCAGAACAGTACAAAGCATTGCAGTCATACTCGATGCGCCGATGTTGAGGAGAAAAGTGGAGAGAATAATGTGGCGACCTGAAACTCCAATGGCTTGGATCATGCGCACGATTCTGCTCTAGTCATGCACGTGGCAGCCTGAGGCTACACACACACCTTCTCTGAGCAATGCCCCTAGCAGCAGGTTATCGAGCCAGGACCCCCACCTCCATGAACCCGCACACACACCCCACCTGTATGGACCCATACACACACCCCAACTCCATGGACCGGCACACACTCCCCACCTGTATGGACCCGCACACACCCCACCTGTATGGACCCGCACACACTCCCCACCTCCATGGACCCGCACACACACCCCCAACCTCCATGGACCCGCGCACACACCCCACCTCCATGGACCTGCGCACACCCTCCCTGAACATGGAATGCTTTGCTTCCCCTTAGTGACCATCCAGCTTAGTCTCCATTCAAGTATATTTCAGAAACATGTCCAAATACGGGAAATAGGAGGGCTGACTTAGCACAGACAGTTTTAGGGTACATTCCAGCAAGGCAAACGGCATCCTCAGAGCAAACCTTCGGAGAGAGTCCTATTTAGCACACTGTGTGTGCATAATCGAGGGTGTGTAGTGGATTAAACTCAGATGCATTATGGGAAGAGACATGTGTAGGAGGAAAAAGGTTACCTTATCTGCCAATAAAGACAGACTTCCCATGCTATGCCCCTCAGCCACCAAACATCTCCTCTTGAACCATTGAAATAAAGCTCCAGACAATAATCAGGACCCCCGGGTTCCCTTATTCACGTGGGCTTCTGGCAACTTCTGGATCTGGACCACTTAATTTGAGCGTTTGATCTGCCTACCCTGATTTCAGGGCTCTGAACAAGAACCCACACAGCAGCCCTTTCGAGCAGGCGCAAGCGACGTTTGGCTGACCTTGTCTTACCTCAATCCCTTCTTTGTTTAAGGCATACTCGTCGAAGTTCAAGATGGCGATCTTGATGGTCCGTGGAGGTGGCAGAACTGTCAGGCCGATGTTGATGGCGTTGCTCCGCTTGGAATCCAGAACGATGATCTCTTGCCTTTTTCCATCTGCAGCCGTTTTCTTGATGATAAAACAAAGGAAACCAAAGATTAACACATCTTCCCGGGTCCTTTCCGGGCTGCACTGTTAAAAAGCAAACTTATTCCATTTTCCAAGCCGAATACCAATGGCCCCCGTTCAGCTCCGGGAAGAACTGGCCACCGCTCAGCACGGAGGAGAGAGATCAAGGCGCGGACTCTGAGGAGTCGCCAAGCTCAGGTCAGGAATGGAACTTGGTGTGTCAGATGCATTACAAAATAAAAGTGATTTTCCTTCAATCAGGAAAAATGTGATATTTTGCAAGAACAAAACTTGGTTTTTTCCATTAAAAAACAGTTACCAAAAAAAAAAAAAGCCAAAACTTTCAGAATGCCTTTTCTGTGGGCAGTGACATCTTAGACCGTGTCCTTGCTGGCCGGGCAAGTGCCCAGGGAAGTAAGCACGCGTGCCCGTCCCACATGCCTGCTCTCCAACCTCAACTCGCTGGAGATGTATTCTCAGAGCCCCCTTGCTGTTAGACATCCTGCAGTACAGAACACCTTCACCCTGCCTGTCACCCGCAGCTGTACCCCAAAGGGTGAACTGTGGTCTCCCCAGAGGCAGCATGTGCTGATGAGCCACAGAGGCCAAGGAGGAGGAGAGAATGGGGGCTGGAGACGGGCTGCATCCTCCCGGAGGCCCGTGCATGCAGTTTTCCTGCCCCGAGCCCTCCTCCACCCCAGAAGTCATTGTGTACCACAGACTCGATCCTTTTCCCTTCCTTCCCACAAGTGTGCATGTGGACACCCAGACCCCAAAGGAACAGATGTGTAGGTAGGACTTTTGCAGGTAATTAGGTTCAGGTGAGGTCACGCCATGGGTCCTCACGGTGGGATGACTGTCCTTAGAAGGAGAGAGCACAGAACTCTTTGTCTCTCTTCCACAGAGCAAGAGGACATCTTGGAAGTGTGGAGAAAACTAAGCACGGCCGGCATCTTGCTCTTGGACCTCGAAGCCGTAAGAGCGACAAGAAGGAGTTTCTGTTCCCCAAGCGCCCGGCTATGGCGTTTCATAATGGCGGGGCTGTGAGATGCAGAGGATGTGAGCTGCTGAGCTCACCACTTGTCACCCTCCCGGCGCGGCCCAGCTGTCCCCTTCTCCCCCCAGCTGTCAGGACGCTGTGTGTAGGTGGCACAGCCAGCGGGAGGCGACCTCTGTGCTCTCACTCAGATTTCCCTGCGGCAAGCACATCTGGAGGGACGGCTGGTTTGAATCACGGAGGAGCTGAGTGTGGCGGGGATGAAGAGGAGCGAGTGGTTCTTGGGATGGAGACACTCGCGGGCGATGGGTGTGGTCACTGTGTGAGGGCTGCTCACCGCGGGAAGCCACTGGGCTCTGCAAGAACTGACTTGCCAGCTGCGCCCGCTAGGCGATGTGGCATCCTGCCTGGGGCCGGGGAAGAGATGAGCAGACAAGAGGCAGCTCCGTGCACCAAGGAGGAGGCTGCTGGCGGGGAGGGCTACACCCCGAAGGCGTCATGCGCCAGTGGGGTGGGAGACGCTAACTACACTCAGTAGGACATTGGCCTCGGTCTTCCCATAACTCAGTGTCCATAGTCCTCAACCGAGAAGGTATGGAGCATGGAGAAAACTGGAAGAGAGTCCCTGGCTTTGAGGAGCATGTGGCCATGGTGCATGGGAACACAGAGCGCTGGGAATGTCTGGAATTAGTCAGTCTCTGAACCTCAGGAAGAGATGTTTCTGCGGGTTTTGGTGCATCTATGTGTGTGCGCGTGCGTGTGTGTGCACATGTGCGTGTGTGTGCATGCATGCATGTTGGTGTATCTCTGTGTATCAGAGGGCACTGTGTGCCTGTGGAGACCCAAGGGTAATTTTGAGAATCATCCTGGATTGCTCTGCCTCCTTTTTGCTTTGCTCTGGGTTTCTCAGGGTCTTCCTTTGAGGGCTAGAAGTGCAAGCTTCTACCATTTCCACCCGCATTTTTGTATAGGCTCCAGGATAAGAACTTAGGACCTCTACTTGCAGGGCAGAGGTTTAACCAAGTCATCTCTCCAGTCCCATGAAGAGTTGTCCTAAGCTCCATTCTTGATAAGACAAAACAAACAAACAAACAAAAACCAAAAAAAACCCTCCACCCAGGGCCTCTGACCTTCAAGCCTTCCCATCAGCTCTGCAGGGAGGGAGAGGGGAGCAGGTGGCTGCGTCCTGTGGAAATCTAGAGCTGCTCCTGAAAGGACAGGAGCACAGCAGGGATGAGCAGATGCCCAGCTGTGTGCCCAGAGCAGGTGGCACACAGCAGGGATGAGCACATGCCAGCTGTGTGCCCAGGGCAGGTGGCACACAGCAGGGACGAGCACATGCCCTGCGCCCCTGATCTTCTGGGTCATATCAGGAACAATGGACGTCTCAATGTCCCCCATGGCCTCCTGACGATGTGCCAGGACTTCTAAAGCCGGCTTCTGGGTGTCCATTCCTGCCAACGCTCCCCCCAGCTTCACTAGGAGACCCCTCACAGAGCAGCCAGCCCCGCCTCCACCTTGCAGCCTCTTCTCCCACAACACACCCCCGTCGGACTTTCTGTATCTCATTTCTATGGTCAGAAGGCCACAGAGATCACTTACTAGAAAAATCCAGAAACTGGTCAGTGACAGAAAGGGGGACAGAAAGCAGGAGTTGGGACAGGAAGACCCCAAGTGTCTTCTCCAGATGGCTGGGAAACGTAAGTGCCCCTCCTAAGACACTGCAGAGCAGGAGGAAGATGGGGGTGGGGGGTAAGAGAAGCAGAAGAGGAAGAGCGAGGATGCACGGGAATTGACACAGTTGTCTGAGGTCTGGGGGACATGTCAACACCTAAGGGAGGAAGCAAAATCCCCCAAGTCTCTAGAGTATTGACTCTCTGCACGTCCTGCTTGGGGAAAATGGCACAAAGTACCTGACCATGAAAGAGGGCAGGGACCAATGAGAAAGCGCATGTTCCTAAACAAAAAGCTCAGTGCTCCTGCCAGGCTTCACCTGCCTGTCTAACACCCCCCCAAAACAGGGCCATAAAGGTGAGTTTTGTGGCAAACCTGAGGCTATACAGCAAGATTCAGGCTAGCCTGAGCTACACCACAACACCTTGTCTCAGATAATAACAGTAATATTTCTATTACTTTCAAAGTAAGATTGGTTTTTGGAATGAGAAAAAAATTCTAAAATTAACATAAACGATCATATGCATTTTTAAAAATTAATTCTTTGTAAACATCACTAATCTCTTTCTGAATGGCTATAGAGTTATATGTACTATTGGCCTGTCACTTGTAGGTGTGTATGTAATGCTGATGAAATGTGTAGCACAGTCACTGGAAGAACAGCAAGGGCAGAGCCGAAGAGAATGAAAGGCTCTTTGGCTGAGGGGATTCCAACCAAGCCTGAGGCCCCCAATTCACAGCCTGAAAGAATGGCTGATAATACGCAACCAACATGGCGAGCGAACACGTGGTGGCGGTGGATATGCATTCTTAGGAGGTAGCTGAGGAGGAAGCAGAGCAGCTGGGAAAGACAAAGGAGGACGCTGGTGGTCAGAGGACCACCACAGCCCAGGAGACCATTTTCTTGCCTGTGGTGTGCTTCCATTCCTGGCATGGCCGTCTCCATCTCAAGAGCGCCGAGGGCTGGACACTGGCAAACCAAAAGGCCCAGTCCTTCCCCGCTGGCTGCGGCTGTTTGTTTGTTCTTCCATTCTGTTTTGGTTTCATTTGGTTTCTGAGTCAGAATCTGGCTCTGTGGTCTCAGCTGAGCTCATACTTATTCTGGGTCCAAGACTGGCCTCAAATCTGTGATCCTTTTCCCCCAGTACTGGAAAGTTGGGGTCACAGGCATGTACTAGCACATTGGGCTCCAGAGCCCTTCCATTGGCCGTCTGTCTTTCCAGATCAACTCCATCCCTCTCTTTGCTAAATGGGTATTTTTCCCAAATGCCTTCCCAGTGCCTAGTTCCCAGATGGGACCATTCCCATGGGGACCCAAGAAAAGGGCACACCCGTGGGAGGAGGGCCAAGAGGACCCTGATCAGCTCTGGCACATAGGAAGCAAGGTGTCTTAGTTCTTGGGTAGAAGCTCATTCAGCAACCTCTTCCTTCTTCCTCAGCAAATTCCAAGACCGCTGGGGTGGAAGGAATGTCCTACCAAGCCCCTGGCCCCTGGGGTCCAGGCGTAGCCAGCTAGGCAGGGGGTGGCTGCATATGAAACCAAAGCCCAGGGACTACCTGTAGGGCACATCTGCTACCTGCAGGCCAGGGGGGGTGAGGGGAGGCTGTGTCAGGGCAAACTGACCTCCTGGGAGTTGAGGAGAGAAGAGAAATGGCTCCTTTAGGGAGGAGGGAGAGGCCCTGAAAAGCCTGAGGTCTGGTAGTTCTAGAAAGACGAAGGGACTCCTGTTGCGGAGCTCCACGAGAACCTTCTACCAAGTGCCCAGCAGCTCCCCCACCCAGCAGAGCCAGCCGGTCTCTGGAGAACTGTCTCAGGCTTGGATGGCATGCGGGGCGCTCACTTATTTTGTTTTGCACTTGGCCAAGAACTCTGTGGGGAGAGGGTGGCGCATGCTGTGACCCAGGAAAGCAAGCTCAGGAAGAAGGCCGGAGAGGAGCCGGGAAGACGCCAAGGCAGAGGGTCCCCCATGCGGGGAGACAGGGGCAAGACACTTTAGGGTGAGGTTCCCACAGATCCTACACAAGGGAAAGAGACAAACACTCATGGGAAAGGGGCAGCCAAACTGGGGGGAGACTGCGGGCCCCAGACACACCAGAGTTAGGGGTCAGCCCTCTGTACGCAACAGCCTCAAGAGACAGCACCCTGCGAAGGCAGGTACCCAAGAAAGTCACACGAATGAGTATTGTTCACAACAGCAAAGTCAGATACTTGGGATCGCTGAGAGAATGGCCCTTGATGGAGAGAAAGATGATGAAATGATAGACGTGCAAAGCCAGGGTTTGGGAGGGGGGCTAAACTGTCATCTCCAGAAACACATATTCTACAGGTTGAGTGTGCGGACGCACCACTGGATTCTGACTATTGTGGAGAGGGAGGGACCCTATACAAACACAACACGCCCCAAATTAAGCCAACACCAGAGAGACAAAAAAAAAATGCACCTTAAATTTTCTTTGGCATCATTTGGTTTTGGAAAAGAGAAGGTGGGAGACTGAGGCAGCAGTGAGGAAGAGGAGGGAGGCACAGGGTCATTCAGCTTAAGAAATATATCCGCCCTCCCTCAGGGCTAGCCTGGTACTGAGCCCCTGAGCCACGCCCCTGGCCCACCCTTTGCAGTGTTTCAAAGAATGATGCTTTTGTGTGCATGGAAGCACCTGTGTGCCACTGCGGGTGTGAGGAGCTGGGGTAACGGCCCTGTGGGTGCACCGGGGGTCGGCCCGCACCCTCCACCTGCAGACAAAGTCTTTTCACTGTTCTTCACATACATTAGGTTAGCTGGCTCTCGGGCTTTGAAGGGTCCTGCTGTGTCAGCCTCCCATCACCCATAGAAACGCTGGGCTAACAGATGCTCAGGCTACACATTCAGCTGTATGCAGGTCCCGGGATTTGAACCCAGGTCCTCAGGCTTGCATGGCAAATGCTTTTACCCATTGAGCTCTCTCTCTAGCCCCCCAGTGTTTGAATTTTTCCCCCGAGTAATTTTCCTAGGATTCAGAGGCTATAATGCTTAAAAAGTGAACATTCAACACACTGAACTTATCACCCAGAAGGTGCCACGACTGAAAATAGAAATGCGTCTGAGGATGTGATTTATGTGGCGAACTCTGAGTCCCGGAAATGCCAAGCTCGGGAGCACTTCCAGGAAAGGCAAGTGGCCTCGCCTCTGTCCCTGCTGTCGGTCATCGCCGCTGCCCGAGGCCCCGGGTCCAGATCTGCTCAGCACGGCCGCTCTAGAAATGGCAAGCCATTCCTCCCCACTTCCTGCTCGAGCAAGAGAGACACCACCGGCATTTCCGACTGTCCCTTGAGGAGGCGGCAGTTATGAGTTTCAACCCTATGGATGTCGCAGGGATGAGAGAGCTCAGAATCTTACGGCCTTGTGATAAGAGTGTTGGTGAGATACATAGCAGAGCTTCAGGGCAAAACCACAGAAATAAAAAAAACAGAACACGAAAGTTTTAAAAATTATTTGAAAAATTTTTATGGGGTGTGGTTGAGAGTGCCCGTCATCCGAGCACTTGGGGACTACGTGGAAGGACCTATGAGCTGCGGTGGCCTGGACTCCCTTGTGAGTACTGGACCATCCAGGTTTTGCAGCACGATCCTGCCTCAAGAAAACAGTAAATAAAAGAAAGGAAAAAAAGAAGAAGAAAGGAAAGGAGGGAAAGGAAGGAAAGGGGAAGAAAGGAGAAAGAAGAGGAGGGAGGGAGGAAAGAGGAGGGGAGGAGGGAAGAGCCCGAGGTTAAGAGGAAAAAGTATTAATTTCCCTATTTGTCCTTTGAGTGTCTGACAGCAGAGGCCAAGTGTTAAACAGTCTGATGGTCGGTGCTTTTCTATCATCCTCACCAGGAGTCTCAAGAGAGGCTCAGTTATTAACTGCTACCTCCACAATGCAGCAAGCTGTTTGGGGAATTAATTTGCAGGTAGAATTCAGGGTTTCTGAGCTGTTGTCAAGTAAGGGGAACATCTCCTGGATATGAGGATAAGGTAGAGAGGTTTTTCCCATCTCTCCTCCAAAAAGTTATCACATCAGGAGCATCAGACTGTGGGGTGAGGAAGGCCACCTTACTCACGAGGCGCTTCACGCCAGCAGGTCACAAATGCCGGAGGGGCTGTAGAATCTCCAGGCTGTGCCCGGCTCAGTGGACACTGTGACCCCAGCACTCAGGAGCATTACTACCGGCGCCATGGCAGTCAGTCTGGTCCACATAGTAAATTCCAGGTCAGCCAAAGCTACACAGTGAGACCCCTGTCTCAGAAAAACCAAACGAACAAAAATCACACAGGCCGAGTCCTGTCCCCGGGGGGCGGGGGGGATAACCACCATCTCCAATCTGCATTAAAAGTCACCGCTGGCAGCTTGCGACATACTCTGAAACCAAGTCAGGAGGAGCAAGACGACTTCGGATCTCCCAAAGGGGAAGAAGCTAAGTTTTCTCCTTCATGGGTCCCTGCTCCAATGCACACTTGGAAATTATCTCCTGCTCACATTCGCTCTCAATATTAATGGAGAAAACCCTACCTATGCCTGGGGGGTGTGAGGATGAGGAGGGTGCTGTGCTTTGGCTGTCAGCTCCGCACCTGGAAGGTGGGTCTCTGGACATTCTGCAGAAAGTCTTGCCTGCTTTAGTGGAGTGGGAGGAATCGCCCACCGTGGCAGCACCACGCCCTAGTAGGAGGTTCATAGAAAGACCTAGACTGGACTGGACGGATGCACACGGGGAGCAGGCAGGTGGTCCTCTGTTGCTTCTGCTCCTGACCGTGCAGGGGATGTGATTTCAGGCTTCTGCTGTGACCTCCTTGCCATGTGAACTGGAACCCAGAGTAAGCTCTCTCACCATGACAATGGCTTAAGTACAAGGACGGCCTTCTTTGGGAGGAGGAGGAGGATTCTGCTTTCCCAATCTGACAGCAGGGCTGGAGGGCCTCTCTGGAGCTCCTTCACTCGATGTCAAGTCCAAACCTTCAGGAACTTTCTTTCCAGACTTTGTTCTCTGGAATCACGTAGATTAACATCTCAAAGCAAGAGCAGAAATTTAACAGGTTTTCTTGCTCCACAATGAGATGTCATCGTCTTATTGGAAATATATCTTCAAAGGTACATTACGCATTAAATTACATCCCTGCTGAGAGAGACAGGTGGGGCCTGTTTCAGAACCTGCCTTTGGGAGGAAACCAGAAAGGAAGAACAAGTTCCTTTCACGTTCACCAAGTGGTCACCCCAGCCTTGGATCTTGAGCACGGATCTTTGGGGAGGTAAGCGGTCACCACGGGCGCCAGGCTACCAGTGGGAACGGAAGCTAGTTCCTTTGTCTCCCGCTGCCTAGTGGAGCTGAGTTCTTCTTGGCTGTACAGTATTAATGAAAATTTCTCTAAGCCAGAAGTCGGAAGTGGCTGTTTCCAGTTGTATTTTGTGAAAATCTTGCCAGTGATTAGAAACAGAAGTGATTATATCTGAGCTGGTAACACACACCAAATGGATTCACCTCTCCAATGTGATGGTTAAATCATAATTTGCATTCTCACCTTTTGTAACATTTTGGGAATTAATTCTTGCTCACATTTCCTATTCAAAAAAAAAAAAAAGGAAATAAAAAGAGTATGCTCCTGGGTCTCATTGTAGAACATTCTGGAATCAATTTGGAAAACATCTCAGTTTAGTTATCCTCCAGTGTCTGTGGGGGATTAGTTATAGGCCCCCCAGAGCACATCGAGATCCTCAGATGCCTTAAATAAACGGATTTTCACATGCTTTGCACGGGACCCGATGCGTCCTCTCGCCTACTTTAAGGCCTTGCCGCATGACTTAGACCCAAATGTCAAGGCTGTGTACCTGGCTGCTGTGTTCACTGTTTAGACAGTGAGGACAAGAAAACATCTGTACACATTCAGCACGGATACTCATCGTCTGAAGAGTTTCCATGTGTGTCTGGAGAACAGAATGCAACATGCAGACAACTGATTGCATTTTCTTCTCTCTGCTAAGCAAAGCCGGCACGTGCTCGGCCGTAGCAAGTACACTGCGAATGCAGCAGTTTCGGAGGGTAGCTACCTGCTTCTAGAAGAACACATGGCTGGGTGCTGAGCATGGAAGCCAAAAATCTTACACGAAAGTCGGCTGCAGGGGAGCCAAACACGTTTGATGGGTCCCAGGAAACTTTATCTCCCCATTTCCTTTGCCAAAAGGAAGTTAGAAGTGTCTTTACTGCCAAACTGTCCCTCCTTTCTCGCAGCCCAAAGTCAAGGGCAGCGGCTCCCAGGACAATGGCTGACCCAGCCAACCAAATGCGCATGTGAGGGAGGAGGAGGGAGAACGGCCAATTGGGTCAGTAATGCCAGGGCGGCTGGCATGTGAGGCGGGTCACAGGATCTCTTGGCAACCCCAGACCGCTGTCTAACTACCAGCTGGTCTTCCCCATGCCAGGCTGCATGTAGAAGTGGGAACATGTGGGTAGTCCAGGGCTACGTGGGACGAGTCTGGAGAAGTGGGAACACAGGCACGCCGAGGGTGGCTGTTTCCCGATGCCCTCCTGGGTGCCATGCTCTGGAGAGGACAAAGCTGGACCACATTCGGGCAGTGATTCCGCATGGTGGTTACACTAGAGCTCAGCCCTTCAAATGTGCAAACGAAGACGCTCTCTGTGGACTCAGGATTTTTAAGGTGGAAATGACTCAGATGAACCCGCCCTTTAAGCCCCAGCAGAAACAGTGGCAAGCAGTTGAAGAGCCCCAATGGGCTAACGACAGCCCCCAACGGGCCAACGACAGCCCCAATGGGCCTTCAGCATCACAGGGCCGCGACATCATTTCCCGTGAAGCACCTCGTGACCTCAGGATGCTGCATATTATTTTGGCTTCAGAACTGGCCCCAAGTCTTACACCTGGGGACAGAACTCAGGCAGCTCAAGGACGACGGCGCGACGCACGGAGTCAGAACACCATCGCGACAAAACACCGTGTGGCCGCTCCGTCCACACCTCTGACCTGCAGCCTGGCGCAGTCATGAACGGAGCAGCACGGAACAGCGAACCTACCCAAATGCTGCAAGACTCACCAGGAAATTGTTGATATCTCACTTATGCAGCTCCCAAGCGTGGACATTGTTACATCCCAGGGTCAAGAGGCTGGACTGCTCGCAACTGCCTCGTGTGTTAAAACCCTTTCTCACACCCCAAATTCCCAAGGAGACAGCCGCAAGCCTGCCTTAACACTGGAATATACTCCAAATCATTTTTGTGGGCTGAGCTATGCTATTATGAATTATTATTACAGTGTATTATTAATTATAATTATTATATAGCTATTGTTACAGTGCATTATTAATGTGCTACCTCATCGGAAATACAAACTGTGATCTGTTACCTGCAGTTGCTTCAATACAGGTCTCCAGCTCTGACCTTCTGCCTGACATCCCATCATTTTACACTGAGTGTTTCCCACGTACGAATGTGGGCTTACTCACTGTTAATAACCTGACAGCAACCACGCCTACCCTTCCCATCCACTGAAGAACTGATGATGCACATGGGATTATCACAGGAATGTAAATATCCAGCCAGAGGGAAACATGTAGTGGGTGGGTGGCACCGGGTCAGCTTCCAGGATTAGTGAAAGAAACGTTATTTGACTTTTTGGTAAGTGAGCAAGACCATGTAATTACATGCGATCCCGGCCAATAAGGGCTAAGTGCATGTTATTCAGGAAGCACCAGCTCACACCACGTCTACACTGCCACCTGGTCACTGATTGCCCCGCCCTGCCCCACCCGGGATTATCTAATCCTTTAAAAGCTACTCTGCATGACATTAGCACAAGCCCAGGAATACAGCCCCAAAGGTCAGATTTTCACCCCCATAGCTTCTTGCCAAAAAGCCAAAGCACTACCAGTGGTTCACCAAGACGCGATGTCTCCACCTCCACTGCTACCCAAGCAGCCTTCAGGGGCCCGCCTACCTTGGTGACTGACAGCTCTTTGGACTTGGACTCAAACAGGTGCTCCAGCCTGGACGTGTCCACCTTGATGGGCTCCAGCTTCGACCACAGGAACTCCCTGCAGCGGCGGTTGCTCTTCGCCGGCCACTCGAAGGGCCGGACTTCGTTCCAGAACAGACGAATCGTCTTCTTCTTCTTGGAGGTGAAGGCCGGCTGGCCCCGGGGTACCTGGGACCACCCTAAGCCCTGAGGAGCACAGCACGCCGGAGGGGGGGGAGCCAATAAATTACCAGGGACGGGAGGGGGAGGCACGCTGTCCAGCAGGGGTGGCGGGGGTGGGGGTGGCAAACCCAGGAAGGTGGGAGGGGGCGGGGGAGGGGGCCCTGGGGATTCCCGGGGCCCCAGGTCCACGTCGAGGACGTCGACGTCGTCCTCCTCCCCCAGATCGGTGAAGTCCAGGTCCTGGATCCTGAGCTCCCGCGGGTTGGCCATGAGCTGGTCCCAGATGTAATCGGATTCGGCCTTCGGGGGCGCGGGCGCCACATCCGGGGCCCTGTCGCTGGCCTCGGCCTCGGGGCAGATGGACTCTCTGCCCAGGTCTCCGCTGTTGAATTTCTCAGCAAAGGCTTTCACGCTGCCCCTGTTGTCCAGACGGTCCACGTCTGCCCTCCTGACGCTGTCCTGGGAGCTGGCCTGCAGCGTGGATATCCTGGTGGCCACGCTGGCCACCGGCTCCGCCTCCTGCTCCGCCCTCCCCGGCTGCCCCTCGCCCTTCTCTTCCTCATCCGTGGACTTCCTGTTGTGGGCATACAGCATGTCCAGCATGAACCGTTTGTGGGTGAGGATGTCGCCACACTGTCCGTTTACGCCTCCATCCTGAAGGCCAGCGGGCCACAGACCTGCGGAGACACGAGCGATGAGAAAGCAGCAAGGCGGGGGGCGGGGGGTGGGAGCAGGGGCCTGGACACCTGGAGAGGCTTCTGAGACACCGGAGCGCAAGAGACCCAGGGACCCTCCAACAGCCATGGGCCCCTTTCCCCCTCCCACAGTGGACGGTCAGAACCCACGCAGCTCAAGAAGCTAAGGCGCCCCTTTCCCAGAAGACGGGGATGGGCAGGGGAGGGCTCCCTGGCCCGGGGTGCGAGAGGGGCCCCAAGGGTATCCCTGTCCCTCCAGAGCTGATTCTGGCCACTCGAGCATGTCATGGCTCAAGTTCTGTCGCGTGAGGGGCTACTTCCTGCCTGCAGTCTCTTCCGCCCCTCCTCCTAGATGGCGTCCACACCCCCTCACCTGCCTTGCTCCCCCACCCTCAGTGGGGGCCGGTCTGCCTCAGTTGGCCAATTTAACATCTTCCATTCCACATCCAGCTCCGACCTGCACCTGAACCCCAGCTATGCCTTCTCCCGTAACCACCCACAAACAGCCCCCCAGGATGCACAAGGATGGTGGGGGTCTGTCCCGCTTCTCCCACGCTTGCCCCCAGGCCCTTCCGCCTGCCCCCAGGCCCTTCCGCCTGCCCCCAGGCCCTTCGGGCAGCCATTATGGCACATGCAGGTGCCGTCCTTCTTAAGCCTCACTCCACCCCACTTACATCCCCTCCTGTCTCTCCCAACCTTTCTCCTTCCCTCTAGGGTAACACAGCTTCTAAGACGTTTCACCCACAGCTTCCAGTTTCCAGGGTTGGTGGATCCTGCGCTCCCACTTGCTTCCAGAACATTCCCTCTGCAGGGGCCGCCGCCTCAACCCATCCTCCTTCCCGCCCTCCACACCTCCTTCCAGGCCAGGATGCTCACGCACCATCTGCTTCCTCCTCATTCTGCCCTCCACTGCCCTTGGACTCCGGTCTACACCCCCTCACTGAGGTCACAGCCGCTCTGTCCAGGTGTAAGGACCCCGAAACCCCAACTGTTGGGGGCTTTAAGGATCACTTGTCAGCCTGTCCTCTGGCTGGACTCCTCACGCTCGCTGCTTCTGGTGCGCGATGACAACCTGCCCGTCACACCCCGAGTCTAGCTTCCATTGCTCAATCCTTGTTCACGCCAGCATAGCTCTCCTTGTAAACAGGGACGTGACTCTGAGGGCACGTAGTGGTTAACAGAGAAGCAGACGTTTCTCAACACAGTGCCCCCCTCTTTCTCTACTGTTCGGGGTCAAGGTACTGGCTTTACTATCATGGCAAGGAGAGGAGAATCTTATCTTTTTAAATGCCGTCTTCTTGCCTAACTCATTCTTTTCATTTATTATTTTATCATTCTTACTTTCCCTCTGGGCATAATGCGGTCCTTGCACTATATAGTCTACTTACAAGATACTAGTGCAGTCACTCCCACTTTTCTTTGTTTGATCAGCCTCAACTTGTAACTTCAATCCCTCAGGTTGTTTTAGAAGACTTTGGAATAGACAATGTTTTGAGATCCTCTTAGCACTCCATCTAATAACGTGAAGTAACTATGTGGCTTCACTCTGCCTATTTTCTTTGTTTCGTTCCCTGCTTGTTTCCCTCTCTTGGATTAAGAAATTGACCTTGATTTTTAAATTTTAATCTATTTATTTTTCTATGCAAACATGCGGGTGCATCCATGTATGTGTATGCATGTTTGCATGCATGTAGGTAGGTATGTGTGTGCAGGTAGGTATGTGCATTCTATGTATAGAGAATGCTGTGTGTCTGGGTAGGTGTGTGTGCACAGGTGTGTGTGTGCACAGGTGTGTGTGTGCACAGGTGTGTGTGTGCACAGGTGTGTGCATGCTATGTACAGAGAATGCTGTGTGTCTGGGTAGGTGTGTGTGCACAGGTGTGTGTGTGCACATGTATGCGTGTGCACAGGTGTGTGCACGCTATGTACAGAGAAGGCTGTGCTGGTGATCATTTTGCTTCGTCCCTCAGGTGTGCTCAGGAGCCTGTGGGCAGAACATCCATGTTCCAGGCACATCCAGGAGTCATGATGAACAAGACGGCCCCTCACGTACACTCAAGGATGGTTCTCAAGTGCGACGACAAGGACGACCACACGAGTCATACCACCGACTGTCACAGACGCCAGGCTACAACTCCTCACACTGACATCAAAGACCAGAACACATCAGACGAATATGTCTGAAATCTACAGAGACAAACTGAATCTCTTAGGAGCTCTGCAAACTCATGTTTTAGAAACAGACACAATCTCAACAGATAGAGGACTAGGGATAATTTCGTTGTCGTCCACTGTAACGTCTCTGCGACTTCATGGGAACAGCGAAAGCTCTCCTGATGGGCTGCCCTGACTCAGAAGCCAACAGAGTTTCTGAACAGAGCACTTTATGGATAGATTTATTTAATAAACAGATCAGCTGCTCAAATGAAAATGACTGGATCTCGTTATAACACTGGAGTAACCCTGCAGTTTGGGTTTCTGAGTCCATATACTTGGACGCCACCCTCTTTGGAAGGATATGGTGGGCAGCCCCGTTTTTGGAACACTGTCCTTTTTGGGAACAAAACTGTGGAGTGTGAGCCAAGAAAGTTCTATTCCCTGTTTTGGTCTCACCAATCCAAGTTGCTGATAAGCTTTGGACTGCTCGATGCGGATGTGACGAGTATGTATGTGTAAAGCTATTCCCAAGGCACAGACACCTTCTAGGCTCCTGCCAATCAAAAACTTACCCTGTTCCCTGGCCCTGTGATCCAAACACTACTAAACATGAGCAGAACATAGAGACTGTCACGTGACTGATAAATGGACTTTCCAGCACATGACTGTCCCATCAGATAAGACTATCTGTGTGATCGTTTCTAAGATACAAAATGATGACAAATACAAATAAAAAGTCATTCTTTTCTGTGACCTCATACATGGGCACAATACAGAGAATTAACTCTAGTGTTATGTTCTTGCTGGGGGAAAAAGTCTTTATTTTTTAGACTAATCCATTGATCTGTTGGGACAGGATATGATTTCATCTATCCATCTCTCCATCCATCTCTCTGTCAATCCATCCATCCATTCATCTATGCTTCAGAGACAATGAACTGTCAGTCTTGGACCCAATGACATAGCTGGGTTATGGCACTGACTAGCCAAGTCGCCGCCCTTGGCAAGGAAGACTGAGGAGGGCAGGGTCTGTTGCCA
Organism: Typhlomys cinereus; assembly: GCA_023101885.1. NCBI lineage: Eukaryota > Metazoa > Chordata > Mammalia > Rodentia > Platacanthomyidae > Typhlomys > Typhlomys cinereus. Next base: position 7,155,108 of record JALPQD010000028.1, read on the forward strand.
AAGTCACAGGTGCCACCGTGAACGCTAAGTACCAGGGACCCCTTTCTTCTCGGCAGTCTCCTATGACAACTCCCTCAGCCCAATGCGGTCTTTAGGGGACACAAATCTACTTTCTAGCATTCTCTTTGGTTCCTACTCACATAGAAACTGAATGGCTTCCAGCCACAATACTGAAATGCCAGGAGTCCATAAAGAGGGACTGGCGAGGGTGGAAGGGGGGGCGGCCTGCGTTTCTGGTCCTGGTAGGTCAGAGCCTGTGAATGCCGGGGCAGAGTAAACAAGGAGCACACACACACACACACACACATACATGCACACACGTACAATTGAACAAATAATAAAAAATAAATAAATAAATAAATAAATAAAAGAGGGGCTGGCGAGATGGCTCGGGGTGAGGCACCCCTTGCAAGTCTGGTGACCCGAATTCACGCCTGGAAGCCCGCAGGGTGGAAGAGCAAAGTTTTCATCTGACCTCTACCTGAGCACCGTAGCATGCACGTATGTCCCCCTTCTTCCACAAAGAAAACACGTATGTGACTGGTCCAGAGTGTGCCCAATGTGGGAGAGAGGGAAACAGTACAAGAGAGGGAGTAGGAAACAGAAGGCTTTTTGTATTCAAGAAAAAGAACGAAATTCAATAAAAAACAAAAAACAGTAAATCTAAGAGGTGAGTCATTGTGACTTCAAGCACAAAAGGCCGGGGCTGAGTTCAAGGCAGAACTTGACCTAAATCCTGGACACTGGCAATGTCAGGCCCCCTTCTGCCCTGTGACCTCAGCACCACACACTGGAGTCACGCACGCACCCGTCACGGTCCCATGGACTTGAAGGAAATTCCTCCAAGGATGGGAAAGGCAACAAGAAGCGTCTTTGATCTGGAATCAGGCAGTGGAATGGATGCGCTTGTTGTTACGGACCCTGAAGCAGACAGCAAAGCAAGGGGCTTCTGCGTTCCAGCTCCTCTCTCAGGAGGCATCTGGGGTCCCTTTTACTGTCCACACGAGACAGACGCAGCCACGCGGCTGAGGCTGAGGCCCAGCTGTGCGCACAGGAAGCCGCTGCTGGCGGTCAGCGCGGCCACATGCTGGGTCCCCAGACCAGCGGTGAGCCCCGAGGGACCAGCAGGTCCCGGTGGAAGCCGGCTCTGGAGCACACCCCGTCCTCAGTAGTGGGGTCCCCAGAATGTGCAGATGGAGAAGGGTGCTCCTTACCGGTCGCCCTCTCCCTGGGGGGTCTGTCCTCCTTCTCTTCCCTCTCCAAGGTGCTGCTGGCCGAGGAGATGCTGGACGCCGAGCAGTTGTCTCTCTCGTTCACCTCCTCGTTCTTCCTCTCCTTCTCGCTCAGCGACGCTCTGTCTTCGGGCTCCAGATCCGGCGCTCCTTCACTGTCTGCTCCTTTGTGGGCAGAAGCTACGTCCTGCTGGGGGGCTTCATCATCCGCCTGCCCACCCTCTGCCTCGTTGTGGGGCACAGGATCCTCCACACTTACTGCAGGAGACATGAGCAGAGATTATGATCCTGACCGACCTCTGGCCGGGAAAGGGGGGACTAGTGAGCTTGATTTCTCTGGGCAGGAGTCTAAGGAGAACCCCAGAGATTCCCATCCGGGCTACTCAGTCATGTACTGACCCCATGGCAGCGCACTTTAAAATAAGACCTTGCATCAAGCAGAGACCTCCAACCACCCAGAGAAAGAAATCAAAGATCAGGAGCATCAGGAGCCCCTCCCCGCCTCCCCCCGCCCATACCACTGAGATTCCTGATGGGAGGGCCGCTTGACAAAGGCATAACCTTTGCAGGCTGACAGTCGAGGAGGGGCCGGGGCCTCAGTTTACAGATTCAAGGTAGCAAACACCCTGCGTGAACCTGGAGCACTCTCCTGATGAGGGCCCAGGAGTACAGCTGGAGAACATAAATGAGCTAGGTTTTTGATCATGACATCTGTCGTTGTGATGTATGTAGGTGCAGAGAAGAAGGCAGACCCGTGCATAGAAGAACAAAATCCTCAGTGAACTGAACCAACGGCCAAGCAGGAACCTAACATTTTCTGAAATCAGTGGCTAAACCAGCAAGCCCCATCATGCTTTGCGCACAATAACGAAAACTTCTTTAAAAAAATTGCTTGACAACTCTGTGGCATGAGTTGTGTGACACTTGTTAAGCATGGGGCCCAGTGTTGCATGGGTGGGTGGGGGCCTTGCATGGGTGGGTGGGGGGCCTTGCATGGGTGGGTGGAGGGCCATCTTGTTCACTCCGACTCCTGCATATACCTAGAACATGGATGCTTTGCCTACAGGCTCCTGTCTTGTAAGTTTATGTGCTGCGTATATGCGCTTTGCCAAAAAAAAAATTAAAAATAAACACTTATACCTGTAATCCCAGTACTCACAAACTGAGGTAAGGGGAATCACTGTGTGGACCAACAAGATGGTTTGGTGGATAAAGGTGTTTGCAGGCAAATCTAGTATTCTGAGTTCAATTCCCAGACAGCCTACATGGTAGAAGAACTTGGCTCCCTGAAATTGTCCTCTGAGGGCCATTGTGCACTGGGACACACATGCCTTTTCTCTCTCTTTCTCCTTTTCCCAAATAAGTTCTAGGCAAGTCCGAGTTACAAAGTTAGACCAGGTCTTTAAAAAGCAAGCAAAAGACTCAAATCAGAATCACTTGTGGGCCCAGAACCACTTGTAAGCCTGTGGTGACTGCTGGAAACTTGGCTCCTGTTCCAAGGTCAAATACTCTCTGTCTCTCTCTTTCTCTTTAGTGCCAATGGAGCAGATAAACAGCTGGATCACCCTTATTATGCCTGGTTTTACCCAGCACAGCACTGTTATGAGCTTCAGCCCCATTTGCATAGATAACAAAATGACTGAGGATTCCAAACCTCTGAGAGGAAGGTCTCTCTTGATGACCATGTGCTCTGGCTCTGCATACACGCACACACACATGCACACATGCATGCACACGTATACACACACACACATGTACTGGAGCTCAAGATGATGCAGAAATTCCAGCAGGATTTGCCTGCAATCGATGAGGAGCAGGCAGGTCAAGAACTAGAAGGAATCTCCTCAGTCCCCATAAGAAGGAGCTGGGAAACGGATTTGTCTGCGACATCCCTCAGGCTCAGTGCTGGGGTGGCGGCCCCACGTAGGGTACTGATCCAACCCCTCAGCCCTCGGTGAACTGCACGGATCGACAAGATGGTTCGGTGGGTAAAGGTGTTTGCAGGCAAATCTAGTGTTCTGAGTTCAATTCCCACCACCGAGGCTCTGGCCTCACCACCGAGCAGACCACCAGCTTCTGCCAGGGCTCCCAGAAACAGCATCCTCACCCGTCTACTCTCAGGCTGCACTCGGAGAACGAGGCGGCAGGCGGGCAAGGGAAGGAGCGCTCCTTGCGGCGTTGGGCAATTCCCAACCACTCCAGAGAAGAACTACTGTAGGACCCACCCCCCAAACACGCGCCAGTGCCTTTCAAGTAGAAGTGGGGTGGGGAATGAAGATTCTCAGCACGCATCACCCCGGGGACTGGGGGCTGACACAAAACTTGCTTCCTGAGCTTACAGGGGCTGTGGGCCCAGCAAGGCTGCAGGAACGGGTGATCTGTGATCTCCGATTCTAAACCAAGAGCCAGGGCCGGCAGCAGCAGGAGGGAAAGGGCTGTCGTGCACCTCCGCAGTTAGCTTCACATGTCAACCCAACTCTCCGGATATACGAGCCCTTCGACACGCCTGGGAGGAATTGTTTGGTGGGCAGACCTATGAGCACGCCCGTAGAGGCTGGGCTGGCTAAGCACATGGCTGAGAGGGAAAGACCCAGCCCAGAGGTGGGACCATCGCCTGGGCAGGTGGGTAGGACGGGGGGACTAGCTGGCGGGCAAGCTGGCATTTAGCAAATAAGTGTGCAGCATCCATCTTGGTCCCTTTGCACTCCAGTATACCCTGAAATCGTAAGGTGAAATAAAAATCTCCTTGTCCTTGTTTGGGTTATGTTTTTGTTTTTAAGTAAGTTTTCTTAAACTTTATTGTGTGTATATGTCAGAGGGCACTGCATGTTCCTGTAGAGGACCAAGGGTGACTCAGGGAATCATCCTGGATTGCTTCTACCTCCTTTTTGCTCACTCTGGGATTCCCCAGGCTCCGCCCACCAGGGCTAGAAGTGGAGTCACCGCCATTTTCCACCTGGTGTTTTTTTTGCGTGGGACCTGGGATCTGAACTCAGAGCCTTCTACTTATGAGGCAGACTCTTAACCCCTGAGCCATCTCTCCAGCCCTTGAGTTACATTTTATCACAGCCACTGGAGAGTAACTAAGACATACCCTTTTTCCTAAAAGCAAAAGTCAGGGTATATAATGGGAAAGAGTGAGCACGCCCTTTGGAGAAGCCCATTGGTGGGAAGGCATTTGTTTATGGGCATTTCTTTTGTATTTGATAGGGCAGCCCTTAGCACACAATTTATGGAGTGTGGTAGAAGCTGAGCTGGGCGATGGCGTGTCACTGGGGGCTGACAGACAGCACATGTGTGCGTGCACTTGCTCCGGAGCAACCACATCAAAACGAGGATGTGTTTGCTGCAGCCGAGCATGTGGCAGGCACTTGACTGTATGGCATGCATTTGAGCATGTGGCATCATGCACTTGACCGTGCGGCATGCACTTGAGTGTTCACAGTGAGGGCGTCTGCTGGTGGCAGGAGAGCCAGGCCCACTCCCCCCTGAATGCTCAGCAGGCTGAGAGGGGAGCTCAGGGCCGCCGGCTGCCTGCTTCCTGCTGGCATAAACCCAGGCTGCCCCCTCCTCCCCTCCAGGACTCTCGTCGGCTCAACACACAGCCCTCGGAGACTCGGACCCTGGTTGGCCGAGGATCGTCTGCACGGGTACAGTGAGAGACGCTCAGGTTCCACAAGAGCCGGCTAGGCCCACTCAGGAAACGTAGCGCGGGGCCATCCTTACGCCAGAGCCTGACTTCAAAGGTCTTACGGTTGCTCTTCTGACACAAGTTGGTGATGTTCAAAGTCACCTCCTGCCTAGCACGCGTGACTCAGTGTCCATGGGCTGTGAAGCCGTTCTAATGACGGACAAATTAGTAACTGCACACGTTCCAGCAAAGCAGTGAGCCTCCCCTCGCCCCGGCAGACCGTGCATCCCACGGCAGGGACATGGACATACACCCTATCTGCAGGGTCGCAGGGATGTGTGGGAGTGGAGGAGCTGACAGCAGGCTTGTCCGCCAGGGTCACCTGTCATCCTGTCTGTGAGGGTCCTGGCTCAGAGAAGCATGTTTTCTGGGGGAGCACGGTGGGCTTCACAGCGAGCTGGAGGTGAGCCTACTGCCGGGGGGCGCAAACAAGTACTGCGGACAGCGCTGGTCAGGGCAGCTCCACAGAGGAAGACCACCAAGAGGGCCCGGCGCTAACCCCTGGCAGGGACTGTGGGCTTCCTCTGAGCCCCCAGGACATTTCACACAAAGCATGCGCTCTGCTCACACTGCGAGTCTGTCCATAGGGGGTCTGGCTCGACCTTCAGAGCTCCAGGCAGGGGCTGGGGTGCTGCTGAGGTGGTAGAGCACTTGCCTATCACACAAAGCCCTGGGCTTCATCCCCAGCACCCCCAAAAGCTGGATATAGGAATGCCAGCCTGTAATCCTAGCGCTTGGGGCAGCAGGGGGTGTCATGTTCAAAGTCAGCGCTACAAAGTGAGAGTGAAAGGGAGGAGGGAGGGAAGGAGGGGAGGGAGAAAGGGAATGAGAGAGGGATGGGGGAGGGGGGGAGGAAAGGGGAGGAGAGGAAAGGGTCAGGAGGATGGATATAGAGTTTGGGGAGGTGAGGGAGAGAGAGGTGGGGGGAGAGGGGGAGAGAGGTGGGGGGAGGGAGGAGGGTGGGGAGGGGGGGAGGAGGGGGAGTGATGGGGAGGGTGAGAAGAGCGGTGTGTTAGGGCGGGAGTGGGAGTAGGGAAATAAGAGGAATGGGTTCGGCTTTCTCCCCCGTGGGAGGAGGGAAGGAGGCGGGGAGAGGGGTAGGGGAGGGAGGGAAGGAGGGAGGGACGGAGGGGCCAAGGCCAGAAGGCTCTGGAGCCCGCTGCGGAGAATGGTTTCCTCGTAGGGATCAGGCCTTGGGTTTGCATCCCAGCACCATGCAACGCGGCAGGCACCGCGACGCATGTCTGCGGTCTCCGCTGGGGATATGCTGACAATCAGCTCTCTGGAGCTCACTGGCTGGTCAGCCTGAGCTGAACTGGTGAACCCCAGGTTTAGTGAGAGAGAGAGAGAGAGAGAGAGAGAGAGAGAGAGAGAGAGAGAGTGCAACCCTGTCAAGGTAGACAGTGACTGAGGAAGAGTTACTTGCACAGGCGCGACACACACACACACACACACACACACACACACACACGGTAAGGATTGCCAAGCTGGCGATCATGCCAATGTGGCTGCACAGAAGGAGCAGATGCCCCAAGTCTGTCAGGATGCGGCAGCGCCACCTCAGGAGCGACGATGACAAGCAAACCCTGGGAACCGAGGCTGCGGGAGCTGCACGCACTTCTCCTCAACCCCAAGACAGGACACAACATCGGCCTGCACCCCAAGGCCTGAGCCAGGGAAAGGGAACCACAATGGCGTGGGCTGAGGCCCAGCAGCCCTTCCCCGGGCGGTGGGGAGTGGGGGTGCGGCCAGGAGGGAAAGGAGGCCCCGGCAGGAGGAGGCTGCGACCGATGCGCACAGAGCCCACACTGGATGTGTCTCTCTGGCTCGCAGCCCCGGGAGCAGACGGACAGCATGCGGCCTCGCCAGGACGCGCTGAGCAAAGACTAGAAAAATGTGTTTGGCAAGGAGGCGGCTGTCCTGGTTCTGAGGGCTTTAAAGTGGATTTCAAGGTTAGGGAAGGGGAGTGGCATGCAGAGGGGGAAGAAGAGTTAAGCTCAGGGCATCGGGGCTGGTAAGACCACTGGCGGCTTCTCTCTGCCCGCAGACCTTCCTATGGGGAGAAAATGACCAAAACCCACCGTGAATGTGCACGAACTGTCACAGACACCCCAAGAGGCAGGGGAGAGGATCATTCATGAGGGCGGAGCAAGTGACAGGAGAGGCTGTGTACCCCGTGGAGCTGGAGAAATGGACGTTACAGGACCAAGAGGGGCTGGGAAGGGATCCCACGGACAAGCCAGAGAAAGGGGGCATCTCCATCTTTATCCTGGGGATACCAAGAGCTACCCAGTCCACACGTACCACAGAACTGGAGGAAAAGCGAGGGAAGGAAAGACCCCGAATGTGGCCACCAGTTGGCTTATCCCAAAGTCGTCCTCCCGATTCCTCCACAAGCCTACCACGTGTCCGCATCTGGCCCTCAAGACCTGCTGGCCGCTGGTGGACCTTCAGTATTTTTTCATAGTTAATGTGTTGGGCGCCTTCCCTATACACAGGCTGTGATGGAAGCAAGTCGGGTTACCCTATCCCCGTCCACACTGAGAGGAGTCACGTCCTCTGTGCGCCACGAGGAAACATCGGCTGGGAGCGAACCAGTGGGGACCCGCTTGCCGGGGCGACACATGGGGTTCGTATGCTTGAGTTGCCTTCCCAGAACATTCTGGCCCGCTCAGTCCCAGAACAGACTCCCCTCCGTGGGAGCACTGCTTGTGACCCCCCATCCCTAACACACGGCCCTCCACGAGGGCACTGTGGCTGACTGTCCTCCTCCAGGGGGACAGGACAGCAGCCGAGCGGGAGGGCCAGGACAGGAACGTGCCCTGCCTCGCAACCACGGGCCATCTGCCTCCTTCTGCAGCCCCCCCACCCCCGCTACCCAGATCTCTTCCCCAGCCCCGGGCCCTCCAGGCCCAGAGATGGACCAGCCCCTCCAGTTTTCCCCAGCGGCCTCTGGGGGTGCTCCCTTACGTTCTGTGGCCCCCTGACCTGCTCGCAGCTCTGCCAACAGCCCCTAAGGGATCTGCAGCAGGACGCCTCACAGAATAACGGAGCCCCCACAACCCAGCGACACGGGACTCCAACATCACGTTAGATTCTGCATGTTAGTGTCACGCCAAAAGGCACGTGGGAGTCAGAAGCCCACAAGCCACAAGGTCGACAACAAAAGCAGATCTCACTCAAGCTGCTTCATCCGGGTCCCCAGCAGTGGGGCCCCGCGTTCACTTACAATCTCGTCACATGGGCTGGAAAGATGGCCCAGGGGTTAAGACTCTGCCTCACAAGCAGAAAGTCCTGAGTTCAGATCCCAGATTCCACCTAAAAACACCAGGAGGAAATGGTCCCTGATTTCCTCAGGGACACACAGACCTGCACGCACGTGCGCGCGCGCACACACACACACACACACACACACACACACACACACACACAGCTAATAAATAAAAATATGTCTTGTCGGGGCTGGGAGAGGTGGCTTGCAGGCGGAAGGTCCTGAGTTCAGATCCTAGTCCCCACATATAGACACCGGGCGGAAGCGGGGGCGGCCTGAGCTTCTAGTCCTGGTAGGGCGGAGCCTGTGAATCCCAGGGCAGAGTAAACAAGGAGGAGGTGGAGGCGTCCATGGTGGTTCCCGAATTCGTCCGTGGTTCTACACACACACATACACACACATGCATGCATGCACAAGTGAATAAATAATTTAAAAAATTTAAAAAAAACTCTTGTCATTCAGGGTTTCTGCAAAGATAAAATGATGGCACAGTATCTAATCCAAACAGTCTTTGGAATGGGGGCTTCAGCGGGTTTGGGTCTGTAGTAGTGTCTTGGAGACTCGGCCTAAACTTGGCAATCAGGCCAGTCTTATGAAATCAAGAGCAAGGGCAGCCAGATTCTATAACTGCTGCTCCAAACCTTACAGATTCCAGGGACCTCCCCAGTTCAGAGCTAATAACTAACACCATCGGCTTCAGACTTGCGGTTTAATCACATAAATCTGAAAAGGTCCCAGGAGAAAAAAAAACTCACAACTCTGAAAATTCTTTAGACTCTGCCTTTGGTGTTAGGCCAGGTCTTGTTAAGTCGTTCACTAAGATTTATCTAAAGCAGGCGTCTTAGTCCCGGTACTGTGGACATCTGGGGCCAAATAACTCCTCCTTGGGAGAAGTCAGTCCTGCCGGGCCTTGTGGGATGCATAGCCACACACACACACACACACACACACACACACACACACACACTCGCTAGAGACCTTCAGCATCAGTCACACTTCCTCTAACATGGTGGCAATTGAAGATGTCTCCAGCCGCTTCGAAATGTTCCCTGGAGTGTAAAGTCCTCCTCATAATCTCTGCTCTTAGGAATACTTCCATTAGGAAAAAATAGCAACTTGGCTGCTCAAGTTTTAAGGAAAAAAGTACATACATATTCCCACTTGCAAAAAGACTTTTTCAATAGTGAACACGTGCAAGCTTTCAAAGCTCAGCCCAAACTCGTCCTCAAATTTTAGGGTCAGACTTTCTGATGGCCAGGCCAGTCTGTGGACCTTGTAGAAGGTGTCACTTTGCGGATTCTGCCACCACCTTCCAGAGTCCCTAGTGGATCTTCAGTGGTACTCAGCAAGATGGAGTCCCCCTACTCATGGGCCAAGTCATCAGGAAGCCAAATCCCCACACTCTAAAATCATGCTACATTCTGCAGGTCAGGTCTCATGCCAAAAGGCACGTGGGGACCAGGAGACGCAAGCAGTGGGGTCAACAATGAAAGCAGAGCGCAGACACATCAGCTCACGTGGCACTGCGAGCTCCTTGTAGATGGTACTTTCCAGACTGAGGGTACGGCACTGCAGTGGGGGGGGCTTACCTGTCATATGTAAGCAAACACATGCTGCTAGGAGGAGGTGGCTGAAATACCCATGAAATTCTCGCCATGTTAGCACAAGGCCCTGAGTACAACCCTCAGAGATGCGGTGAGATGCAGTATTTGGCCACTGCATTATTTATTGTCACACTGCTGTCTTGAATTCCAATCACGGGACCTGAGGCACTAACCCTAGGTTACAAGGATGTCCTCTGAGCTGTGCAAACATCTCTCCTACAGTCAGCCAAAGGGCCCGTTCTCCTTCCCAGCCTCCCTTGCCCTGGGATGCACAAAAGGCCAGAGGAGCCCCTGGTTCCTAAGATACTCTGCCTCTCACTAAGAGGAAAACAAGGCTCCCGGGAGGATGGAGCTGTGCTGGAGCCGCAATGTTTCTCAATAGCACCCAAGCTCTCGCCCCGCCCCACACGGACGCCTTGCGGGTGGCGAAGGAACAGTCCTGTTAAAACAGATGGTCCTGAAGAGTAACGTCCAGCTACTCCTGCCTGATGGAACTTGAGTATTTTGGCACTTCGTTTCTTTGGCCTTAGCAGGATGTGGTCAGTCATAAATAGATGTTCTGCTGTGACCAGAGGCAGCATTCATTCATTCATCCATTCATTCAATAAATATTTACTGAGACCTGTCATGTGGCATGCACTGTCCCGGGGCACAGGAAACTTGGGTGTGAAAAAGTATCTTCCCTGAGTATTTTTTTATATATTTTGCAAATTACCTTTTCATTATTTATTATTTATTCAATTGTGCGTGTATGCGTGTGTATGTATGTATGTGTGTGTGTGTGTGTGTGTGTGTGTAGAACCACGGACGAATTCGGGAACCACCATGGATGCCTCCACCTCCTCCTTGTTTACTCTTCCCCGGGATTCTGGTCCTACCAGGACCAGAAACGCAGGCCGCCCCCGCCTCTACCCGGCGTCTATATGTGGGGTCTAGGATCCGAACTCAGGACCTTCCGCCTGCAAGGCAGAGGCTTAACCCCTGAGCCACCTCTCCAGCCCCTTCCCTGAGTATTTTCCAGATTAAAGTCGTCCTTTACATCATCGTGAAGCAACATCATGAGACCAAAACCATCAGAGGCTAAAGACAACACTGGCTCTTCCCGCCACCGGATTCTGACCCAGGCCAGTGAGAAGCTGCTGACGTGACTGGGGGGCAAGAAATGACACATTTAAATTCTCACCCCAAGAAGCCTTTCTCACGTGCATCCAGTCACAACTGGAAGTAGCTCTCCAGAGATGCTGATGCGCTAGCAACTTGAACCACCAAGGCCGTCCCTAGGAGACACCAGGTACGCCGGGCCCTTCGTCTGCACTTTCCACGGAAGGCAAAATAAACTGCCACAGAATCTCCCAGATTGCAGCATTACCACGGCAGCCAAGCAGACTAAGACGGGGGCGTATTTTTAAAATGGAGCTAAATAAATGTTTCGCTATTAGTTTGTCAAGCGTTGCCTTGAAATGTCTGTCCCGGCGCCCACATCTTCAGGAGAAATCCCTGGGGCAGAGTCGTCGGTTCTCTGCCAAGGCTTCTCCCAGCAAGACTGGCATCCTGCGCCCGAGGGGCTTGTGCGGCTGAATCTATGTGTGGTCCAGGGGAACATTTCCTTCTAGGCGGAGGGGCAGGCCTGTGTCCATACTCAAAGAGTTTGCTTCCTTTTATTCTCGTGGCCAACCACCAGCTTACAAGCTTTTACCGAAGACCGGCTTTCCTCATTCTCTGGGAGTCGGTAACGGTGAGTCCAGGTCGGGTTGAGGTGGGAAGACCACCCTAAGCGTGAGTGAAACCATTCCCACGGGTAGGAATCCTGGAGTCCATGCAGGGGGAAAGCAAGCTGAACACCAGTATGTCCCCTGTCCTTAGCTGGGGGTCCAGAGTGACCACTTCATGCTTCTTATTTCCTGCCGCCATGTCTTAACACGTCGTGATGGAGTGTACCCCGAAAGCAGAAGCCAAAACCCTTCTTTAAGTTACTCTGGTCGTGTTTGTTGTCATAGCAACAAGAACAGTCGCTAACACACCCTGTATTCTACAGGGACACATGCAAGTGATCACAGAAAGCTTGAGACAAGGAAAGACGCTTCCACCAGATGGACAGGCAACTGGTGGGCGCTCTATGGACAGATGTCATTGGGCACCAAGGGAAGCAGGCACCGCGTGAAGAGGCAACCTGCGAGAATGTGGCTCTTTACAGGTGCCAATCATGGCTCAGTGAGGATGGAAATGCATGGTGGAGTCCCTGCACACGGGGGTCCTGCTAAAGCAGAGCTTCAGAGACTGGAAAACCAACTGGCTCCTCGGTGGGCTTTGCAGCACTTTGTCCAAATCTCACGCAGGATGGATGGAGATGCCAGGGATGCAGAAGGAAATGCAGAGGCGGCAGAGAGGGCGTTATTGATGTGCCCAGTGCAGAGGATTCTGGGAACTGCTGTGACGTCACTTCCTAGGGCTCAGTCACAAGGTGGCATCCAAAGTACCAAAGACGGAAGGAGCATTGCCATTCCGACGCACAGTGTCCCGATCATGCCAGGAACGGTTGAGCTACGGTTCCGGCCTTGGACGAAATTCACGTGAAAGTTGTTCACGTCTCCCCCAGATGCTGAGCCAGCCCCTCCTGATGCAGGTGGGCTTTTAGCTGGTTTAAAAACTTCGCGACATAACCCTGGGAAACAAGGGTCCATGGATCACCCACATTTCCACAGCCTCACACACAGGGGCACGGAAGGCCTTCATACTGGAGGATCTTTGTAAGGACATGCATGTAGAGAATAAGATGGACAGGTAGTGCGAGAGAGAAGGAGCGAGAAGAGAGATGATAGATGATACACAGAAGACAGACAGACGGACACTAGATGGAAGAAAGGGAGAAAGAAGATGTGTGTATGTGCAAAGGGCCACCTACTCTACTGTCCACTGTGGCGTCCCCTCTGGGGGGAAAGAAAGCATGCTTACCGTGCCTTTTGAGCAACTGGGGGTCCCGAGGCTCAGAGCGCCCCTCTCCAGGTTCATCACAGATGTGTCTAGGCATCACTACTGAATATTCACATCACCATGGAAACCAGGCTTTGGGGCAATGATGTGAGGCTGACTGTCTGGCTGCCTCTGGGAGACGCCCTCTCTGTCCATTTCCGAGTGCCCTTCTCGGTTCATACTCTATTTCTTTCCAAAAGGACTGAAGATGGATTAACACGTCCAAACACAGCACAAGAAAACACTGCAGTCGGCTGCCGATTACTCCAGGAAGAAAATGGCAACGTTTTTGCCTTTTCCATTTTAGGGACTGATAAATGGCAAGTCGGTCCACTGCAGTAACCTGCCAAGGCCATCCATAACGCCCGTGTGAGGCCTTAGACTTCCCGAAGGATCCGGGCAAACCACCCCCGGGGCATCGAGCCACGGCAAGCAGGTGAGTAATGCTGCACAGTGAGGACGCACATCTGGCGGCCCAGGACTGGACTTCACAAGCTCCACGCTGGTGCACCATCGAGCATGAGGCCCACGGCTGGCAGAAACCTGAAGCTGCTATGCCAGTTGCAAACAGGGCACCAGGTGATTCTGCCTCGTGCCATGTGGATTAGGTAAGCTAGGAGAGTGCTAGAGCTCAGCACACAGCTACAGAGACCACGACGCTCAGTCCACGCTAAGGATGCCCCCCTCCCTGTTATACCAGAAAAGCAGCAGCTGCTGCACCCTGTCTTCTCCTGACCTAAGTGGGGGCATCAGCATTTAAGCCCACCACTGAAGACTTCTGTGATGGGGGGCTTCACAAAGCTGGCTGTGCCAGGCCTCGGGGCAGGGACGGTGGGTGAAAGCCCTGTGTATGAGAGGAGCTAGATGGAAGGTCCGGCTCCCTAAGAAGATGGATGAGCCCGGCCAGGCTGTGGGGACCAGCCCGGCTTTCAGGTGTGTCTTTCCTTATGTGTCTCCATGGACGCATTCCTGGGATGTGACACGCACATTACTTGCAGCGGTGACAAAATGCCTGACAAAGGCAACCACAGGTGGGCTTCCCGGACTACAGCCCGAAGGCAACAGCCCGACAGGAGTGGTCACGGCAGCAGGGCACAGCGGTAGGGCCTGGTGCAGTTGGTCTCCTGTGGCTGATCTCCCGTGGCTAGGTCTCCCTGTGGCTGGTCTCCTGTGGCTGGTCTCCCGTGGCTGGTCTCCCGTGGCTGGTCTCCCGTGGCTGGTCACCCGTGGTGCAGCCACCATCAGGCGGGGAAGCAGTGTGGCAGCTGCGCTGGCTCAGCCTGCTGACTCCTTCCTGCTCCTCCAGGACTGCAGCCTGGGGACACGCATGGCCCAGGTGGGTGGGGTCTCCTATCACAGTGAACCTCAGTGACAAGCCTCCCAGCGGCCTCGGGGTCTCCACGGTGATCCCAGAGCCCACCAAGCTGACAGGATTAACCTTTACATTTGGCTATAATGACTTTATTTATTTAAGGGTGTTTCTGTGTGCGTGTGTATGTGTGCGCTTCCCAAGGCTGACTTTGGGAATCATCCTGGATTGTTCTACCTCCTTGTTGCTTTGCTCTGGGGGTTTCCCAGGCTACAGTTCCCACATAATGCTGTTGGTATTTAATCCACAGGTCTTCGTTTCTTTTTTCAAAAAAAAAAAATAATTACTTTGTGCGTGTGTGTGTGTGTGTGTGTGTGTGTGTGTGTGTGTGTATGATAGGGCACTGTGCATCCTTGTGGAGGCCCAAAGGTGACTTCAGAAATCATCCTGAACTGCTTCTACCTTCTTTTTGCTTGGCTCTGTGATTTCCCAGGCCCCGCCCACCAGGACCGCAAGTTCAGGCCTCCACCTTTTTTGCCTGGTGTTTTTACTGTGACCTGGGATATGAACTCAGGACCTTCCATTTGCCCGGTAAAGTCTTAGCCCCTGAGCCATCTCTCTAGCCCAGGTCTTCATGTCTTAAAAATCTTTATTTTACCAGAGAAAAGAAAGAAGGATTTTTGAAGTATTTTCATATTCTTTCCTTTAGTATTTTGAGGTCAGAGCTCATTAGCCCAGCCTATCCTGCACCTACTATGTAGCCAAGGCTGACCTTTGACTCCTGATTCTCCTGCCTCCACCTTCCGGTGTTGGGGTAACAGGCACATAACACCAGGCCTGGTTTTTCCACAGCTGGGGTGGTAGCTCAGTAGTGGAGCACTTGCCTAGCACACAAGAGGCTCTGGGTTCAGGTCCCAGCGGTACCAAGAAAACATTCTCCAGGATCTCAGAGGTAATTATAAGCAGGGCGGCGGGGCACACCAAGCAACACCAGCCTCCGTTACACGGGAGCCTGAAGCCAGGCTAGGCTATGCAAGGCCCTGTCTCAACAAACTAAAAAGCGCTGGGTGAAGAAGCCACACAGTGACCTGTCACCTTGAAGCAGAGAGAAGTCGATAGCAAAGATCAGCTCTTCCTTTCCTTCCCACTGTCATCCGGAAAGGTGGGCTGCATTTGTGCAGCTCCAGGGAAGAGCAAGGGTCTGTGCTCCTGGCACTGGGTGGACAGGAGCGGAAGTGAATCCTGCCATTCACCTGAACCTCAGGGAAGTATAGACGGCCGTGTCTCCTTTCCCATCCACACTACGAGATGCTCAAGGGGAGCTCGTTCCATTAGGATCAGAGCGAAGGAGCGCGTGGGAGGAAAGGACACACGCCACATGCTGAGACGTGTACCTCGCTCCCACAGTCCAGAAGGATCAGGCTGAAGGAGCAAGGAAGTCACTCCTCGGCACATGTGGACCCCGCAGTGCCAGGAGGTTGGTGCACCGCAAACATCTGGATGTGTGGGTCTGTTTGATTCTTTCTCCAGATGTGGGGATATCGTAAATACCAAGGAGAAGAGAAATGTTACTATGAGGGCTTGAAAATGAGACTTGGTAGAAGACTAGTGAGGGGGAATTTTAAAACAGAAACAAGGCGGGCTGATGAAAACTTCTGTCACCCAACTCTGCAGCTGTCCACAAACCTCCAGGAAACCGAACCGTTCTCATAAAAACCCTTTTCTTATAGAATTCTTCCCCACACTTACTGTTTCTGACTGTTTCTTGTGGGCACGTGATTGTGTCTGTGTATTGTGCACGCACTTATGTGTTTGTGTGTTTGCGTGTGTGTCTGCACGTGTGTAGGTGTGTGCACACGGAGCACAGAAGACCACGCTTAGACGTCTTCCTCAATCACTTCTCTACCCTAGTTTTTTGAGATAGGGTCTCTCGCTGAATGTGGCACGTGCCAATTTGGCTACGGCAGCTGGTTGGTGACTCCCTAGAGTCACCTTTCCCAGTCTCCCCACTGCTGGGATTACAGGTGTGCACCATACCTGGCTGTATACAGGTGCTCTGGGGATTTGAACACAGCACACTTACCAGCCGAGTTATCTCCTCACAGCCCCTCGTTTCCCCGTATTAAATATCAGTGTCATCTGAGGACGAGGAGACGGGACTGCTTTGTACAGCTGACACCGATTAAGATTTCCACATGACGATCGGCTTCTCAGCATCCCCAAAGACTCATTGCTCGCCTAGGGAATACTGACACTATCACGTGATGCTGCCTACTAGTTTGTATCTGTATACACGCACGCACGCATGGCCATGAATTCAAGTCCTACATCACTGTTTCTGGTGCAGGTAAGATAACTCTGTCGAATTAGTCAAACATTCTCCCAGTCTCTGTGAAGCCCTCCACAGAGAAACAACTTGACATTTGCTTCTTACCTTTCTGGAAGCATTCAGAAATAATGTGCATGCTGCAACTATGCAAGACGGATACTTTCTGGGAGTGAGAAACTTCTCTCATCCTAAGGATAAAACTCTACCTGGACAGACTGCCGAGGAGCCACTTCCATGATCACGAGCGGGGTGAAAGTTGGAGAACAGACCATACGGATAACCACGGTGGTCCCCCTCCTTTGGGGCTGCTCAGGATTTCACAGTTTAGAGTGTCACTCTGTAAGTGCCAGAAGGACCGGCTAGAGCCAAGAGTCCCAACTACTGAGCGCCGAGCTGCAACCGTGGAAATACCAGGACGCAGAGAAAACACAGCCTCAGGCAAGCATGGCCCGCGCACAGCTGTCAGACAAACGTCTGCTTTCCTGACGCCTGCACTCCTGTTTCTCAGACTGACATGACTCACCTTGGGGTGAGCCGTCACCCCGGGACAATCCTCCAGGCTTGGGAATCAGGGGGAACCAGACGTGATGGAAGCTGGGGGGCAGCCAGCCTCCCCTGCACAACGAGCCCCGAGGCAACAGTTGGACAGACAACACGGTCCATGACACCCAGCTGTGCTGAGGTCGTGGGGCACTGCCTTGCTCGGATTGAACTTCAGGCCATATTTAGTCAACCCTCGTGGAGCTAAAGGCTGAGCGTCTCAGCTGCCTTCCCTCAGCTCAGTCCATATCAGTCGGGCTGGGAGCCTAAGCACTCAGTCAAAACCAACAGTGCTCTAGCGCGGTGTTAATCAATGTGTAAACACCTGTGCCCCAGAATCACACTCTGGATTACTGTGACAGACAGTAGGGTCCCCCCACCCCCCGGAGCAGGGTGCAGAGCAATCCTGAAGACGGCCACAGTGAATGCTATCCCTGGGTTTCTCCGAATGAAACTAAGATGATGGAATTTCACCTGGGGCAGCCTGTCTGCACACAAGCTTGTGCTCATGCATGTGTGATTGACTGTATACATACACATACATACACACACACACACACACACACACACACACAAGCAGTTTTTACTATTTTCTTCTTAGGTAATGGACATTTGTTGTTAATAGGGCCATGCTTTTCTCTGCTTTCTTACATTAATTACACATTCTTCATCAGCTGAAAAAGACTCTCAACTGCTGGAGTAAGAAAATTCAACAGTGGTCATGTTGTTAGGCAGAGCTCGACGTAAGTCCAGACTGAGACGTCCTAAATTCACAGCTGGCCATTTAAGAATGAGCAGGCCGGTGTTACTCTATGTAATCTCACCACCCCGTGACCACGATCGCTCATGAATGCTGACCTCTGAAGACCCCCCACCCACCCACCTCTCGATGACAGTGCAGACTGCGGCCAGCCCAGAACTTACCTGCCCCACTTTCTTCAAGCTTGCTGGCTGGCTGGAGCCTGGGAGAAGTCTGTCTGGAGGGGATAGAGCAGGTTTCTCCGGACTCACCTTGCTGAAGGGCTGCAGAGGAGGAGGAGGAGGAGGATGAAGAGGAGGACTCTGAGAAAGCTTGCTGCGAGTCCACAGAGGAAGGGCTCTGGCTGCGGGGGGCAGGAGAGGCGGGGGCTTCTGGCAAGCTCAGATCCAAGGAGAGGTCAGCTCGGCCCCGGCTCCCGCTCCGGCTTCTCAGCTCCTTCTCCTGCGTCTCGGTTGCCAACTGCTCCAAGTATTTGTATCTGAAAGTCAAATTCCAAAGGGTTTCCGTAAAAAGAAAGAGGAGCCCGTGGCTGACGCTCGCTTATGGGCGAAGCACCTGCACCGCGCAGAGCAGGGGCTGACTGGACGCTCGGTCTGCCAAACGCACCCGCCGAGCCAAGATGCTGACGATGAAAACATCATTCAGAAGCGAGCGAACAGGAGGAGGGAAGCGTCACACAAGCCCAGCTCCCCGTGCAAAACACATTCGTACAAATAACAATAAAAAACCCAGCCATCGCAGCCCTCCAAAGACCTCAGCAGCGACGGCTAGGAACGAAACCCCTTTGGAGCTCACAGCTGTGAGATGGGAGGGTGCCCGGCGTGGCAGACAATGCCTCAAAAAAAGGGGAAAAAACTGAAGTGGGGAGGCAGGCGCTTGGCCGGAGAGGCCTCTTGGAATTTATGAACCTGCTGCAGCGTGAACAGCAATACAGCTGGAATTCACTTTGTTCTCTCGGCATGGACCGTGGAAAGCTTTTATATTCTAAAATATTTCTGAGTGGGACCCCGGATAGCCAATAGCTTGGGCCTGACGTCACGTATAGTTTATTCATCAAAGTCAGTTTAAAAGAACAAAGATACATCTGTTTTGCATTGCAGGCAAGCAGAACCCACTGTTTATTAAGACCAGCTACCAACCCTCTTCCTCATCGTGGGCTTTATAGATCGGACCAAAATAACTCCGAAATGCTTGCCTCGCTTCCAGATGTCCCCTAACTCTGGCCACCGTTATGTGTGCAAGAGTGTGCGCGTGCGCTCAGCCGGGTGGAGAAAGAGCTTACCCGAGGCCGTCGGTCTACACCCACCCTCACGGCTGCTTTAGGGTCTCCCTACTAGGACCGCCTCTCTCCAGTGCTCCCAGCCCCACCACTGGACAGGCTGCTTGTAATTCACCAGAAAGGGCGCAGCAGAGCACATATCGAAGTCTCTGAAGCCACGCCTTCAGGAGGCGTGTACCGTTGGCCACGTGCAGGCTTCCCCAGAATGAGAGCCTGTGTTGGACCCCGGAATCCATCTAAAAAGGCCAGGCAAGGGGACCTGGGTTTGCAGTCTCTACCCGGGGACGGCGGAGACAGATTCCTGCGGCTTAGTGGGCTCTAGTCCAGCATCACAACCCACCTCACTAACTAGGTGGATATGAGCAGTGGGGCGGAGCTCCAGCCCATGCTCGACCTGTGTGTGCACGCACAGGCACACGTCAAGCGTGCACACGCCGAAGCAGGAGGCTCCAGAAGGGCATGGCCCCCTCAAGGAGGGCACGGCCCACCAGGCCAGCACCCGCCCCTCCCAGAGCGCCAGGGCAGCTGGAAGCCATCTCAGCCTGCCTCCGAATTCACGTCGGATGCGCAGCCCGCTCAACACCGATGGCGTTTTACACTTATGTCGGGCATATTTAGTCAGCTCTCCACATGTGCGCAGCTGTTTTCAACAGCCAGATAATGCGATTTGGGAACAGGAACATTCGCATCTTTTGTTCTCCCGCGCGGCCCCTCACCTCTGCTGGCTGACGGAGCAGCCGGCGAAGCTGCTGAGAATACTGCCGAGAGCCCCCCAGACCTGCAGCTGGGAGGCTTGCGTGGACCCCTGTACCCCGAGTCTCATTGCCCGGGGCAGGGAGCCCGTGGGGAAGATCAAAGGCTTCACAGACAGACGATGCTGCTGCCCCAAACAGACCCTCGGGAGAAAAGGGGTTCTGGGGCAGGAGGCAGGGCCCCCCGAAGGTAGAGGCCCAGAAGGCGGGCAGGCCTTGCGTGGGCCGTAAGCAAAGGAAAGACCAAGGAGTCCCTGGGTCTGGGGAGGCGCACAGGCACCCCGCCCCCACCATGTCCGTGACAGAAGAAAGGGTGGGACAAAGAATAAAGCACATTGAGGGGATCTAGTCTGCAGGGCCGGGAGACGAGACCCCAGAGTTGGAAGGCAGGAGCCCAGAGAGACTGCAATGAGACCCCCACGAAGACTTCCAGCCGGGAGACACATCCATCTTTCTTTCTCTTGAACAGTCTCCCTAGAAAGCTCATTCTCTAATGACCCATTTCTGGTGGTCTCTCGTGGACCTGGCTTTCTGTACCCATCTGTGGTCTGGCAGGTGGCAAGGGCTTGTCACTCGAAGGGTCCGGCCTGGCTCCTGAGGGGCCCCCAGCGTCTCTGTTGCCACACCCGCTATTTGTGAGCAGGTGCTGTCTCACACGTGCCGCTACCTAAGACCTCGACCCAGGGCCAGTCAAGGGTTTGACCAGAATCACCCTGAGTGAGGATGTTCAGGGGTGCACACACTGGTTTGGGGCCGGGGAGCCATGTGGGGCTCAGTGGGCACGCGCCTTCTGTTTCAAGGAGAGAGATTTCTAGAGATGGGCTCTCAGCAGCCTGAGGGCTGTGGTCACTGAGCTGCACAATTAAAAAGACCCCCATAGCCAAGTGCATGGTATGGGACCTTTACCACATAAAAGTATCTTGGGGAGCAGGGACAGCCCATTTGTCTGGGGCTCCAGCAGATTCCTAGTGTAACCCCAAACTTTGCTCTCTGTCTCTCTGCCGTGACCCCCTAGGCACTGCTGGGCATTTTTCATGTTCTACCCTCAGACTAAAAAACCCACTCTGAAGTGGCCCGCTGACCATACCACCTCCTGACTGCCACTGCATAAGGGTCACTGCTGACCAAAGCATCCTCCTTGTGCCTCAGCTAACTATAGCTCCTTCCTTCCTTCCTTCCACCCTTCCTTCTACCCTTCCTTCCTTCTACCCTTCCTTCCACCCTTCCTTCCACCCTTCCTTCCACCCTTCCTTCCACCCTTCCTTCCTTCCTTCCTTCCACCCTTCCACCCTTCCTTCCTTCCACCTTCCTTCCTTCCACCCTTCCTTCCTTCCTTCCTCCACCCTTCCACCCTTCCTTCCTTCCACCCTTCCACCCTTCCTTCCTTCTTTCCACCCTTCGACCCTTCCTTCTTTCCTTCCTTCCTTCCACCCTTCCTTCCACCCTTCCTTCCACCCTTCCTTCCACCCTTCCTTCCACCCTTCCTTCCTTCCTTCCTTCCTTCCTTCCTTCCTTCCTTCCACCCTTCCACCCTTCCTTCCTTCCTTCCCTCCCTCCTTCCTTCCTTCCTTCCACCCTTCCTTCCACCCTTCCTTCCACCCTTCCTTCCACCCTTCCTTCCTTCCACCCTTCCTTCCTTCCTTCCTTCCCTCCCTCCCTCCCTCCCTCCTTCCTTCCTCCCTCCCTCCCTCCTTCCTTCCTCCCTCCCTCCCTCCTTCCTTCCTTCCTATTATTCCTGGAACTTTTAGTAAAATCATCCATCAGCGTCATCTAAAGTGACATCCTTTACAGCGCTTGCCTTCACCTTGAAACACAAAGAAAACCAGAGCCGTTCAACAGCTGTGATCTACGCGCTGTCAATAGTTTACCTGGCTGTGCACAGCCCGTGCGTGCCATCTTGGCCTCTAGGGAGGCTGAGCGGGAGAGAATAGGCCACCCTGGGATCCTTAGTGAAAGCCTGTCTCACGAAACCGAACACTTGAAAAAAACCCAAAACACCAGCTTGTCTGAAAGTACCAAAGTAACTGGACAGACGCCAGGCCTCGGCCTAGCAGTGCTCATCCGCATACGCCTGTGGAGACTCCTCGGAGCTGGCTGCATGAGCCACGCCATCTTTCCTGAGGCGTCACTAAGCTAAGATTGTAACCAGGACACGCCTGGCTCCGTTCTCCAGGCGTCCACGGATGGAGCCTCCTGACTTCTGTGCCTCTGTCCACTTCGGATCTCTGTCCAACTGTCCCATGTTGTTCTTGGCGCCACTCTATTTAGTGACCTCATTTCCCGGCCCGCTGAAAAGATTCAAGCCTGTCCTCATTGCTTCCAACACCTCCAGGTAATTCAAGAAACAAACTAAAACACGAAAAGTGACCCATCTAAGGGAAAATGCTTGGCTAATGCTTGCCAAATCCCATGTGGGCTGAGAGGTGGGCTGCATGGGAAGACCCCTCAGGGCCATGGAGGCCCAGGGCAGCTGAGAGTGACGAGCAAGGACAGAATAAGGGCAGAGTAGGGAGTTAAAAGTAGCCCACGGGAGTCAGCTAGGTTTTGACAAAGCCCTGACTGCGTGGGGAGGGAGGCAATGGAGGGGGGGCTATCCTGAGAGATCTGGCTGTCAGCTGGGGAATGGTCCATCAGACCAAGTCAGCTGAGGTCTGAACCAAACACCCGGACCTCTACAGTAGGCAGGCCTTGCCCACAAGCCCACAAGCCCACATTCAACCATAGCATAGAAGAAGGGAGGAATTTGGTGGGAGAACTAAAATATAAGATTGAATTCTTTTAGGCCGGCAGAACTCAATACATTTTCAGAGTGAGCGTGCTATCCCACCCCCTAACCCCAAATATCCAAAAGAGGCACTGGGCATGGAAGAAAGGCTTCCCATTTCCTTACCAGCACCTTTCACTCTGTATTAACCAGCCCCCGCTGGTGATTAGGATGACAATAATCTAATAGAATGCTGGAAATAAAGCCATGTTTTATTTATGAGGCTGACTTAAGCATCTAATTTCTTAATTGGGCACAGACAGTCTCCACTCTTCTCTGACTCAGGCTGTCTTGATGTATTTAGCTGGCGGTGTCTAGAACATCAGCACAAATCCACATCACGTGGGCACAGGCCAGGAAGAGCCAAGTTCCCAGAGACCCCGCAGATGGAAGATGGGTCTTCCAGCTCCCCTTCCTGTATCGCCATCTGGTGGCAGAGCTGGTAACTGCAGGCCATGCTGCGCCACAGGTAAAAGTTTTTTCTTTTTAAAAATATAATCATTTTTAATTTGTATATTTTGGGATAAGGAAACAACAATGATTCTTTCAATAAGGATACCTACAGATCTCTGTAAAATTATAAAGAGTTTAATCAACAGTGAAATAGTCAAAGATCATATGGATTGGATGAAAAAACTATACATGTGCATGTGCACGTGTGTGTGTGCGTGCGTGCATGCGTGCGCATGTGTGTGGGTACACCTGAGTGTGTGTGTGCCTGTGGAGGCTCAAGGGTGACATCCTGGATTGCTCTACCTCCTTATTGCTTTGCTCTGAGTTTCTGTGCCTTCCAGGACCAGAGTTGCAGACCACCGCCCTTTCCAGCTGGCATTTTTATGTGGGGTCTGGGGATCTGAACTCAGGTCCCTTTGCTTGTGAGGCAAAGGCAAAAACCCCTGAGTCATATCTCCAGCCTTGGTAAAAACAATTTTTGCACAGCCTGTTTCCTTTGTTTATCTAAACTGACAAGAAACTAAATTTATGAACTCTATAGTTTCTGGGTTTCAAACCATGTTATCCACAAAATTAATGGATTAGTTTGCAGCATCGATGATTGAAATAAGGCCGTTGGTCCATTTAATTATCTGTCTTGTAATCATTCCTAAGCGCCTACGTGTGCCACGCCCTGTAGCCGGGTACTGGGGAGCCAAAGGTGGTCAGGAGTGCCTCCTGCTGTGAGGACCTGAGGGACGTTCAGGAGGGAGGGGAGTGAGAGAGCCAGGGTCTCGGCGTGCTGGGCATTCTGGTTGACCCCCGCACAGCACGCGTGCTCACGCACAGCCGACGAAGGCCGAGCACACATGCATATGGAGGAGGAGGACAGCTAATCCACAAGCTGTAGTCAGCTGAGGCATAGGATGCTTTGGTCAGTGACGGTCCATTACATCATTGCTGCCCACGACATCGCGAGTCATTAGCTTGTAAGAGTCTCTTGGACGTCACAATGACAGAACACCCACCGCAGCTTCCAGAGCACATTCTTACCGTTAAATGAGACATCACTGCCCAGAACCTTTGTTAAAATGCAGATACGCAGGTGCTTGTTTGAATAGTTTGGGAGCAACAGACACACACACACACACTTCATCGTGAAGGCACAATGACAACCCTAGACTTTTTTTAAGGATACTTTGGTAAGGGGACAGGTGTTTGCAACATGCCAGCACCACGGTGCCTTGGACGAAGTTAACACATGCTAAGGAGCAGCCTCTCCTTCACGCCTGGTTAACAGCAAAGCCACATGCCGCTTGGTTAGCACTGTGGAAAAGTCATGCGCAGAAATGACACATACACACCTCTCTTCTCTTGCTTGTCTTTGCTCCTCTCTTTTGTCTAAATACTCGCGGCTAGTGGAAATGTGCAGAGCAAACAGGGAAAGAAAATAGTAGAATTAGGAGATCATGTAATTACCAAGAAATTACCAACAGGATAGCTGAAGCCCCACCATTGCCTTAGGAAAGAGTCACTGTCATTGAACTTTGCAAAGTTTAAAAGATATACTGTAAAAGCACTAAATGCGATGGATTTTTAAGCAAAATTGCTGGGATGTCAGAAAAACTTGACGACGTCAGATTCATGCAGAAACCAAACTAATTACTCTGTAGAAAGAAGACAAATGTTATGAGAGCAGGAGGAAGACGATTGAAAAGGACGACAGGATGGGCAGTTACACAGAGCCGAGCCTGCAGATGACTAATGTCCAGGCAGGAGCCTTGCAATTTCATCGCAGTGGCCTGAGAACCACACGTGTTGATAGGATGCAGTGTGGAGATGCGTGTGCCTCAGTACAGTGTGGAGATGTGTGTGGTACACTGCAGTGTGGAGATGTGTGTGTGATACTGCAGTGCAGTATGGAGACATGTGTTATACCGCAGTGTAGAGATGCATGTGTTACACTGCAGTGTGGAGATGCATGTGTTGCAGTGCAGTGTGGAGATGTGTGTGTTACGCTGCAGTGTGGAGATGCATGTGTTGCAGTGCAGTGTGGAGATGTGTGTGTTACGCTGCAGTGTGGAGATGCATGTGTTGCAGTGCAGTGTGGAGATGTGTGTGTTACGCTGCAGTGTGGAGATGTCTGTTACACTACAGTGCAATGTAGAGACGTGTTATATTGCAGTATGGAGATGTGTGTGTTGCACTGCAGTGTGGAGACACATGTGCTACACTGCAGTGTGGAGACGCATGTGCTGCAGTGTGGAGATGCATGTGCTACACTGCAGCGTGTGCTCCCTCACACAGTCCCAGCCTCTGTCTCCACACCCACACTCACTGTTCCAGACCAGGGTCACTAAAAGATCGGACCTGGTACGTTTCCTTGTTTTATCGGTAAGATCCCAAAGCTGCCCAGTTTTTAATGCTTCCCTTTCCAGCCCTGCTGGCGAGGTTTACGTGACTCTATGGAGACCATGTGCTCAGTCGCTGTCAGTGGACTGTTTAGGGACGAGGCCACATCGTGGTTTTCTACACTGATCTCACACAGTAGCGCAGGGTTCAGTCCTGGGTTCACTAGCAACCAGGTGTGGAAGGGGCAGCATCAGGGAGTTAAGCGGGTTAGGACGGGGGCAGAAGTGTGACCGCAGGCTCTCGTTTGTGTCACCATTCGCTTGGTCTAGAGAAATGTGGCTGCTTCGAGGGGTCTTGTGATGCTCATCTCATGTGTGATCTAGACCTGGGGGGCCTCTGAGTTCACTCTAGGTGACATCAGAAATGGAAAAACCATTCACCCCACCTGGGGGAGATGTGCAGGTCGCCATCCTCGTTTGCTCGCTCCCTTGGGCCCTTCAGATTTTCCAGGTGCCACGTGCTCTCCCACAAGGCACAGCTGCACTCACCATGCCACAGAGTGCCGGGAGGAAAGGGCAGCCTCCCGTCTCCCCAACCGCCCCACTTAAGGAGGTCTGCAATAAAACGCTGGATGTGTAAGTGGTCTTGGAATTTTCCACGTATTTCAGGCAAATTCCCTATTGCTAATTGGTGGTAAAAAATATGCGATCTCCCAGAAAGCCATAAATCGGGAAACATTTAACCCAGTCTAGGGGTTTTAACGACTGGAATTTTTAAACAACTTTTAGAACTAACTCATATGCAAGGTGCCTACGGGTGATGTTTCCATTATTGTGGGGCAGACGTGCGATGCCCGAGAGTACCAGTGTGGTGAGTGCTCGACTCCACGTGCCTGCTCTGACCAAAGCCAGACTTCACGCTGATTCACCGAGTGCACGCGGGACGGGGTCCATCCTCGCGAAGACTGAGCACTAAGCAGCTCCTCAGTCCTGCTTGTATCCTGATTATTTCCACACATATTCTCGTCAGCTCTTGCGGGAGACCAGAAGGAAATGGATCCGTCAGGCCTCAGTGCCAGGCCTGGTGTCCTTGGTGATTAAACGGAGTCTCGCTTGCATGAAGCCTTCCACTAAGGCGACCAAAGCGAGGAGACGGGGGGGGGGGGGAGTGAGGGGGGCGCCAATATGAAGAGAAATGAAAGCAAGAGAAAGATGTGGAGCCATAGGAGACATGACTGGGAGGACGAGGAGGGGAGATAGAACCCAAGTAGGAAGGAAAGTGAGAGGGAGGAAGGGAAGAGGGGTCACCAGGGCAACAGGAGAGTGAAGGGAGGAGATGGAGTTAGGGGGAGGAGTGAAAGGAGGAGGTGGAGTGAGGGGAGGAGGTGGAGTCAGGGGGAGGGGTGAGGGGAGGAGTGAGGGGAGGACGTAGAGCCCAAGAGGAGGAGTGAGGGGAGGAGGTGGAGTGAGGGGAGGACGCAGAGTCAGGAGGAGGAGTGAGGGGAGGACGCAGAGCCCAGGGGAGCAGGAAGATGAGAAGCACGAGGCACTGGGCTCACTGGAGACAGACAGGCCAAAACAGAGACCCTGCCATGGGCCCCAACTGGGAACACATCTCAGGAGCTGGACAGAGACCAGGACACCAGGGACAGTGCAGAGCAGAGAGAAATCAACTCAGTGCCACCTCCATAGGAAGATGGTCCAGAGCTCTCTGTGCTGTATTACGGCAGCTACACACACGAATGCATGGGGACTGCAGGATGCAAGGAGCCAGCTGGAAAGTGGGGGACCACCTTCTCACTGGCAGCCAATAGAATATGAGCAACTCAAGGTTGTGAGGGAGGAACGGCAAATTACATGGTGGTCGTGGGGGTCCGTGGCCTCCGAAAGCCCCGGCAAGACCACTTTCGCTAATGGTGGACCAAGCATGCACCAGCCCTAATTGTATTCGGCTGCCCACCCTTCCTGCCACAGCCCACCAGATCCGGCCCATGCAGGAGCCCTGCTCTTCCTCCAAGACACTGACAGAATTGGGGGCAGACGTGACACTTTGCACACAGCTGCAAGTGTCAAACCCCCTGTGCGCCGTCTTGGCTTCCTTACTTGAATTTGTTCCTTTCCTCGCGTTCGATGCGCTGCAGCCGTTCTTCCCTCTCCTGCCGCCGCCGCTCCCTCTCAGCCGCCAGAGACTCTTGATGTTGTCGGAAGGACGAGGAGAGCAGACCACCGGGGGCCGACCTGAGGGTGAACACACAGCGAGGCGCTTCAGTGGCTTTCTGTTTATCCAGGGTTACGGTGTGGGCAAAATTGTACCTGCATTCAGTGGAACCGTGTTTGCATGCTGCAGAATGCAAAGCCTCTTTCTTAGTGCAGAGAAAGATCCCTTGTCATGGTCATCCTCACCAGAACACTGGCTGCCTGCGACTGTCAGGTGTGCGTGTTGTGGGGGAGTAGAAGAAAAAAACTATCACTCCATGGCCAAACTCTGCATTGCAGGCTCACACAGCAGCCCTCACCCAGACACAGATTCACCCTTTGCATAAGAAGCAGTTGAGGCCACGGTGAATAAGGTGCATCTTCTTTGAGCTGCCTTTATTTGGGGTTTTTAAAATGCTTGATGCAGCTGTATTTAGCACACAAAGTGAAGGGATTCGTTGGAGTCATGTGCACTGACAGACATCAAGACAGAAGAGATTTCTCAGACACTCAAAGCTGTTTCAAATCTCAACCACTAGGCTCGGGAAAAGATTCCAAGAATGGCTTCATGTGAACTTCCTTCCTAACCACAATACAACTGGGTTGCAAATAAACAGGGAGATAAATCTGAAAAATGACGCACACAACTAGAAAATTTAACACATTCTAAATATGACGTTCTCGATATCGCATCCACACACTGTAAGATTAAAAAAAAGGATAAAAGCTAAATCTCTTTTCCCCCACCCGTTATACAGTTCTAAATCCCATCCGCAAAGGATTTTATTTTTCACGGAACTTTGTTAGATGAGTCCAGAATTTCTGCACAGTATCTGAGGTCCAAAGATAATCTAGACAATTCTGAACAAGAACAAAGCAGAACATGCTCTGAGAGTTATTAAAGCCATTGTATAACTGCAAGAACCAAGTGTGAACATGGTCCTGGTGCATGAATGGAGAATGAACTGATGGACACAGGACATAGGCTTGTGCATACACAGGACACGGCAAACATGCCGGCACATATCAGTGGGGAATGATAGACAACTTAATGATAGTGCTGAACTACTATTAGCCAGCAAGGCCGTTCTTACATCAGGTATGAAAAAAAAAATCCTAGATAAATTGGGCGAAAAATGTCAAGTAACTTCCCATTTTGAAGATCTCAGGAAGGACTTCAGTTTAGATCAAAAAGGGCAACCAAAAAGGAGAGGCTTGATAAACGTGTATATAGCAAATCTGAAATTCTTTGTACACTGAGAGATTAATTAAGAATAAATAAAAAGCAATGACCTAGAATAACTACTCGCACCATGGAACCGGAAAGGATTACCACAGAGCACAGAAAGATGCTTCAAGTTGGCATGAAAAATACAAATTAAGCAGTGGAAAATCGGTATATTTCACTGGAGGAAAGAAAAAGCTAAAACACAATAAACACACCCATTCTGTTCATGTTCACTCAGGAAGAAGATGCAAGCTAAACCCACATCGAAATTCAAGGTCTTTTCTGGAACGGCCTAGCACATCCCTGTTGCAGAAGAAAGGAGTCCATGAGATTCCCTGCGTTGGGTGTAGGTAACACACTTTGCTCACGCTAGACAAGCAGATTTTAAATCCAACATTCGTGAGCTCGAGGACCTGAGAGGAACGCACCGCACGGAATATTCTCACCAGCACAGGAAGTTTCAGATGCACAAACCAAGGAGACGGGAAGAACCAGATCTAAAGCGGGGTGTGCTGCGGGCTCCCGCCGGTGGCGCCCGCCCTTTGCATGGGACGTGTGACTGGCCACCTGTGGTCCCCTGGGGCACACGCTGGATGCGGGAGCTCCAGGCGTTGGCTGGCATGTGACTCATGCACTGAGCAGATGTCCTCTCGCTGCCCACGGGGGTGTCACTGACAAGACAGTTCCCCTCACTAAGGGACACTGTGTGCCTGAACCTCAGCCATGGTGGAATTGCAGTTCAGAATGCCTTCTTTCTGGAACATTCCCTACTGCCAGGGACCCAGCAGACCTGCCCCACAGTGATTGATGATAAGGAGACTTGTCTTTGCTTTCCTGTACCTTCCCTGCTAGGGTGTGCATGTGTGTGCGTGTGTGTGTGTGCATGTGTGTGTGTGTGTGTGTGTGTCTACATGCACACCGGAGAACAATTGACTTACTGTTTTTCATAGAAATTCAATATTACTTTCATTTTTCTAACTCGAGTGATAAAAATTTTGGTTGCAGAAAGAACCAAAATTACACAATTTTTCTTAGCTTAAGAAGTCGCACAAGGCTGTTTGCTGCACAAAGAGCAAGCCCTTGTTCAAAGACTTCCCTGCTCTTCCAGTGGAGAAAAACAAGACAGAAGAGCCACTCACGATGACTCGTCCGACCTCGACTCGAGGGGTTTGGGATGCTTCTTGGCTCTCAACGGTACAGACTCTCTGTTGGGGTGAGTGTCCCCACCAGAGATGATCTGATCGAAAATGGGGGCAGAAGCTTTCTGCCATCCATAGGCTCTTCCAACACTGGGCTGGCCCCCTGCTGATCTAACCACTGGCAGGTGGACGAAACATAAAATGTCTGTTAAGACAAAGCTAAGACAAACAGGAGAGAAGAAAACAAGAACTCTGTTTATTTAAAAAAAAAATCCAGGCTGAGAGATAGCTCAGGGTTTAAGACTCTCCCTCTCAAGCAGAAGGTCCTGAGTTTGGATCCCAGGTCCCACGTAAAAAGCAGCAGGTGGCCTGTACTTCGGGCCTGCACCAGAGTGAAGCAAGGAGGAGTTAGAAGCAATCCAGGATGATCCTGAAGTCACCCTTGGTCCTCCACAGGGACGCACAGTGCCCTCTGAAACCCACACACATGCAAAATAAATACATCAAGACACAACTGGAGTCGGCCAGTTGGCCTGCGGCTGTGCAGAGAGGTGATAACTTCAAGCCCAGCAGTAGCAGGTCAGTCCTGTTTGTTTATTGCACAGTAAATGTTTGACGAATGTACAGCAGCTTATAAAAACAGACCTTAAATGTTACAGCTTCGCTTTTCTCAGTGCAGCTTTGACTGCATTTGGAAGTGGCTGAATTGGAGAAGAGATGCCTTAAAACTATAAGGAACCGTAATCCATCCCTAGAACCCATGTGAACAAAACAGGGTGTGGCTGGAGTCAGACCCCTGGGGCTCAATGGCTGAATCAACAAGCTCCAAGGCAGGGAGAGACCCCGCTGCAAATGGCGAAGTGGGCTGGGGCCCGGGGGTGGGAGGGAGTTCAGGGGTTAAGGCCTTTGGCTCGGAAGCAAAAAGACCTGAATCCAGTTCCTTTGAACTCTTGAAAATGCCAGATGGAAATGGAGGTGGCCTGTAATTCTGGCACTGAAAGGCAGAGCCTGGGAGGCCTAGAGCAAAGTAGCAAAGAGAGAGGAACAATCCCAGATGAGTCCCGAGGTCACCCCGGGCCTCCACAAGCACACGAAAGCACATGCAAGTACACGAAGTACATGTGTGCACATGAGAGCACACAGCAGCACACATGGCACACACCAGCACACACCAGCGCACACCAGCACACACCAGCGCACACCAGTGCACACATGAGCACACACCAGCATACACCAGCGCACACCAGCGCACACCAGCACACACCAGCGCACACCAGCGCACACCAACGCACACCAGCGCACACACCAGCGCACACCAGCGCACACACCAGCACACACCAGCACACACCAGCGCACACCAGCACACACCAGCACACACCAGCACACACACCAGCACACACACCAGCACACACACCAGCGCACACCAGCGCACACCAGCGCACACCAGCACACACCAGCGCACACACCAGCGCACACACCAGCGCACACACCAGCGCACACACCAGCACACACACCAGCACACACCAGCGCACACACCAGCGCACACACCAGCGCACACACCAGCGCACACACCAGCGCACACACCAGCGCACACACCAGCGCACACCAGCGCACACACCAGCGCACACCAGCACACACACCAGCACACACCAGCGCACACCAACACACACACCAGCACACACACCAGCACACACACCAGCACACACAGGCGCACACCAGCACACACACCAGCGCACACCAGCGCACACCAGCGCACACCAGCGCACACACCAGCGCACACCAGCACACACACCAGCGCACACCAGTGCACACACCAGCGCACACACCAGCACACACCAGCGCACACCAGCACACACCAGCACACACAGGCGCACACCAGCACACACACCAGCGCACACACCAGCGCACACCAGCGCACACCAGCGCACACCAGCACACACACCAGCGCACACCAGCGCACACACCAGCACACACACCAGCACACACACCAGCGCACACCAGCGCACACACCAGCGCACACACCAGCACACACACCAGCACACACACCAGCGCACACCAGCACACACACCAGCACACACACCAGCACACACACCAGCACACACAGGCGCACACCAGCGCACACACCAGCGCACACACCAGCGCACACCAGCACACACACCAGCACACACACCAGCACACACACCAGCACACACAGGCGCACACCAGCACACACCAGCGCACACACCAGCGCACACCAGCACACACACCAGCGCACACACCAGCACACACACCAGCACACACACCAGCGCACACACCAGCGCACACACCAGTGCACACACCAGCACACACACCAGCGCACACCAGCGCACACCAGCTCACACCAGCACACACAGCGCACACCAGCGCACACCAGTGCACACCAGTGCACACATGAGCACACACCAGCATACACCAGCGCACACCAGCGCACACCAGTGCACACATGAGCACACACCAGCATACACCAGCACATACCAGTACACACCAGCACACACCAGCGCACACCAGCACACACACCAGCACACACCAGCACACACACCAGCGACACCAGCACACACAGGCGCACACACCGGCACGCACAAGGACACACCAGTGCACACCAACACACATGAGCACACACCAGCACACACCAGGACACATGGTTTTTTGCTCCCTCCTCTAATCCAGGCTGAACAGCTGCTGGTTTGGGCCAAACCAGACCTGGGACTTAAGAGAGGCAGAGGCTAGACCTTGGCACACCGAGTCTCCCTCCCGTTGCCCGTCGGAGTCCTCCGAGTACCACACCAGGAACCGGATGGAGCCCTCTGGCTGCCAAAAGACCCACGTTGCTCAGGATCAGACTCGCCCAGATAACCACTAAGGCCACAAGCAACCAGCCGCCACCCGCACCCAGTGAAGCCGTCCGGGGCCAGATTATCACTCACGGCCAGTGTGGCCAAGATCAACAAGATTCAGGAGCAAACACATGGCTGTTATTCTAGTTACTAGATTTTAGTGGTTTCTCAAATGCCAAAAGCTGACCAAAGCAAGATACGGCGAGAGAATACTTTTGCTACTTCTGATTAGAGGAAGTTAGTACTTTTTTTTAATAGTTGACTCCAATAAAAATCTAAAATGTGGGAGCATTGAGGTAATCTTGGAATCTGGCCTAGTGGCTAAATTCATCTGACCTACTAGTGAAGCTGCCACCACGCTTGGTTTGTGTTGTCCAGTGTCAACACATGTTGATTAACTTCAACTGCTTCCACAGGCAAGTCGAGCTGTACCATAAACTACGCACTGTAGAAATTGGATACGTCTGTAGATCACAGAGCCCATTATTTTCATGTTGCTGTCTCCTGAGTTTCTGTCTTGTGTCAAGTAAATTAGCTTTACTAATAAAAGTCGGGTAAAATAAATGTTGGCACATTGGATCTAATTGATTTTTTAATATTTAATTGGAGGTTCACTTGAGTGGGAAAAACGGGTCAACTCTTGAACTTCCTTTTCAGTTAATGCACAATAACAGGAGCCAGACTGCACCCCCAAACAACTGAAAAACCTCACAAAACACTCAGAGCGACAGCGCTTATAAAGGGGAAGTTGGTGATCACTGAGAGATGCGGGGTTTCTGCCCTGGTTTACTGCTTAGGCAGAGTCTACAGGCTGGGAAGCAACGGAAGCCCAGAAACCTCTCTGAGCAGAGATGTTGTCAGGGGTCTGGGGACAAGCCCGAGGGTGTGAGGGGCAGGGGGGCCCTGCGGAGACTCGCCTTGCAACCTGTGCACAGTTTCCACAAGGGTTCAGTTGAGGACCAACCAGCACGCAAGGAGATTACTGGACTCAAGAAAGGAAAGACCCCAAGGAAGTAGAATGAGCACGACCTGGAGAGCGCACAGAAGGGAGAGCCAACCCATTCCCAGGGTGCAGAGAGCCAACCCCATTCCCAGGACGCGGAAAGAAAAAACAGTCATTGAGAGGCACTGGCAAAAGTTCTCACAGGGGGCTGGTACGGTGACTTGATGAGTAAAGGTACCCCGAATTTGATACTTGGGGCCCGTGTGATGACAGGACCAAGCTGTTCTCTGGCATCCACACATGCCCGCGGCTCACGCGCACCTGATCCCGGAAATCCCCACCCAGTCCCCAATCTCTCAACATCAAATCCTCCACAAGGTAACACACATACAAATTGCATTACAAAGGACCATGTAGACAAAGAAATAAAAATGCATATAATTCAGAGGAGGATACCAAATAAATCATTGGATGCCAACTGAGACATGACACAGTTAAAGGCTGATATAAAATGATTATCATAACTGAAACTCAGAGACTCCAGGAGCCATATAGGATTGAGCTCAATAAAGAGTCTAGTTAGAAATCAAATTATTTCTTGAATTTTTAAAAAATGTCACTCGGTATTGGAGAAAAATGATTGCCAAAGCCTGACTGCTTAACTTGAGCCAACAATGATACAACTATTTGAAATGAAACCGGTTGAAACTAGTGGAAAAACAAAAGCACGAATGACATTTGGGAAAATCTGCAATTACTCAACAGACACATAACTGCAGGTATCTTGGGAAAAGAGCTGAAATCTGCCATTTTCAAAAGACAAAAGTACCGAGATATTCCTCAGTTCGATGAAAACTATGGACCCATAGATCTAAGAGTTGCATTAAAGTCCAAGAACTAGAAACACGAGAAAAACGATACCACAGCATATTCAATCAGATAGGAAAACCCGTGACAAAAGAGAAAAGAATCACAGAAACCAAGGTAAAGGACACGGCGAATAGAGATGACGGTGACGGATTTTTGTTAAGGGCAGCAGAGGGCAGAAGAAAGCAGAACTGCCACTTAAGGGACCGAAGTGCGGAGAGAATTCAAAACGAACTCGGTCAGCTTAAGATGCTTTGCTGTGACGTCCGTCTTCAGCATGGCCTCGACGGCATTGGGGGGAGGGGGAGGGGGAGGGGTAAAAAGGGGGAGGGGGAGAGGGGGGGAGGTCTACAGAAAGGTTTAGCTGAGGAGGAAGATCCACCCTGAGTGTGAACAACACTGCCCATGACTTGGGGTCCCAGAACAAAAAGGAAAACGTGGGCTGTGCCCCAGCATTCATCTCTCCCTGGCCGTGGGCACAACGGAGCCTCCCACTCTGTGCCAAGCTGTCCCCCCCACGACGGGCTGTATCCTCGAACTGTGACCCCAACAAACTGTGATCCCAACAACCCCTTCTTTCTTGACTTGCTTTTGTCAAATATTTTATCACAGTAATGAGAAAAGCAACTAATCCATTTACTTAGTCCCCCCTCCCCAAACATAAACAAGGGGGGTCTGTGAGAGAAGTCCAAGGTTACAGTGTCGCTCACTGAAGGGGAACCTCAGGTGTGGTTTCAGATCTCACGAACATCTACTCAGCAAACTGAAGTTACAGGTTAGCGCTTCCCTACGAAGAGAGGACCAGTTCTGGAGAGTCTGACAGGTGAATTTAAAGATAATAGGAAGAATAACATCGGTTCTAAAGAACCTTCTAAAAAGGTAAAGAAGTTCACTCTATCCCTTAGGTATAGAACCCTTTGTTAGACAACTTGGATGTTTCTTAAAAAGTCAAACATGAACCTATCACAGGGCTCAGCCATTCCACGCTTGGGCATTTATTTACCCGAGAGAAAGGACAGTTCAGGAGCCAGGCGGACACATACACAAATGTTTGCCGCTGAGATCAGTCGCAACGCAAACGTCTACCAACAACGCAAATAAACAGCTTACGGCTCATCCACAAGATGGAATGCTACTCAGAAATGGAAAGGGTTGTGTAGTAAAATGAGGGAATCACAAAACAATGATGCTCAAAAAAGAATTCCTGCCAAGAGAGCACATCGAGACATCAACCAGAAACTCTCAAAAATGCAAAGAAACCCGGAAGGGCCGCGGCTGCTTAGGGATAAAGAACAGAAACAGTCATCAAAGAGAGACACGCGGACATTCTTGGGAAACGTTCAAGGTCATCTTGATGGTAGGAATGCTCTAGCAGGTACATGCATATTCTGAAATGCCAACCTCCCTTAGAAAATGGTGAGAAAAGTACCTTTTAGTAAATTCTAGCTAACTACAATCTTTTGGTTAAGAAAAAACGTAATAATGCAATTCCTGGTTAAACATCAACAAAAGCCACACTAAGCTTACACGATGCTTGATATTTATTTAACTCACAAGTAGACAGAACGCAGGTGTGCTGGCTACAAGATAATACATGGGGACGTGCTGGCGTGGGAGATGTCACAGACCGCAGAAGAGGCCGCATGGCTACTTCCAGCTGTGGAAGACATTGCAGGCCGTGCACATTCACCATTCCTGTTAAGATTGCGTTTGAGGTTCTGGCCAGAGCAACGAGGCAAGAGGGATATTACAGCATTCCGGAGGAGCGCTGTTGCTAGTAAGTCAGCACTTTTCATGTAAATTATTTTAAATGTTCATTGTTGACGGAAAGCAGTTATGTTTTTTAATGTGTTCTCTCTTATAGGATTTCTGTGACTTTTAACTTTTTAATGAATTTCCCATAGGACAAGTGGTAATTTGTACATAAGGAACTTGGAAAAAAATTGTTTAATATAATGTAGTCACAATGAGTATAGACCCATCAGTATATATTTTTGATAGTTTTTCATGTACGCTAAAAGTTAAACTAATACTTTCATATAAAACGCATAAAGTTTTGAAACTCAGAGCATGACATCAGGATGTTTTTCAGACTTTCTTAAAAAACTTGACTAAAATTTTTGGACAGACTTTTCTTCCTGTAATTTTGTCTGAGCTAAATTTGCACTCTTCAGTAATACACTTTAGAAAAGATTATGTCATCAAAATCAGTAGGTGTAGCATCCGTTATGTGAATAATTTATGCTCTAGTATAGTTCAGTGCCTTTTTGACCCAAACTTGAAGATCATGTGCTAAGTTCTTTGTCTCCTCTCTGTTTATAGCTGAAGTTGCTTTGTTATTAAAGTATGTGCAAATATGATATAGGAAAGTATTAAAGTATTTCTATAGCAGATGATATGATTCCAGACTTGACAGATCCATATGATTCCACCAAGAAATGACTTGTATTATTTAATATCAGGAAAGTGGCAGGCTACAAAATCGACATACAAAAATCAGTAGCCTTCCTATATATAAGAGACGAACAAGCCAAGAAAGAAATGAGGGAATCAATTTCATTTACTATTGCTACAAAAAAAAAAAAAACTTCAAGAGGATACCAGGGGTGGAAAGGTCTTGGATTAATATTGTGAAAATGACAGTCTGGCCAAAGGCAATGTACAGACTCGGTGAGTCCCAAGCAAAACGCCAACGCCATTCTTCACAGAAGTGGAAAAAACAATGTCAAATTTTATATGGAAGGATAAAAAGCCTCAGATAGCCAAAAACAATCTTGAACAAGAAAAACCCTGCTAGAGGTGTCATCCCTACGTATTCAAGCTATACTATAGAGCATCGTAATGCAAACAGCATCATACCGCCACATCCATCAAAGGCACTTGCTGGCCTGTGCTCCTGTGCATTGAGAAAATGAAGCCACACATGGAAGATCGTGGACGTTCATTCATCCGTGACCTAGTGGTGCCACTGGGTGGTGTGTGTGCCTGGCACAGCATGGTAAGAGCATGGGTCAAACTGCTGCCTCACAGGCAGGAAGCAAAAGAAGAGGAGTAAGATCCCCATAATCCTCCTGGAGGGCAGATCCCAGGAGACCTACAGCCCGTCTCTAGACCCCACCTCCTGCCAGCACACCCTGGCGGCAAAGTCACTGACACCCGGCCCCTGGGGCCGTCAGCAGCCACCTGCAACATGTGAGGCTCGAAAAGGTGGATCTTCCTTCGTGTCTTCAGGGCTGCGTGGCAGGAACTGTGAGGAAATGAACAAGTCCAGAGCAGGTGTCGCCCCGACCCTGGAGACACCCGTTCGCAGCGGGCCGGAAGCTTTGGTCCCCCTGATGCTTGCTCCTCTGCAGTGGGCTGCGTGCATTGTTTCTGAGCAGATCTGAGCTTCCGGCCTCTAGAGGGGAAAGCGGGGTCCCCGTGGTCAGCGTGCGGCAGGGTCAGGCCCCCGGGGGTCCCACAGTGGTCACCGGCTCAGCAGCAGAGCGCCAAGCTGGTCCTGCAGGCTCTGGGGTGGGCGCGCCGCAGCTGTCTGCTGGCTGCTGGCTGCGGCCAGGACCTGACCTCGGTTCAGAGCGGCTCCTGCCCGTGCTCTCTGAATTTCCAGCCTTCCGTCCAAGACCACGAGCCTTCCAGCGCAAGGGACGTGGGCCAGTCCCCGCTTGTCACCCGTCCAGGTCCACCCCTGAGTGGCTTCCAGACCCCACTGCTCTCCTGGCAGCTCTAGAAGCACCGGCCGCCGGCTTCCAGAGCCAGCAGCCCCCGACTGACACCGCCCTTTCCGTCTCCTTCTCCCTCTCAGGGGCAGTGTCCCCCACCTCTTCTGAACACTGCCTCTTCTCCGAATGTCAACACTGCACACCCCCTCTCAGGTCAGGATCATGTTTCAAAGGAAGACTTGGGGGGCTAAAGAGATGGCTTACCACCAAGCCTTGTGACCTAAGTTTGACCTCTGGAGAACCCCAAAGTGGAAGAATAAAACCAACTACCAGAAGTTGTTTCTGACCTCCACATTCATCTGGTGGTGTGTACTGCAGAGAAATAAACCAGTTAAAATACTGAAATGTTTAACTCTCTCTCTCTCTCTCTCTCTCTCTCTCTTTACAGGATGAACTGCAAAGCATGGTATAAAGGGGGCTCCCTTCCCCCCCAGACTCCTTGCAGAGGTGGGCCCTATATAAGGCTCCCGCTTGGAAGACCCATCTTCTGCCACCTCCTCTGTAAAATCTCATTCTCCTCAGTCATTAGGAGAACACACGCCCCCTTCAGGGGATCTTTGCTGTGCCACTATAAGTGGGCAGTAGGCCAGGGGCGGGCCTGGTACACGGAGTACTGGACTCCACGCAAGCGCGGGTACACGATCAGGAAAGATCTGCTGGGCGGGGCACATGCGTTCCCTGCGCACATCACACCCAAGTGAACCTAGAAACACAGCTGTGTCCACAGTCACAGGGATGCAAGCGAGCTGGGCACTGAGGGAAAGCAGACAAAGGGGGCGAATAGGAAGGGCCCAGGGGTGCATTTTTGAAAGGGAGATTATAAGCGTCCTTCTTTTTAATCTGTGGTCTTTGTGCAAAGGGAGCGTGTGCAACGAGAATGTGTCCCACTGTGAGAGGCTTACAGGTGTCATATGGAGACGGGGGTCAC
The DNA here is from genome assembly GCA_023101885.1 of Typhlomys cinereus. Taxonomy (NCBI): domain Eukaryota; kingdom Metazoa; phylum Chordata; class Mammalia; order Rodentia; family Platacanthomyidae; genus Typhlomys; species Typhlomys cinereus. The sequence continues at coordinate 7,194,264 of JALPQD010000028.1, forward strand.
CTCTAGTACTAACATCCATCTCCAGCTCTGTGTGTGTGTGTGTGTGTGTGTGTGTGTGTGTGTGTGTGTGTGTGTTAGGGGTTATTCCCTCAACACTTTTCTTGATGAGAGACACTCTCTGGGGAAGAAGAATTGAATACTGCCGAACAGGAGGGATCCCCACACAAGTCCAGCATGGAGCCTACCTCCCCACCCCCCGCAAACACACCATGAAACTGAAAGGAGATGGATGCCATGTAAGCAAAGAGGGCACCGCAATGCTCATTCTGGATGGGGGAATCCAGAACACATGTCTTCTGGGTGAAGAAGAGGCAAGACAATGAAGAGGAGGAAGAAGAGGAGAACCGGGGTGAATTTGAAGGCGGGGCCGCAGGACACGCAGCACATCCACAAGGGGCTTCTGCATGATCAGTGTGTCGTGACATGCAGGCCAGTGGAGATGAAGGCAGAATGCCCGCACAGGACCTGAGTGCGAGAGCTCCCATCTGTGACCTGAGTCATGCCAGGCCTGCCTGCTAGACAGAGGGGGGCAGCCTAGGCTCGCCAGACCTCTTTTGGAAGGAAATAGGGCTCGTGTCACTACAACACACAACCCAGGCATGTTGCCAGCCCTAAGTCAAAACCTCTGAGCAGCGCAGGGTGGAGCCCACGGCCCCCAGTGCCCTCCAGCGATGGGGTCAGCAGGCGCCAGACCCCATGGGAACTGCACGCTTTCCCCATCCATCCCCCCCCCCCCCGTCTCTTCCTTTGTGTACTTTGAATGGAACTAGGTCCACTAGTTAGGAGCATATTTTGCCTTCAAGGGCCTCTTACTGTTAGTGCTGATACTATCATCAGGAGCTAGTGGCAGGACGGCAGGAAGCACAGTTCTGCCTCTTCAGCCAAAAGGGAGCAAATCCAGCTGCACTGACCCGTTATTTTCTTGCTGGTATTAGTGGACAGGGCACTACCAGTCAACATCAAGAAGAAAGATGCTACCAGTATACTGTTCTGTCTGCTATTTAGGAGTTTTCTCAGTTTTTTTAAACCTAATTTGACCAATCAACTTAAATATTACAATGCCTCAGTGGATAATGGGAATCTCAACTCCTGTGAACCATTAAACCTAACGACAATCATTATTAGTGGATCAAGTGACAGAATTTAGCCAGGGAGTATTTGCGGTTCAAAAGGCATATGTATCAGTTCCCTGCAAAGAAAAATGATCGAGACACTAGACAAGGAGAACGCTCAGGTCATGGCAGCAGATGAATCAAAGCCCAAGTAACAGACAGGAGAGAGAAGGCGTGAGAATGTACGGAGCAGAGGCTCCTGTGTGGAGAAGATAACTAAAGGAAGGAAAACTCGGGCAGGCGCAGCTTCCACGTGGGACACGAGTCACACGCGCGGCCAGCAGGCAAGCGCCAGTAACAGAAACAACAGGAAATGCATGAACGAGATGACGAACCAGGAGGCAGGAATTGCGGGATAGCTGGTGCGGGTGGGCGCTAGCTGGGGCCAAAGGAAGTGAGGCTGGAAGAGGGGGCTTGAGCTGGAAGAGAAGCCACAGTGCAGCCCAGCTGTGTGGGTGCAGCACCCGGAGCATCACAACTTACTATTTCAGCAGCACAGTGCTGTGGCTGATGGGTACTCAATGCACGGTGCTGTGGCTGACGGGTACTCAGTGCACGGTGCTGTGGCTGACAGGTACTTACTGCACAGTGCCTGTGGCTGACAGGGTACTTACTGCACAGTGCCTATGGCTGACAGGTACTTACTGCACAGTGCTGTGGCTGACAGGTACTTACTGCACAGTGCCTGTGGCTAGCAGGGTACTACACACTTACGATTCTGTTAGAAAGAGGATTTGGCATCGGCTTTCTGGCCAGACACCATTAAATGCAAATCCCTCATCCCTTATTAACCTGACAGCTCCTCAGGGGCTGTCATTACAGGACCTCAGCCGCTTCTGGAAAAAGGGAAACTTCTACTGGGACAACTCTAGGGGTCAGAATTCTCTTTGGATCCTCAGGTCACTGGACATGGGTCTGCAAAGCAGGCAGGTGACCCCCGCTTGCAACAAGCAGTGGCACTATTGCAAGTGGACAGATGACAGAACTCAGGCTAACCTCCCGGGTCCTCCAAGGGACTGATCGCCTGAGGATGCAGAGTCCAGGCCTGGACCAACCCTCACTCTCTGGAAAGTCTTACGACCACCCAGCAGGCCTCTGCCCTGAGCAGACCACCAGGGAGATGCCACTACGTGGAAAGAATGCTCTGGCTTTCCCAAGGCTCAGGCCCAAACTCGCTTGCAGTGTGGTTGTTTGTTTCCTTTGAATACTTGAAATGGAAGTTCAAACATTCCTGCCATTTTCTTGTCTCTCAGAAAGACAATATTTAGAATGTCTCTGCTCAAAAAGCACATTTCCAAAATCAGAACTTTTGAAATGAAATTGGTCTTTGTAAATAGTTCTGGTTTTCTTGTTTTGTTTTTGGTGAAATTTAAGTTCCAATTTCATGAAAATTGGTGAGAAACTTTGTTTCTAAACAACCTCTTTAAATGAAGCTGTCGCAGAGCTTAATATTCTTGTCTTAATTTTATATGTTGTTTTCTTCAGTGCATCCTTTCCAGGTCAATTTATCATTCCAAATTTTAGTGATGCTTGGGAAAAAATGAAACACTTCAAGCTCACAATGATGCCCAGTCGCTTTTCCAAAGCGATCCAAGTGCCTGAAGGGTCATGGTTGTTGGCCTAATTTCTTGGGATTTTGAAGACTGATTCTCGTTTCCAAATCCAGGTTTATGGAAAGTTCCAAAATTGTAGAACTGTATAGTGTTCTGGCACAGTATTAACTAGTCGGGGTATGCTAACAAGACATGGGCTGCCATTGAAAATTCACAACTATTGCTCGTAATATGTCAAAATCTTCCCGAAGAGTTTTTCTTTCTTCTCTTAATCACATTGCATATATAAAAATCACAGTAATGAATCTTACAGATTCTACTGGGTATGTATCTCAGCAAAAATATCTTAATGGAACAAAAATATTGATATATGTGGAATTGAATTATGAAAAAAACCCAAAAATCTAAACCATATCAAAGTGTCTATTAGCATGAGTGCAATTAGCACACTATGGTAGGGCAAGAGTATATAAATGTGACTTGAACTTCTAGAACCCCATCCATCCATCGATTCCATCCATCCATCCATCCATTCACCTACCCACCCACTGAGCTGTCTACCTACTTACCTACTCTTGGTCTATTTCCCTCTCATCTGCCTATCTACCTACCTACATCCATGAAGCTATATACTCATCTAGCATATATATATATACCTATATACCTATCATATCATTACCTACACACCTGTCATGATATCTCTACATACATAGGCATCTTCCTACCTACCTACCATGTATCTGCCCATTTACATACCTCTAATTCATCACGTACATACTACCTATCTATTATAGCTACCTACTACCTCTTTATCTATCGCTTATCATCTATCAATAATCCATCTATCATCCATGTATCAACTGTCTGTCTACGTTCACAGTTATGAAAATGAAGCTAGCAAGGCAAGAGTGAGAAGAGGCGAAGCAGCCACGCCCGATGGCTTCCGGGACTAAGGAAACTATCCATCTGGCATTTTGAGTTGCTCATCACATGTTTTTCAAATCCATGGTGAGGGTCAAAAAAAAGACACAGATCCAAAGTACTTTCTGGCCAGCAGATAACAGATGGCAAAAGTTCCCCAGTTCCTGTGGCAGCCATGTACCATGAAAGAGAATGAGGGTCCCAGAAAGTGGCTCCTGGAAGTGCTGTCCCCCAGAGAGCTGGCTCAGCACACGGGCTGTCACAGTGACTAACTGTCAGTGTTCCCTTCTGGCTGAGCCCACACCACCCCGGGAATGGGTAAGTTCAGGGTAACAAGTTCATTCCTTATTACCCAGAGCTGACTTTGCTCAGCGTGTCCAGCTCAGGAGCATCTGAGCCGTGAAATCTGAGCATCCAATACTGATTCAAATGTCTGCTCAGACACTGGTGCTGACATGTGTCTAGGAGAACCTACTGGACGCCCCTTCTGCCAGGAGTGTAAGGTTTTGCCTGCTCCACAATCAAGCGGTCCACCGCAGAAGCAACACTTCGGAGCTCACTAAAGAGGATCTGAATGTAGACTTCAGACCCCATTTGCTTTGAAGTGGCGATTTAAAGCGAGTGATCTGATGGTCACCCATATCCGGATTCCTGACAATTCAGCCGCTACTGACCGTGTCCCGTGGTAAACACACTGCCTTCTTTCCACTGCATGTGAAGAGTTTCCTGCCTCTTGTGTGGTCAAAATCAACTTCCAGGTAAGGGTTGCTGTAACCAAAGGACGGTGCTGGAAACCTAAGCAATTCTTAGACGCTCACCGTGTAACTCTTTCTAATTGTTCTAGCACGCAAGTCTTACCTTCCACGCTCACCTCTGTGCAATCACCAGCTTCTACACGAGTAGTTAGCGGGAGTTTCTGGTGGTCTAACACACTTGCAAGTCAAATTTCTCCCATGCACTCAAACAATGCTTTTCTCTTTTGACAGATCCTGGGTTAATTACACAGCACCCAATGGGCCCGTTGCCTCCTGATTTACACAGACTTAGTCACTCGGAGGTGAAAAGTGATGTGTCTAGACAAGAAGGCAGAGCTTACGTAGCATCTAGATCTACTTTAGAGAGAGTGAATCAAAACATTGATACTACTACGGAGGAAGGAGGTGCGATAATTCCCAGACATCGTCTCCAAGTGTTTGCTTAGCACACAGTGTGGAAGACAAAGCATTTCTACTTTTGGGTATGTTTCCTAAAGACAGATACCTCAGAATGTGCCCGTCACAGAAATATGTGCTTCCGTCACTCCTTTCTGCTTGCCTACTTGGCTTTTCTTTGTTCTGAGACAGGATGTCGTGTCATCCAGGCTGGCTTCGAATTCTCCACACACACAAGGGGTGATCCTTGGCCTCTAACTCCCAAGTATTGGGGTGTCAGGCCTGACCATGCCCAGCCTCCTCTGACGCGTGCACAAGGAGCGGGCACTCTGCCCGTGAACTCACCGGTCCATCCTGGCATCCTGGGTGGGGGAGAGGGACGACGCAGGCGCTGGGGAGCCGGTGGATCCGGGCGAGGATCTTGAGGAGTGGAAAGAGCTGTTGCCGAAGCTGCTGTATCTAAAACGTGCAGAGATGTAACATGGGGAGAAAAGACGGAGAAATGAGTCCAGGTTAATAACACGCAGCAAGACGGCGCGGCCATCTCATTTTGCTTATGGCCATGAAGAGGCAGCTCCCGTCCTTCCTTCGAGCATGGAGATTTGCCGACCGTTACACTCTCTTCATTGCCCATTGAAGGAGTTTCCCGAAGCCCAGAACCATTGGACAGCAGGATTTACAACCAAGCATTCGAGGAGAATCCTCACATTTCCCCGTCTTTTAAAATGTATGTTAAAATCATTTGCTAATGAAAGTTAGGACTGCTAACACAAGTGAGGGATCGAAACTCTTCTCCTTTGGACCACGACAGTCGTTCTTGACATTCATGATGGCGCCGCTGGATTCCAGCGAAGGTCGGCAGAGCATGAAAGAAGCATCCCATTCTCAGCCCTAAGTCCCCGTGTCCCTTCCAATCCATTGTGCCAACCATTGCCCTTCACAGAATGTGACGGCTGGTCTGAGATCACCAAGGAGAAGTTGTCTCCCCGGCCATCTGGACTGGCCTGGCCTGCTGCGTAGAGACCTATAGATTCCAGGTTTCGTCCAACGCTCCCCCCACTTGCGTCCAACCTGGCAGTCTGATAAACTTCACAAACTTAGATCCTTTCCCAGATCTCTCTAGCCAAGTGGAATTTCAGAATTTGTAAAATTCTGTAGTTTTTTCTGTTTTCAGAATAGACGCCCTCCAGCGATTTCTACGTAGCTGTCACTCAGAGCACACCTAGCACACAGATTATTAGCTGAAACCTTACGCACAGCTGGGCGCTCGTGGCCGATTACAAACAATGAGATCCGGAGCACTTGCCTCTTGTTTACGTAGACACAGGCAGGGTCACCTCTTCTCCCCCCGCCCCCAAACTGGTTAGGGGTCCCAAATGACCACTATGGTGATACACACAAAGGCCTTCCAGTACACACCTATGGACAGAAATTAATCCTGATTTAAACATCTGTGTCTACCCATCAGGAAATAGCCTCGTGGTTATTTGTATGCTGAAAATGTTGCATATGAATCTATTTATTGGAAGTATTATTTAGCTCATGGTGAAAACTCATCCAGCAACAATGCAGAAATGACTGAGAAATCATGAAATATTCATTAATGGTGCATTCCGAAACCATCAATAAAATGATACACAATTTGATAGGTGACATCATGGAAAATATTGCTACATAGGCTGTGTAAGAAAACATCGGAATGAACTAAGAGTTCGGTCACGACTCTGTAAAAATGTTCTCAGAAGCAAAAACCTGTAAAAAGAGTGTATAAATAGGCCATATATTTATCAAACAGTGGGAGACGCGAAATCTAATTTTTTTAATAATGACTGAATCCTCATAATGGAAATGGCATTATTCCCTCAATCTGCTCTGGGCCGACCCTGGCTCTGCCTGTATTTGGTATCGCACGTTCGCACGTGCTCATGAATAGGTACCCCACCAGCTGACAAAGACTCGGAGCGTAAGGCTGTTCTACCCCTCTGCTAATGAACTGGCTCTGTGGTCTTAGGCTTCTCAGCCCCTCATCTCTCATCAGTTCTCTTTAAAAACGCTCCCGCTGCATGCCCACCACACTGACTGCTTTCCCAGGAAGCACTGGTTTGAGCTTTGGATAAGGCCTTGCAGCCCACACACTACAGAGAAGGCAGGAAAGAAAGGGACGAAGGATCCACGGAAACAAGTGGAGCAGGGCGGGAAAGCCAGGAGGAGAGGACGGGGCACGAGGGTCCCCACAGGAAGGGAAGAAGCAGGGGTCAGGGAAGGACCAGAGCCTCCAGGGACGAGGCCCGGACACTGCCACGGTGGTAGCTGCCAGCTCGCCTGCCCAGCAGTTCTGGACACTTGGCAGACGTTTTCACAGGATTGTACTTTAAATGAGACTTAAATGGTGATGTGGCAACGAAGTCTGCACGATGTGTTTTTTCCTCCTCTGGTTTATTTTTTCCTCTAATGGCCAAGCAATTAATTCAGATGCCTCGTAGCCAGCCCGATTTTGTGTCTCGATTTCAGCCAAACTAACTGGATCATAATTCGCTCTTCAGCATTTTTATGTGTAGTAGGGAAAGGTTCCTTATAATGACTAATGTTTTGGGTTTCATATTCAATTGCCGTCAGCCACTGAGAAGCCAATTCTGTAGTTACATAGAGCCACAAAAACCACAGTAAGCAAATATTCGACAGTTCAGTTGGTATCAACAATACTTGCACAACATTGAAAAATCCTGTCAAATTATCAACTTGGCTCAGTTCGTCTACATGGGTCCTCATTCAGAACACATGGCCGGGTTTTATGATTTACACATAGAGCCACGTAATGTGTTTCTGTCATTCTGTACATTATCACGGGCTGGGAGGAACCTGGGACCTAGAAAAGCTCTTTCAGAGGGTGACATCATCACGGGAAGGTCCAGGATGGGCCCGTGATAGTAAGACGCGCGTCCAGGGCCAGGCTTGGGTCCTAGCTTGTATCATAGGTGTCACCTTGGAAGGTGGGAGCCGCGTGTCGGGTCAGTGCATAAAACTGCGTGACTGACCACAACAACAGCGAGACTTGGAACTTGGAAGAGACTCAGCAGGGCGTCAAGCGGCCCTAACTCAGTCCTCCCTCCAGGAGGTGCAGGAAGCCATCGTGAGAACAAGAGGATGCGGATCCTCACAGCGGCTCCAAGGATGGCTGCTGCTTCTCACTGCTCTACCTGAGTTTCTCTGAGAATCTCCTCCCTCTGAGCCCCGCCTCTCCTCCCACCACGCCCTTCCACTCTTGGAAGGAGCAAACTCTCAAGCAGGTGGAAACCCTGGGGCCGTGGAAACCCTCCCGGGTGCCAAGCAGAGGGATCGACTGAGAAGGGAATTCCTGGGTGTGCAGGAGACGCTGCATAAGAAGGTGGTGGGTCCACACAGGGAGGAGCTCGAGCAGGGCTTTGGGCCCCTTCCCTTCCACACGTGCCTTCTGCCCGGAACCAGACCCTGGAGTGGACCAGCCATCAAACTGCTGCACGGGAGTGTTTACTTAGGTCTCATTTGGCAGATCGATGTTTGCCAATTAGATGCACATAGGTGTTTTCATAATGGACTCAGTTAAATCTGAAGCCTCAGGCTCAACCCAACAAATGTAAACAAATACCCAATAGACAAATTATAGATCCTCTGTGATTCTTTCAATTGATGATTAACGAAACTTTAGACAAGCTACTTAAAACTTTGGGAGAAGTTTCAAATTCTTGCCCATTGTGTGTAAGCAAAAGTGGTTGCCATGCACAGAGTAATCCTTCAGCTATTAGATGGGAGGGCTATACCCCCCGAGGCTGACTGGTCATTCCAAGGTGTGAACAGATGCCTCTGGTCCAGTTTCTGAAGACCCACTGGACGCAAGGTAGAATTTCCTGCCAGGCAACCTTGGAGTCCCCCAAACGCAGGTCCTGGTGAAAACCTTGTGCTTGTGGAAAAGAACCAGTCTAGAGCCCCTGGCAGGGGTGGGGCAGTCCAGAAGGAATGCCAGGGAGTGACAGAATGCCCAAGACAGGCTCAGGACAGCAGAGTGGCAGCTTGCTCTAGGCGGGCTGCATGGCAGAAGCGTCCACCTCGCTACTCGCAGGTGAGTGACTCTGGCCGCATTAATCAACCTCTGCTTGTCTCACTTTCGTCTCCACAGACCACAGCGGCTGGAACCGCTGCTTAGAGTAAGAAGCTACATCCCAGCGGCCTCGTTGAGAACAGAGGGCTTGGCTCATCATGAACACTCCATAAATACTAGCTGCGTCCTAATTATTCCAGGAGGGGGCGTTAGAACGATCAGTTGCAGGCTGCACAGAATATGCAAACATTCCCTATTCTCCACCCCGCAGAATGTTCTCCCAACTGAGACACCCCTCAGGGTGGTTGTGTAGCAGGGGAGCACGTTTTCGACTTCTCCCATGGGGGTCTGTCTTTCCACACCTCCCACCACGCTATGGCCAGGATGAGCTCTTCTTGCTACAAGACTTAAATGTTCATAGTTAAATAACTTCTCTCCAGACTCCAGGAAGCAGTTCAAAACTATGATCATGTGACGTCCGAGCAGTTGTTGGAAAAACAAACCAAGATAAAGCAGCAAGAGACAGGAAAGAGAGAGACAGTAAGAAGGACACCCTCCTGTTAGAAGACAGGCTGGAGGTCGCAAGGCCTGTGGGAACAAGTACTGAAGAACAGAGGGAGGGAAGTGTGCAGGCAAACGTGCCCTCGGCATGCAGTGGGCAAAGAGGGGGCACCACCAGCTCACTGTGCAGGTCAGAAGGACCCACGCTGGTGGAGACAGCGACCCAGGCTGACAGACTGTATTTCTGAAAGCCCCTTATTAGTAACCCCCCCAAAAGATCTTAGTGCACACCAGTGACTGCTTTCTTCGGCATCTCCCTCTCCCCATTTTGACCGTGGTGGGTGCCCGAGTGAATTCACGCACACGGGGCAGACAAGCCGTGGGGTGCAGTTAATGCAGGCGTGCTGCTCCCTGGGTTAAGCACACGGGCCTCAGTGGGCCACGCTACCTGCTGTCCGCTTGAGCATCTGCCTCCTTGTCCTTGGCGGGTAAAGGGGGGTCTTCGAAGTCATAGGAGAAGAGGTGGAAGGGGCTGTGGGGCACGTAGGGCAGCTTGTCTATAGCCGGAGAGACCTTTGGAGTGGTGGCGGGCCGGGCGGTCAAGCGAGGGCTGGAGGGTGACCGCAGGGCAGGCCGGGGGGCCTCAGAACCAGAGGATCCAGGGCGCAGGGGGTTCCACACGGCTGAGCTGCCCGGAGACCACCGTCCCTGTGAGGTGGCGCTGGAGGGGGCAGGAAGAGGGGGGCTGCGCGGAGGAGCGTTCTTCCCAGGTGGGCTTTGCTCAGAAACAGGGCTGGCGTCGCTGCTGCCCAGAAGGGAGGAAACGGACAGAGAAGAACAGGAAGGAGAGACACAGCACGACCCATGAGCAACGTGTGCCGTGGCCCCCACCCCCCTCCTTGGCATGCACCCGGACACCAGAAGCCCGGGGTGCACCAGTCACTCCTGAACGCCCAGTTCGCCCCGAGGATGACATCGTCCAGCCCGTGGGCAGGCAGCGGGCCCCTGGCACCACCAGGCTGTGTCCTCTCCCTGTCCCCCAGGCAGTGTGCTGGCGCCTGGAGCCCCAGTTTGAACTTCAACTCCTTGTTTCATTGAATAAATGGTCTGTGCTCCATTGAAAGCACGCGCTTGAGGACGCGCCCTCGGAGCCCTGTTAGAAGCACGTGCTTGAGGACGCGCCCTCGAGCTGTTAGAAGCAGGATCCGCCCTTAGAATTGCTCTTCACAGTAGGGGGCAGGAGACACACCAGCGAGGAGCCCACAGAGCCCAGGAGGCGATGGAGTAAGGCAAAATCTCTCCATTTCACATGTTCTCCAGGGCCCCTCACCAAGCTTTCAACACCCAGGGTCCTTCAGACGGGCTTACACCCCCTCCCCTGCAACACACACAGTAACCGTAGGTGGAGGTAAGTGTACCTATTAACTTGATTTTCGTAATCATTATGCAAGATACGGATGTACCAAATGTGTCCGCCTTAGACAGAAACAGTGCTTGCCAATAATTTAATTTTTACAAATACCATCTAATTAAAGACTGAAGTTATACCTAACTTCCGTGTGCATAGAGAACCTAGCAGATGAGATACTGTGTGCTCAGTATGCTGGAGCTCTCAAGTTGACACGCCTTGATTATGGAACAGCTGCAAAACTCTTCATTTATTTAAAGTGACACCCCCCTCACCCCAGACAACCTGACTGGCAGTCATGCGGGTTTGGATAGCGGAGGAGGGAAGTTGCCTGATGTCCAGCATCAACTCAGTGCTCTGTCTGCAAGGCAGGGACGCACTGATGTTCCTGGGCTGGTGGCCATTGTGTGCAGGAGACAGTGCCAGCCGGGCAAAGGGAGCGGGAGGTGCCAGCCCGGGCAAAGCAAGCGGGAGGCGCCAACCAGGGGAAAGGGAAGTTCTCCTTGTAACTTGCAGATTTCTCAGGTGGAGGAGCATGGAGGCGCAGGTGGAGGAGCATGGAGGCGCTGCCAAGGCCAAATGATCTAGCCCACCGCGAAGGTCACCTTCACTCTCTGTTAAGTACCCGGAAACTTCTCCCGGCTTTATACCAACACTCAGCTCTTTGTTAAGCAATGAGCCCAGGTAAAGACAGTGCAGCCAACAGAGATGTCGCTCAAGGACACGCTTTCCCGCCGGATCCCCCCATGGGCCACTAGGTAGTGAACCATGGGAACATCTTTGGGTTTAAGAATTTCTGTGTTGGGACTGAATATGCACATGTGGAGACCCCGCAGGGTATGTGCTAAGAGCCTATGTATCGTCCTGCGGCATTAGGATTCCCATCTTCCCAGGGCCCTAACTAACTCAACACTACCCATGAGCCCTGGTACAGCACGGGTAAGAGTTCCCACTCTTATTCTGAAGAGTGTGGCTAATTCTCCATCACTGGCTGGCTCTTCACACATACTGACTACTTTGCTGGTCACGGAAGCTATCCATTTGTCAGTTCTTGGAGGATGTTATGACCCTCGGGAATGGTGAGAAATTGGAGTGTTAGAAGAGGACTTTCTCGTGTGTGGAGATTAGACACCACGCTCAGCACCCCTGCAAGTCTAAACATGCAAGAGAAAGATTTTACTCTAATGCTTCAATGTCATTTTGATTTTCCTATTTGTATAAAAAACAAATCAGATGTTAACAGTGTAAACACTGATTTTCAGTGGCAATCAATTAAATGAAGAATGCCATCAAGTCTAAAACCATTTCTGAATACTGAAAAAAAAGGGTTCTTTTTTGTGTGTGCATGCACAAGTGCATGTGTGTACATGTGGGTGTGTTTGTGTCTGTAAGTCAATGTGTGTGCTTGCATGTTTGCATTCATGTGTATGTGTATGCATGTATGAGTTCACATGGGAATGCTTGCATGTGTCTGTGCGTGAGTGTGCATGTGTGGAGGTCAGAGGACAACCTTGTGCTGTCCTCAGCGACGTGTGGAGTCACTAATGAGGCTGGACCAGCTGGCCAGAGAGCCCCAGGGGTTCTCCCGTCTCTGCCCCTCAGCACCGGGATTGTAAGAGTACACCACATCTGACTTTTTCACATGGGAACGTGTTCCGTGTGATATAAACTGAAAGGTATTCCCGTCTGCTTGGATAAAATCACGCTCGAGTCACAAGTGTAGCAGCTACCCGCGCATCTTGGCTGCCATTGTGCTGACAAATCGGCAGGAAGAGGACACGTGGGATTCAACCTGCAACACTGCGAAGCCACAGCCTCTGAGCGTCATCAGTCTGGCTGAGCCCCCAGCAGAGGGCAAGCGACAGGAAACCCGCCTGGTCGTGTTCCCGTGAAGAGTGAACGGAACGGTAGGATTTGAATACAGAGTGCAGGCTGTGTTATTTCCACAAGACTAGTCATGTGACTCATGCAAAGGGTAGTGGGGTTTGCTGGTGAGGTGAGGGGTGACTGGGAAGAACAGCAAACGGCCCACGAGGCAGGAGGAGCCTCCAGCCCTCAGTACCTGTCCTCGCCCGGGCCTTGGGCACCGTCCTCTCTCTCCTCCTCTGAATTGGGCTCTGTGACTGGCTCTTCCTCCTCCTCTTCCTCCTCCTCCTCCACTCTGAGACAAGGCCAGGAAAGGAGAAACGCACAGAGACAAGATGAAATGTCAGCTGGAAGTCACTGGCAGACAGGAAGGCAGAGCACGGGAGAAACTCGGTGGGCTGAAAAGCGAAGGGCACGCTCAGCTGTGAGGAGAGAACTTCCAGCGTGGGGTTGGGTGTGGGGGGCCGAGGGCAGCCCCCCCCAGGGGCCGCACAGACACGCCCGCTCTGAGGCTCTGCCCCATGCAGAATCACCCGCCAGCGGCTGTCTGCTTGTCTTCTCCGCACCCCTCCTGGTCAGGACCACCGAGGAGGGGGCCAGGCTGCTTTGACAAGGCCCCGTCCCTGTCACGGGCAGGGACACGGACACCCCTGGGATTTCTCTCAGGGCCTTCAGGGACGACTCACTTCAGGGACACTTGGAGTCTGGAGATGCCCATCATTTCGGGGGAGGAAGGCCACCCGCGCAGGAAGCCTGCCCTTGAAGCCGTGGTGGCACATGGCTGCCAACCGGCACTCGGGGCAGGAGCGGAGGGGGCGTGCTGCAAACTCAAGGTCAGCCTGGTGCACAGTGAGTTTATGGCCAGCAAGAGCTGCAGAGCAGAGCTTGTCTAAGAAAGCAAATCCTACCCCCTCTTCTTCCCCTTCCCTCTTCTCCGCTTCCTCGACCCCCACCCTGCCAAAGCTGCAAAGAAGCAAGGGAGAGAGGAAGGAAGAGAGGGAGGAGAGGAGGAGGAAAGACGAGGGAAGGAGAGAGGAAGGGAGGGAAGCTGTTCTGGAAGTTTTACGGCCTGTTCCCAGCAGCTCCGATGGAGATGCTGTGCTTGCAACTGAAATAGACCCCAGTACACCCCACGGGCCCTGCTTGTCCATCAGTTCCGCGACTGTTTAGGAAGCTGTGGGACCTTTGGAGGTGGGGCTGAGCTGACAGCAGCAGTCTGCCAGAGGTGAGTCTTTGATGCCAGCCCTAGTTCCCATCATGCTCTGCTTCCTGGTCTGCAGTCATGTGACCACCCAGCTTGCCCAGCTTGGAAGCCCTCTGAGACCGTGAGCCGAGAGAAAGACGTCTTTGCTCCTCTAAGTCATTTCTGTCAGGTACCGACTCTCAGAGAAGCTAAATCCAGCGAACGTGTGAGGTCTCTGTGCACAACTTGTCTAGAGATGGGTTTTCAGAGAACTGAGGTGCACTTGAATTCATCTTTATTACAAAGTTCTGGTTTTGCAAAACAATGTGGCAAGTCTGGGTTCCCCTGGGTCGTATCCAAGTATTCTGTTCCACACCTCGCCAGGATTTGTACTTTTTTGTTTTGGTTGTCTGGTCTCTCTGTGTGCTGGGGTTTCTCTGTGGTTGAAGCCTGGTTTCTCTGGTGACTAATGAAGTTGGGCATGTCATAATTTTAATGTCTATTCGAACAGCCTCTTCTTTGAAGTGTCTAAATATTTTGTCCATTTAAAATCAGATTGCCTTTTTCTCTTATTTGAACTTTTTCATACATTTTCAATCACTAAATATATTTCCTTTGGAGTGTGTGTGTGTGTATATGGATGTGTGTGTGTGAGTACACACACACATCCATATATATATATGCTTTGCAAATTTCCCTTGTGTCTGTGCCTCATGGTATCAATCCATAAATGGAAGTTTCTAATCTTAAAAAGGCCCAACTTATCTTTGTTTGATGGTTAGTGCTTTTATGCCTTCTGTTTTGTTTCTGCTTTTGTCAAGTCTTCAAGATAGCTAAAGATAGCTTCTGCTCTGGAAGGCTTTTAAACCATCTGTCGAGATAATCATGTAAGGGCCGGAGAGATGGCTCAGGGGGTGAAGGTACGCTATGTACCAATGCAAGATGGCTACAGTAGCCTGCTTGTAATTCAACCTCCAAGGTGGAGTCTAGGAATCTCCAGAGCAAGTTGGCTGCCAAGACCAGCCCTAATAGTGAGCTCTGGGTTTGACTGGAGACTTGGGCTTGAAAGAGAAAGGTGGTAGAGCAACTGAAGTGATTCTGATATGCACCTTGGTCCCCCCTCCACAACCACACATACACACACACACACACACATACCTGCATACATGTACACAAACGTGCATACACCTGCTCATCCAGATACATTCATGCAAACATGAAACAGAGAACCATGTGACGTCTCTATTCTCTATTTCCAGAGAAACGTTAACACATTGCAGACTGGCATTTTTAAATTGTTAGTCCAACCTTGCCTACCAGGAGTAAGCCTCACTCTGCTGGGATATGCTGCTCTTTTTATGCACAGCTGGTTCCAACTGGATGCCCGTGCCCTCACCTATGCTGGTCAGGGCTTCTAAGCCAGGTCAGGAAGGCAGGGATGAAAGGTGGGTGGAGCAGGCGACGACTGGGAAATGGAGGAGCAGGTGGGTCTGGAGAAGTCGGGGATTGGCTGAACTTGATGACAGATGAGATGCAGCAGAGAGGAAGGGAGAAGTGTGAGCCCATCTTAAGCTGTCGGGCCCCAGAGCTGGGAGCCTCTGTCAGAAGCAGGGACAGCAGTGGAGATTCAGGACAGCAGACTCCTTGGTGCCGAGGACCCGGCCCTGTCTGAGATCACACAGCCTGCCCTCACACGCCCCCCAAGATCATGCAGTCCACCTTCACACCCCGCTACCCACCTGTCTAAGATCCCGCAGCCGCCTCACACCCACCACCCACCTAAGATCCGCAGCTGCCCTCACACCCACCACCCACCTAAGATCCTGCAGCCGCCCTCACACCCACCACCCACCTAAGATCCCGCAGCCGCCCTCACACCCACCACCCACCTAAGATCCCGCAGCCGCCCTCACACCCACCACCCACCTAAGATCCTCAGCTGCCTCGGTCCTTCCTTTCTCCACCTGCCCCCACAGCACCACACAAGACTATCCACAATCACCAGCTCGAGGCAGCCTCCCCTCTGCTTGACCAGACACAGTGCAAACTGTCAGGAAGAGTGACTTCTGGTCTAACCAGAATGCCCTTGGCCTAGGGCCTCTTCCTCACTGACCCCGCTTCCAAAGCAACTTGATTCCATTCACTCTGCCAAGAGGCTGTACAGTGGATGCCTGGTTTGGTCTCTGACCCCCAACACGTCTGCACAATGAGACGGCGAGTCCCAGTGCCCCCATTCTTACGTGCGACAGTAACAGACACCTGCCTCCCAAGGGGATTGCACAGAGCATAAAACACTGGGAGAAGTGGGGGCACATTGGGTTTGAGCTGTCAGTCATGACCCCCATCAGCCTCAGACCCTCACAGGGGGACGCTAACCTCCGCCCACCTGTGCCTGCTCAGAGTTCTCTGCATCCTCAAAGAGGCGGAGCGTGTGCAAGCACTTCGCCCTGCTGACAGCCAGCGGGGTTTCAGCCTCGCTGGGCCCGCGACCGCCTCTCCCCATGTAGCAACTCCAGATGTTGGAGGACCGTGGCTCTGACCTACCTCCCAGGCTGTCACGTCCTCACACCTCTCAACCAGTCATCCCTGGGCATGTGCGCAACACGGCCTCGCATCACAGGGCCGGGCCAGAAACACGGACACGGGGCACAGGGCCACGCTCAGGGTGCCCTCTGTGCCAGCCAGGGCCTCGCCCTCTGAGGCAACCAGCGGAGAAGGAAAGATCCTTCCCCAGGGCACTGGACGTCTACGCTTGATTTGATTTAGCCCAAGTTTACGATGAAGCCGGCCGCCTCGGTCATGTGCATGCTGATGAAATGACATGCCTGAAGAACGCATTTGTGTCATTTTGCTTTCTCTAAGCTGGACGCTCTCCTCACTACAACTGCTGATGATGGTTCATGTCTCTGTCAAGGAATTATGGGCTTGGCCTCTGGCTTTCAAATATGTCTACTGCTCTTTTTTAAAAAATATATTATTTAGTATGTATGCATGGGTGTGTATATCTGTGTGTGTGTGTGTGTGTGTGTGTGTGTGTGTATTGTGTAGGTCAAAGGATAACTTCTGAGGAGCCAGTTTTTCCTTGTGAGAGCCAGGGCCTGGTCTCCAGTTGACAGGTCTGCACAGCAAATGTCTTTCCTGCTGCGACATGTCACTGGCCCTAGTCTTGCTTTTTAAATTGGGTCCATCTCATTCTGTAGTCAGGTTGGCCTTGAACTCATGGCAGTTCTCCTGCCCCAGCCTCCAGGTTCTGGGATTACGATTGTGACCCACCAGACCCAGCTTAGCGTTGCTTGTTTTTACTCAATAAGGGGCTCCTCGCAGTCGCAAGCTTGCTGTGAACCCACACGCGCTCCCCATTTTCAGCAGGTTTGAGGTCTTCCCAAGACCCAGTCGTGGTAGCAAGGCCGAGGCCCGAGCCAGGCCCATCTGCAGGGCAGAGCTTCCCATGCAGCCGCTTAACTTTCCCAGTTTGGGTGTCAAGGCACCGGCACACCTCTTGGGCCTTAAAGAGCAAACCAAATGGAAATGAATGCAGCTGAGCCGTTTCAGAGCCCAGTCCAAGCCGTGGAAGGAGCCTGAGGCGTGTGCAAGGGACAAGCCGCCTAACGAGGATACCACGTGCAGCAGGATGCTCACGGAAGAGCAAGCCGGTCCTGCGCCCACGTTAAAAGGTAAATCTACACCTATAAAGGTGGACGGTAGCCAGGAGACTCACAAGCTCTGCTTTCAATCCCTCTGCATCGGGAGACTACGCGTCAAGGTGCGGCACGAGTCCACCCCACTGTCTGACAAGAACTGAAGATGCTGCACAGGGTTAAACCACTTTGGCCACATCACCAGCCCCTTCCTGTGAAGTTAAACATTCACAAATGGTCCTCAAAGTCACATGAGCCAGAGTGACAGTCACCCCCTACACACACACACACATTGGCATTTATCCATGGCCAAAGACATTCTTTTTTTTTTTTAATTTTTTTTTATTCAACTATGCACATGTGCGTGTGTGTGTGCGCGCGCGTGTGTGTATGTCTGTGTATGTGTATGTGTATGTGTATGTGTAGAACCACGGACGAATTCGCAAACCACCATGGACGCCTCCACCTCCTTCTGCCTGGAGATTCACAGGCTCCGCCCTACCAGGACCGGAAACGCAGGCCACCCCCGCTTCCCGCCTGGCGTCTATACGTGGGATCTGGAATCCGAACTCAGGACCTTGCGCCTGCAAGGCGGAGGCTTAACCCCTGAGCCACCTCTCCAGCCCCCAAAGACATTCTTGACAACCCACCCATGTAAGGCAAGCTGCTGGCGAAGTAAAGGAAGCTGCCGCGCCCAGGACAATCCCCACCACAAAGAGCAATTATGTGCAAAATATGCTCAATGCCAAAAGGAGGACGCTGGCCTCGGGGTCCTGAGGGCCTGGTGCACCAGGATGCGCTCAAGCCTGCTCTCAGCAGCGCTGTTTGAAATGACCAGATGGAACACCATTGGGAAAAGGGACACATGCGTTATGGCAAGCTTCAGGGAGAACAAATGGATGAGTCGCAGCTTCCCATGCAGGTCCATCAGAAGCCGAATGTGGAAGGAAAGAGTCAGGAAACAGACAGGAAGCACCCTACCCAGGCCCGAGGTGGAGCAGCAAGCAGCACACAGAGGGAGGGGCTGGAAGGGAGCCATCAGGTTCTCTGTGAGGTCACGTCTCCACGCCGCTCTTTACACATAGAATAGACTAGAAGACAATGATGACAGCTGGCACGAACCAGGGCTCTAATCAATCCTGCACCACTGAGGCACTTTCCATTTTTGCGCATTTGTGTGCATGTGCATATCTTCATGCTTGCATATGTGTGGGCACGTGTGCGGGTCTGGGAGCATATGCAGGTGATGCATGCCTGAGTATGGAGGACATAGTTGCCTCTTTTTCCATTGCTTCACTTTCCTGAGCCTCGGTTTCTAGTTGAACCCACAGCTCCCTGGCAGCTCGCCAGGTCACCTTGGAGATCTAACGGCCTCTGAGCGTTGCTGTCACGGGTGGCCTCAGTGCCCATCTGTCTTTTACATAGGTTCTGGGCATCTGAACTCTGGCTTTCATGCTTGAATGGCCAAAGCATCTTATCCACCGAGCCATCCTCCTAGCTCCAAACTGAAGCATTTGATGAACAAATAATAAAATGAATTTTTGGGAAGAAGACGCTTAAGCATGAGGCCTGGGCTCTAGCTTCCTCTGTACCAAGTGTTTGATTGAACACGGCTTAGATCCAAGGCACCAGGGCATGGTGGTCAATGAACGTTCCCGTCTTGGCTGTTACTGGCCAAACAGAAGGAAGGCACACAACGAACTATACCAGGAAGTCTCGCTGGTCTGAAAAGACTTGCATAGTACCAAAGCCAGAAAGTCGAGGAAGATGGGCTAAGTTGAGACTCTGCAGACGTTGCATGCGCCCTGTTCTGTGGTATCTGCTGCCATAACTACATGAAACAAAACCATTCCATTCAATATTCTTCTGGACCGAGGACAAAGCAAGCGCCCCTTGGGCTTGGCTTACTTCATTCTGCATTACCAAATTCTTAAACCCATAGTTTCAACCCAGTCGCTCAGTGACTCATACTTTCTGTGAACCTTAAGGCTGTTCCTAGGAGACCCAGGGCCTAAGACTGCTGATTTCCAATTAGTGATCTTAATCAGTTATGACAAATATCTGACCAAGTGCAATTGTGATGTCATTTGAAAACAGAGTTTTGTTATCCACCAAATAAAATTAAAGTTCCCTCAACAGATCCGTACTAGCCAAGTGAACGAAAAGATGTCTGACAGAGGCCGGCTGTTGCTCCGATGTTTCCATGGTACTAGCCCAAAGTTGGACAGGAAAGTGCTTATCGTCCCTGCAGCGTGCACACTTCGGAAGGAGCATATGTACAACCCAGACATCTCTAACAGACCCAAGAAACCAGCCGGCTGGCTGGTACCTCAAGACAGCTGAGCGCATGATTTGCCATTTTCTTGTAGATTCAAACATTAATGGAACCAGCGCATTGCTGCTGGCATAAAATGGAGCAGTGTAATCCAATTAAATCTAAGTCTGCACAGTGTAAATGTCAACAGGAAGAAACACAATTAGTCGCCAGGGTTACAGATTAGTTCAGGTGTAAGACAAATCACCCCAGCGAGAACGTGGACCAGAAGCCTGTTTCGGAATCTTTGTTTGCATACAGCTTGATTTTATGCTGCCCAAAGGCATTCTCTCTGTCACAGTCCATTGTTTTAAACATCCCTGAAAAGGGACTGGGCGGGGGTGCGTCAGTGGGAAAAAACACTTGCTGTGCAAATCTGATAACCTGAGCGTGGAGACCGGGACCACATAAGAGCCCACGCAACGGTGCAAACATCTGTAACCTCTGATGGCCCCTGGAAGTGGGAGGTCGGAAGACAGGAGAATCCAGCAGCTCACAGGCCGTAGCCTGACCTGTGCTACAGGAAGAGACCCTGTCTCGGACAAGGTGGAGAGGGTAAGCACTGACCCTAGGGCTGTCCCCCACCTCTGCACTTGCACTGCAGCAGGCGTGTGCATCTGCACTCAGATGCAGGCAAAATAAGTCACCCAGAAAGTTCTGAGACGGAGAGAAATCTGAAAGAAGGCGGAAGACGGCAATCCTCCAGGAACTTCTAGAAACGGCAAGGGCAGTCGAAGGCTGGTGGCCTCCGGGGGATGCCTGCTTGTCTGCCTGGCTGGTATATGTCCTAAACCTCAGCTCCATCCAGCGGTGCTTTCTCTTGGGAGCCTCCAGCTCTGGAGGCCTGGGCCACAGACATGTGCACCTGCGGCTTCCCGCTGCTTCCAGAAGGCAGGTAATCAATGGCCTACGGCACATGCTCCCTGGTCAAACTTGCTTTTAAATGCAAATACAGGTTGAACATCTCTCATGCGAAAATACGAAATCTCAAATGCTCAGAATCTAGAACCTCTGGAGTGTGGACAACTCATCCCGAGTGGAAGAGGCCTCATGGGAAAAAAAGGGTTTCAGTCAAAACACAGGCACATTAAAAAACTAGCTCGGTGTAGCAGAGCATTCAAATCAGGTGAGCTTCATGTTTGGGCCTGGGGCAGTCCCCAAGATAGCTCATCAACCTAAGTGGGCCTGTCCCAAGATCTGAAAATAAAAAGAACATCTAAACTCCAAAACACTTTATTCTCAAGTATTTTCTATAAGGGACATTGCGCCTGCAATGATAGGTCACATGCTTTCCATCAATAAGTGTATACAGAGGTGTCTCACAGTTAGACGTGAATAAGACATGAGACAAGACGGGGCAGATACAAGAAGAGACCAAAGGGCTTCAGACTTGTAGTGCATGGTAAGGTCTTTTTCACTTGGAACTCACTTTGATTCTGGAACTACTGTCTTCTCACAGGCTCTTGGACTTGGCAATCCACAATCAACTCTCACTATGGTATTCCAATGAGGATAATTGACATGTAGAGATAAACCACAATTCTTGTATTTCAGCCACAGTTCTTCCAAACCACCCATCTGTTTCCTGCCTCAAGTCATGCCCACAAAATGCCAGCAGAGACCAGCAGACTTGCTTGGCCAGCACTTGCTTTCTACATCACTGACCATCTGCTGGTGGAGATGTCTGTGTAGAAAGAACGCAGGGGAGGTAACAGGAAGGGAAACGGAGAAGAGCAGCAAAGGGCCGGAATCACCCTGAGAACTTGCAATGTGAACCTGACTAGATCGAGAAACAGTCTAGTAGGACGCGCCTCTGGGGACTCTGTGAGGGCCACCCAGAGAAGGTGGGGGGGAGACCCACCCTGAATGCAGCAGCACCATCCACGGGATGGAGGCCAGAAGGAAGGAAGAGGAGGAGGAGAGTGACCCCTAGTGCAGGCAATTTCTCTCTGCTTCCTGCCTGACCACAAGGTGAGCGGCTCTGTTCCAAAACACTCTCCTCCCCAGGATGGACCAAATCCTTCAAAACAGTGACCCCCTTAACAAGTCTTTCCTCCTTTCCGTGGTTGGGCTCAAACCATCTGTTGGAGCAACGAGAAGTCAGCAGAGAACTAGATGTCTGCCATAGGCTCTCATGGCGTTCGCACGCAGTGCCCCTGTCTGTCAAATGAGTCGGGTTCATCCTAGTACAGGGCAGGTGCTAGGAGATCAGTGGAAGAAGTTCCCGTCTTCTTTCAACCTATGCTCCTAAACCCTCGGCCAATCGTGGCCTCACACTCGGTGATGCACTCCTTGGGAGATTATCTTGAAATGCAACTTGTGAGTCCTACTCTTGGAAACCGTCTTCGGGAGGGGACCTGAGCATGGGCTAGTCCCTCCTCCCTGCGTCTGGAAACACACTGACCTCATCCAGTTGCTACTGTTTCCCAGGAATTCTGCCTCAGAACCATCCACCTGGACCAGTTCCCACTCACCCTCATCTCCAGCTCCACTGCCCGTTAGGCAGATGGGCACTGCTTCAAATATGCAAGGCTAAGCGCACGTGCCAAGTAATTACCGGAGGTGGAGCTGTGATTTCCAAGGTCTGGCATGACCTGACCTGCTCACTAGGACATTACGTGTCACCTCCAGCATTCACGGCCTTGGATGAGGGATGCACCCGGGAGACACCCAGACACGCCACACCCTCGCCCCTTTGCCACTGAACAGGGCATCCTATGGCCTGGGGAATGTTCTCTGTTCTCCACCTCCTTCAGGCCACATCTCTTCTCAACCCAGCGGCTCTTGGATCAGGGCTATCCCACTGCTCCTTTGCCCCTAGAATCGTTGACTCCCCATCTAGTTGAAGGAACTGACAGTCTCTCCTTGAGACAGCATACTACACACTATTACTACTAAGAGGCAAAGCCTCTCTTTTGAATCAGAGATAGCTACAATTATACATCTGCTGAGACGACCTCTAGATTAAAAAATCCAAGGATGGAGGCAAACGCTTGCATTCTGAGTCCTTGAGAGGTGGAGGCAGGAGGATCCTGAGTTCAAGGCCAGCCTGGGCTACATAGCAGGTTTAAGGGTAGAGTAGGCTACATGAGACCTGGTCTCAGAAAAGGATCCAAGTGTGAATTATTCTACAAATTCCCACCAAATAATTTGGTCATTAGATTGGCACTCCTTGTAACTACTGCTTGTAGCCCCCATGTGGCTACGCCATGTTTTACCTACCTAGCTATTACGTATTTGTTGTTCCGTGGTATTTCCCGTGGCACCCTTAGGTGCGCCTGCCCATCTCCGTGTGCCCTGCCAGTTTTCCTCAAGGGGGTGTGCCTGATTCGCCATCACTCTGCCATGCTCGGCTCCTGTCCTAAGTCACACATTGTTATGTTCCGTATTATCCAGCCTAACTGAGCTTCATGAAAGTCTCCAGCCATCACCCTCGAATCAGAAACACAGTACACACAAGAAAACAGAAGTTCAGCGATTAAACAAATATGACTTTGTTCCTGGAGAAATGGGAGCTAGTATTCCGGTCTGCAAACCAGGTCAGGGACCGCACACATACATTGTAAGAAATCTGGCGTCAGGAGGCCACGCGGAGCAGCTCATCCAGTTCCGAACTCTCTCTTCTGGTGTAGTGACTTGCTCATTTATTCAGACAGAAGCTTTCACGGTTGTGAACAAGAGTGCACGCACACACATACATATACGTATGTATACATACACATATCACACACATACAAATATACATGTGCACACACATATATGACATACGCACAATACTAGGTCATAGGCAATCCATAATTTTCTTTGTGTGACACTGTAATCCAAATTATTTTCCCTTTGAACAGGAGACATGAGAAGGAGCTTCGAGTCCTTCACGCAAGGAGGCGTGACTTTGGCATGATCCTTGCTGCCTGTCCACATGCCACCCCGCCCTGCCTGTCCATGGAGTGCCGGACAGAAACAGTGGCCTCCAGCAGGCCCTGACTGGCCACTTCCTTGCAGGGCTTCATGTCCAATCCATTTCTAATCTCATAAAACCAGAGCTGCAGGGCAGGAAGGAAGTGATTCCTCTGGGACAGTGTGGAGACTGCAGCGAGCATCTGCAACGTGACAGAAGAGCCCCCCACTCCCTCGCTGAGTCACGGTCCTGTCAGGGCAGCCAGGGACACCCACTCCAGATGTGCCCAGGCTGTCCTGGGGGGCCCTTTCCTAGCAACAGGGAGCTGTCCTTGGCTCCACCCCCGCAAGCTCTCTGGGTAAACAGCTTTCCCTTGGCCTACAGTCGCTCCCTGATTCTGCTCCCTCAGTCTCTGTGCCAGATAATTTATATGGTTCACTCCTTTAATCCCCACGGGAACCTCTGAGGTAGGTCCCTTAGAACCTCCATTCACAGAGACCCTGAGGCACAGACAGGGTGAGGACAACAGTCAGGCCACACCATCTGTGCAGTGTAAATGCTGCAGAAATGCCTTCCCTATCATAACTGAAGAAGCCACCAGCCCTGCCTTCTTCCGGGGTCTTCTCTGGATACCAACAGCTCCTCTGAATGCACATGAAGCCTGCCAGCCCTCCTCTCTGGACCCTCCCACTCTCCTGCCCCTCCCACTCTCCTGCTCCTCTCTGTATGCAGGAGAGAGGAGGGATGAAACAGATATTTGGGGATGCCAGGAGATGTTTGCAGACCACTATTATGGCCCATGCCAACTTTGAACGGCTATAAATCATACTGATGACCTCATTTGATACAAGAGCGTCTAGGACGCTGCTTGTCCTGCCCTCGCCACTGTGTCCCTGGGCACACAGCGTCACTGCAGGACCTCAGGGTTTTATGTTTGTTTATCCGTCAGTGCTGAGCTGTCACCAGGCTCACTCCATAGACTCCACAGATTCCGTCCCTCCTTCCCTCCTTCCTTCCTGCGCTGCTATGATGGGGACTCACCGTGCAGCCTTGGCTGGCCTCAAACCTGCGGCAAGCTTCCTGCCCTGTCTCTCAAGTGCTGCGGTACCAGCGTGCACCACCACAATCCGCCTGGTCCACAGCCAGGTTGAGCAAGGGTGACTCCATTCCCACGACTAGATCCAATCGGCAGTTCTCAAAAAGGCCCTCAGGGGACGTGCCAGGAACCATAGCGACTTTCAGGCCAGTGACTCTGCCCTCAGAAGGACCACCCATTCCCGTACCAACATGGACTGATCCAGAAAGCCAAGCCATGGAGCAAGGCCATGCGCACACACACATCTGGGATGTGCACATGTGTATTTTGCAGGAAATGCAAGTCTAGAGAGGCCAGAGGGAAGCAAGCCTGGCCCTGCGACAAGTACCTCGAATACCGAGCTCGACCGTGAACCAGGCCTTCTCTCCACAGTGTGCTGACCGCTGCCCCTGCGTGGACAGTCTATCTGCCGGGAAACCTAACACCATGGGTGTCCACTAGTGCAGGAGCCATTCACATCCGAGGTAACCAATCCCAAGGTTCACAGGCTGGGAAAGAGGGAGCCAATCCCAATGCCCTAGTTCCACGAGGTGATAAGTCCTCAGTCTCTTCCAGGGATTCCATGTCTGGGACCCTTGCTTTGTTTTTCCTGGGTTACAACCTGGGCTCACCCACCACCTACAAGTGACTCAGATCCCCAAGCATCTCCCCCAGTGACTGGGAATTCCTGGCCTGTCGTATCTACAGGTCCCTCAAATGTCCCCTTCCCGGCGTCAGGCAGTGCGTACAGTCAGCCCAGGACCCTGGTCACTGAACACTGCAAATCAGCTCAGAGTCGCCCCATGTTCCACTCAGCATCTCATAAGCCTCTGACCCTTACACTACCCTGTGCCCTGCTTTCCAGCCTCCCCTCCCCTTCTCCCCAACACAATTCCAGCCTTCTTCCAACACTTCCCAGCAACTTCTAGAAAGTTCTAACTGAAAGCGTTTATCACTTCTCCACTTGAAACCCACTGGTGCTCTATGTGAATGTAAAGATGAAACTCTACCAACTTTTCAGAGCATGGAAAGACCCCAAATTCAGTTTGGTAAACTCTGAACCTCCCCCCCCTCAAGAAATCAGCAACCTAGTCATGGTCCATTTTCAAAGAACCAGAAATCCTGCTCAGAATGGGGATTTGGTCAACTCACTTCTTCTGGACACCCCGTGACTCTGTTTGCTGCTCTCCCCTCTCCAAGCCCACTCTCCCTTGCCCCTGCTCCCTTCTAGCCCACCCCTTGCTACTCAGCCTCAGGAAGGGCTGGGAGTTTCTCAGGATCACGGCTGACACTGCTCATGCTGGCTTCGGGCGGCCACAGGCCCGGTCAGGTCCTCCCAATAGTAACGAGTCAGCACCATCGTCAGACACACCTTCCCAGGCAGCTCCCTGCAGCTTGCGATGCCGCGCTTGCTAATCTGGCTGACGTGAAATCCTTTAGCATGCGGATGCTGGAATGCAACGCAGCCTGTCCAGTGCACATCCGTGTTTATTTACTAGTATAGCACCTGGAGACTGTGCAGGACGCAGAGCGACTTACATCACCAGCACACTGAGGGCACACGCATGCGTCTTGTCCTAACACCACCCTGAGGCCCATGCGTGCGTCTGTCCCACCAGCACACTGAGCCCCATCCATGCATCTGTCCCACCAGCACACTGAGGGCACGTGCGCATCTGTCCTAGTGCCCAACATCATCATCATCTTTTACACAGATGTCGCTGTCCTCAGGTCACAGGTCAGACCGAGGTCAAGCCTGACACGCCTTCCTCTGCTCTCAGCGCCCACCTCCTGGCCAAGTCTACCCGCAAAGGCCAGGACCCGCAGCCGCCGGAGGTCAACATTCCATAACTCCTACTTGTCTCCTGCATTTCCCTGGCAAACGGACTGCTGGTTACCAACTCCTGCCAAGAGGTAGGGCAACCGGATCACACTACTGCAGCCTCTTAGGCAACCAGGGGCAAGTTCCGTGATCCTGGCAACGAAGCCCCGTGGATAAGTGCTGTCCTGGAACTTAGGCATCCAGACACGTCTCCTTCCTGTCAGAAGACGGGCGGATGAGCTCATCAGCCCTGGGGGTGCGTAATTAGCCTCCCCACTTTGCCCACCACTTCCTGAAGCTGGTGGGGTGATGCCAATGTGCTTCCCTGCTTTTGGAGGATAATGGAAAGCAACCTCCACGCTAGACGCCTCCCTCCCACGACATAACGCACACATATACACATACGCACACATATACACATGCGCGCGCACACACACACACACACACACACACACACACACACACAACACACAACTTGTTACTTCGGATATTCAACTACAACACTGGTTCTTCTCAGACTCAAGCCACTGAGAATCCACCACAGCTTCCTTTCAGCCAGTCTGTTGCCTGTCCCCTCCTTTCTCCTCCGTGGGAAGGTGAGCTGCTGCTCGCTGAAGCCTGCCCACTGGGGCGTTGTGCATCCGTAGCAGTCCTCCTCAGACGCCATCTTCATGCCCCATTCACGAGAAGCAAACCTACACGGTGACTTCAGGATCAATAAACATCACAAGCAGCTTGCTGAGATCACCAATCCACACGACATGAACTCGGAAGGACCTGCTGCCTCCTCAATGGATCCAACCCACCCCCCAGAGACACACCGTCCCTCCTGCCCACCGCAGAGTGGCGGACAGTGCCTCCAGGGACGTGTGACTCTGAGCTCAGTCTCTGAACTGTGACCATCTGGCCCCCCAGGCCTGGCAGTGCCACCTGTTGGCGCTATGATCCAGGGCAAGATGCTTGTCTCTGTGCCTGGCCCTGCAGTGAAAACATTCTGGCCTTCACGGAATGGCTGATGTGAAATGCTCCGCACCACAGCCGGCTCATGAGTGCTCGGGGTGTGGGGGCGGGCAGGGGCCCCTTCCTACTGTTGCTGGGATTTTCACAGACAGCGAAGGATGAAGAACAAAGCATGTGTCGGGGTGCAGAGCTGCATCCAAGACAAGAGCATGTGCTGTTGCAAACACGCAAACAACCGTTACGCACTTTTGCATCTGAAAATCTCCATACCCCAAAGAAAGAAGGCTCGTGTGTCAATGAAAACACAGGAGACACATTCCAGAGTAAAACGAGTAAAGGATCTACACAGGGATGCTCCGAAAAGGAAACGTGGGAATCATTTCTCTCCCCCAAAGAAATCAAAGATGTACAACTTCGGCTGAGAGCGAGAAGTCCTGAGTCACCGCGCACCACCGCTGAGAGTTAAAAAGACTCGAAAAAGCATTTAACATCCAGTCTAGTGATGATGTGGGGAAATGGCCAGTAACAGGCCAGTGGAGGACAGATTGCTCTTTCAGAGAAGACTGTGATGATGTTAAAGATGTAACGGTTCTTTGTTCCAGACTTGTAGGTCTTTAATCTAGAATGCCATGGTAGTAAAAAACCCAAGTGTTCCTCAACCTAGAATTATACGATACTGAACTCATAGGTGTTCTTTGCTCTAGAATTCCACGATATCGAAAGCATAAGTGTTCCTGAATCTAGAATTCATCTCTGAGAAGTTATCCTACGACTGTGCCCATGTAAGCATATGCGTGTGCCCATGTGAGCATACGCGCGTGCACACACACACACACACACACACACACACACACACACACACACGAACTTGGATATTCACTACAGCAAATTTGGCACCAGGAAAACCTGAAATGGACCCACAGAAAATAGAGAAAGCTGGTTTTATGGTCCATCTTGCCGGGGGAACACCAAGCCAAAGTTTTTCTAAAGTCACTGATGGAAAAATCTAGATGCAATGAATAGAATTTAAAGATGCACATTTATTCGTCCTTTGTCATCAGATTTTTCAGTAGACCGTGCTTTTCTCTACAGAGTTGCAGAAGTCAGAGAGAACCAAGTGAAGGGTCAAGTCCTCACTCTGGAATCAGACTCATCTAATCTAAAACCAGTTCCATTACACAGCTGTCAGTCCCTGGGCAAGGTCTTCCGAGTCTGCCTGTCTCAGTTTCCCCTGCTATCATGTGGAAATATTAACAGTGTCCATCCCACGCGCCAAGACCAAGAACACAGTCGGTGCACCGGGATGACTAAGCAGTCAATGCAGCTTAGTGGGTGTTGCATCCATTAGCATCGCTGGCTTGCTTTTACTTTGGCGCCTACCGTACCGGTGGCCATATGCAAGTGGACACATGGCTGTGGTGGGGAGGCCGGGCTCTGAACTGGACCCCTAGGTTTCAACGTGTCCCTCCTATGCTCCACCCCACAGTGATTCCAAATGCCACCCACACGGCAGCAGACTGAGATCAAGGTTCCTGGGGAGCCGCGGCCCGTCCTCAGCCACGCGGTATAGACTGCACCCCAGATGGCAGTTATCTCCACGGAGCCCCTTTTACAGGACTCTTCCTCCCCCCTTCTCTTCCTCCTTTTCCTCCCCCTCCTCCCCTTCTTCCTCCTCATCCTCTTCCTCCTCTCCCTCAACCTCTCCCTCCTTCTCCTACCTCTCCTTCCCCTACCTTCCTACTCTTCCTTCTCCTTCTCTGCCTTCCTTCTTCCTCCTCCCCCTTCCTCCTGCAGCTCCAGGGGGCTAGAGACCGCAGGCAGGTCTCCAAGCCCAGCATCCTTAGGGCTGGCTGAGCCGAGGTCTTCTCACCGTGGCTTGACGGCCGAGTTTATGTGCGGGTCACACCTCTGGCTCCTGCCTGCAGCCCAAGGCTCGACACGACCGGCCTCTGCCCATCACCTGTGCTGCGCAGCGCCTGGAGCAGCAGTCGTGGTATCAACAGGAGACCTTCCTGACATTCCACGGCACAGAGGGAGGGATGGCGCGCTTCACCCTTTCTCCAAGATTTATAAGCTAAAAGGGGGGAAAGGGCTCATGACCACTTACTCCCCGGGGTATACAGACCATTATTGCTGCTGGAGGTGTCTTTTCTGCAGCAATACAGCACCTCTAAATGGCCCACAGTCCTGTAAGTCACCCCCGTGAAACTCGCCCGCTGACCCAGCTACACTCGGTGGACTGTCGGCGCCTGTCATTAGCTTTGGCTCCTGCCACTTACTTCCTATCTGGGATGAGTAATGTTTGCTCACGTCTCCTCGGGAAAAGTTCACACAACAGCCTGTGTTTACATCAGATCAGTTGTAGCTTATTAGAATGAGTAGTTCTGTTTAAAATACACTTTCTTCTCATTATCCCTCATGCAACTTACATGGAAAACCCAGCAACTCTTGCATTCATCTTTTCTATTCGTGTCTGAGTGTGTGTGTGTGTGTGTGTGTGTGTGTGTGTCTGTGTGCGTGTGTGTGTACAATTCCCTTTCCATCTCTTAATCAACAGCATCAGTAACCAAAGGAGAACTTTCCAGAGCTGCCCCCTATACCGCCCCCAAGCCCACCTACACATCATGCTTAGATGAGCCTTTCTTTCGATTTCTCCACAGAATCCAGGGAATGGGTATAGACTCACACTTCTACTGGATAATCGTGTTTACATCTTGTCAACTTGTCTTACATGGGTATCACATGCTGTAGTGACAAGTCTTTGGAAGTCACATGCATGAAGCCAGTTACAACTGGTTACGTTTAGTTCCCAAGAGTTGTGTGAGGTTTTATCAGGCCTCTGATCTCCGAGGAGGTTCAACATACTCACTGAGAATTTGAAGAGTCAAAATTTGGTAATGGGAGTAAAAAGAAAATTCATGTATGAAAGGTGACTTAAGCCATCTATAAGCAGAACAGTGTGTGTACACACAGGTAAGTGCCTTTAGACACTCTTTTTCCTAAGTGTCCACATGTTTGTATATTATTTATGAACAATGTAATACTATAGAAATATATAAACAATGGTAATATTATAGAAATATATGCATAATATACAAATTTTTCTAGGAATATCTGATAGGTATTTTGTTAAATAAAATGAAAAAAAGTATTTTACCTCAGAAACTAAAACTAAGTAAAAATAGTACTTTAATGTTAAATAAGAAAAAACAAAAAAAGGACTCTTTGCGACCTAGGTAGCCAGACTGATCCAGAAACTGCTGTGCATTCCACATCTTCATTCTTGCCGAGAAATGTTATCTCTGTGGCATTTGGGAAACACCCGTGGAGTCTTTTAAACTAGAAGCTGTCTTCCATAGGCTTACACTGTAAGTGAATTATGATAATCTGTAAACAATGAATTCCAATCCGCGATTTGACGAGTGAACATTTTAGGGAGGCGCACAGAGTTCCAAGTGCTCCTGCCCAGCAACCAAGATGTTCCCTACCCTGGCCGCACCCCAAGGTGGACGGTCCCTGTTCTGGAAGCATCTAAAGGGGGACCTGAAAGTTCCAGCCAATCACCCACGCCCGCTGAGGGAGGATCTCCCAGATGCCGCACCAGATCCCAGCAGCAATCCTGCTCCAACTCTGACAACCAACAATATATTCAGGAATCCCGTGGACGGCAGTCACCCCTGGTTGACCGCCGCTTCCTGACGAGACCACTAGGGATAAGCTCAGCTTTTCCTAACACCTCAAATAGCCCAGCCTTCCCTGGAAACAGCACCAGCTCTCAGCACACCCCCAGGAAGCCACGATCAGCCATCAGCAAGACCCTCACAGTCTCAACCGGTCCATGGCATATCTTCCCCCCTTCTTCCCCGCACCCCACTTTCTGACGTCTCACTGAACCAGCCTGACCTCAGACTCTTTCTGAAGGATGACCTTGCACTTTGCCTCCATTCTACCAGTACTGGGATTCTGGGCTCCTGCCGCCACACCCAGTTCATGGGGTGCTGGGTTTGTATGGTTTGGCACCCGAGGCTCCATGAATGCTGGGCAAACACCCAACCCACTGAGACGCATCCCCAGTTCTTTTACTGCTTGCCCTAATGACACGACATGATTCTCTCTCTCTCTCTCTCTCTCTCTCTCTCTCTCTCCCTCCCTCCCTCTTCCCTCTCTCTCTCTCTCAGTTTAAAATGTGAATTGTCCTCCACAGGTCTACTTGTTGGGAAGGTCACGGCACCATTAGGAGGTGGAGTCTTGCTGGAGGAAGGCAGTCACAGGGCCTTCATGTTGGTTAAGCCCCACCCTACTTTTGGGAGAGGTCTGCTCTTGCAGTTGGGAGTTTTGCAGCTCTCAGCCTCCATGACGTCTGCAATAACTCAGGCCACCTCCAGCGTCTGCCGGCCAGCCATGCCTGTCCTGCTTAGGAACTGTATCCTCTGGAACCGTGAGCTGACGCATCGCCCTTTCTCCTTCAAGTTGCTTAAGTTCGAGTGGTGTCTCACAGCGACAGAAAGGGTAACCAGCACATTCTCCCTCCCCACGTGCTGCGGTCCTTTTCTGGCAATTTCAGGGCACTTCCCTCCACCTTCTCTCAAGAAATCCAGCTAAGAAGAAGAGCTGGTGAAACGCGATCGGTATGCTCCGCTTGGCCTGCTGCCTGCTTTGGGGGCTGTAGGTTCGGGGTATTTTATGTTTCAAACAACTGAAATATATCGAGAGTAAGAGTGTGATATGTGCGATTCTAACAATAGTCAGTGCGGCGCACCTGGGCTCAGTGGCCACTCTGCCCAGAGGGTGCAGTTCAGTTAAGCGGCTGTGACAGATTTACCACCTCCTGACTCCAGCAGGAGCGGATGCTGACTCTCAGGGCACATGGCAGGTGTCGGAATCTTCCACTCCTCGGCCAGCTGGCATTGGGCGCTGCCCGCTCAGGTCAGTGTTCCGTGTATGTAAAATACACACTCAGAGGGCGGGTCAGGGGATCCATGGAGCGCACCGATTACCTCTAGGGATCGGAATGTTGTGTGCAACGCAATGGGACGGACGGACCCCGCTGTGTCCTCAGAGACACAGGCAGGCAGAAGGGAAGCCACCTGCCAGCTGCAGAAAGCAAGAGCCAGCTGAGGACCGCTGAGAGAGGAAAACCAAGGGCAGAGACTTTGCCAAACAGGAGAAGGTGCACAGACAGAGTGGGGTGCTCAGCAAGACAGATCCCGAGCTTGGATGTGCACCCCACTTCTGAGTTCCTGCTTAAGGCCAGACTTGGAGAATTTGTCAGTCTTAAGATTTACTATCTGGGAGACAATGTAAGCCAGAGGCACTGCTAGGGCTTGGGGGATTTGCTTTTGTTAATTAGACACCCCTCTCTAAATAGTTTTCTCAGTAAAATTAAATTTGCACGTTTTAAGAACACAGGTGAAGCTCAGAGACGCTGTTAGGTGACAGACAGTCAGTGAACTGTTACTTGACAGACAATCGCACAGCACAGAACTGTCTCTAAAGAAACCACAGCCAGGTGACACCAGTTCAGGGCTCGCTGTTGTTTGTAAATGACACTCACAGCTTACGAGCCTCTGTCTGCAGGACACTTCAAGGCGTCCTCCTTTTCAATTCTCTTTGACAAAAATTTGCCCATGTGGTGCATACACCAATTCCCCTTCGAAAATGTCAGAAGAAGAGAATTTTGTCCAGTGAGTGTCTAGAAGCTGCTGGCTGGGAAGCAGCGAGGGCTAAGGGTCAACCCCCTGCCCCCCATCTCTGCCTGCCCCCCCCCCGCCCCAACGTTCAGTGAGTGCGAAGCACCTGTCCACTTGCTTTCTCACATGCATGATGAAGAGGATGGTGACATCTGTCCAGCCTTTAGCTACACAGAGTCTCTGTGACTCAGTAGGCATGCAAAGGCCGTCCTAGTGCGGTGCCAGACACACTTGAAAAGACGAATTCCTTTCTAAGCTTTTACACACTTCCCATCTTTCCAAGCGTCAGCTTCACTGGGTCTCAGAGGACCCTGTGTGACGTCTCCAGCCGCCTTGCTGGAAGCAGGCACGTGCACAAGAAGAGCATGTGACTGTCCAGGGGACAGAATGCTGGGTTACTTGATCCTCAGGGACTGTCCTGACAGGTAGATGTTGAGCAGATGACTAGCAAAGTGGGTGGGACATGTCCCCATTTCACTCCCCGCTGCCTTTCCCCATATGTCATGCTTGATCAGTCCTGCACTGTTGCTTTGGGGACACATAAAATCTCTCTGATGTGCTCAATGTCCTACTGTCGCTTCACAGTGCCAAGTTGTATGAGTTTCTTTCAACTTTTTGATGGTACTGAGGCCCTAACCCAGTGCCTGGCACACTCCAGGAGAGTGCTGGACCTCAGACAGACCCCTGCCCCGCCTCACACTTGCTGTTCCCACCAGCTGCACGGGGTGTTCTCAAAAGCTACCGAATGTGCCTTAAAGCGGTCATTTCGGCAGAAGGAAAAAGTCATCCTATTTGAAAAGCAGGGAACGCGCGCCATGCGGAGCTGCTTCTGTGGCCTGGCTCCACCCAGGGAGTCCAACCTCGGACAACGGACTTCACGCAGGGCGGCATCTCCTCCACCACTGTCATCCTCGCCAGTGTATCACAAGTGCTGCCACCTGAGCCCACCCTCAGGACCTCCAAAGAGCGCAGCAGCGAGAAGCAACAGAAACAAACAGAACCAAGCCTAGGCGGCACAGGAAGGCAGAGCAGGCCTGCCTCGCTGCCCTCAGCCTCGCGCTTGGTGCGAGGGCTTCCAGTCCTGCCTACGGCTTCAGAGTCTTTGCCCTTGTATAACAGCAGCTTCCTTAAGTGAATGAGCTGCTACATACTAGAAAGCACAGGTGGTTGACTATGACTTCAAGAGGTAAGATCACCTCTATGCATGCCGTCCGGTCTGTGCATGCCGTCCGGTCTGTGCATGCCGTCCGGTCTGTGCATGCCGTCCGGTCTGTGCATGCCGTCCGGTCTGTGCATGCCTCCAGTCTGTGCATGCCATCATATTGTTTGTGTGTGGGGGGGGGTCCTAAGAGAGACGAGGCTCAGGAGCAGAGGAAGCAAAACCAGAGGCTCTGACTGATCCTGGGATGGGAGGGGGGGTGTCACATGTGCTCCACAGCATCCCTCTTTAAAAGGCCAGCCCTTCGTGCACAGCTGGGGTTACACTTACTTTTCACAGAGATCTTGCACTTGGCTGGGCTTGAAGGCGGGCACGCATGGGGAACAGGGGCTCGTGGGAGCCGACAGCGGGCTCTTGATGTTCTGGATGGAGTGCCGGCGGCTCCTTCTGCGGTCCAGGCCCTGAGGTTCACCCCCAGTGCCTCCAGAACACACGCTAGCCCGCCTGCGGTCCCGGAGTCCGCTGGGGGGCGGCTCTGCCGACTCGTCGCCATCCTCGTGTCTGAGCACCATCTGCAAACAACGCAGAGTGCGTCAGGATGGGCCCAAACCTGACCCCTTCCTCGGCCCTTGGCTGTTAAGTCAGGTCGTCCCCCGGGGTGCTGAACACTGTTTTGTTTCTCCTCTTCCCTACAGGCTACTGCTCCAGCTCAAGATGTGCCCACCCACATGTGTCTATAAGTCAAGTTTAGTTAGTGTGCTTGCAACTAACTTCTCACTCCAAGGGTCTCTGGATCAAATGGCTACGAGGGAAAGTCAGAGAAATATCTGTAAAATAACTGTGTTAGCTTTTCATTGCTATGACCAAACACATGAAAAAGTCAGGCTAGAAAGGAAAACTTATTTGGGTTCATGTTCCAGCCTATGGTCCGGTGACTTTAGTGTGTTCAGGTCTGTGGTAAGACAGAGCAATCACAGAGGAGGAAAACTGCTCCCCTCATGGCAGGCCCGAAACAGAGAGAGCAAAGCTCTTCACCTCACAAGAGGCAGGAAGCAGAAAGAAGCAGCACAGGCAGGAAGCAGAAAGAAGCTGCTCACCTCAGAGAGGCAGGAAGCAGAGAGAGTGAAGCTGCTCCCCTCATGGCAGGCAGGGAGCAGAAAGCGAGAAACTGCTCACCTCATGTAGGCAGGAATTAGAGAGAAGCTGCTCCCCTCACACAGGCAGGAAGCAGAGAGAACTGAGACTAGGTTATCTCTTGCAAAGACATGCTCCCAGAAGCTTTACTTTTTGCACCCAGACCTGGTTACTACTGCCTAACACCACCACCCAACTGTGTAATTGTCAGTGGCTTACTCCATTCATTAAGTCAGAGAGACCAAATCACTGCTCTACAATCAGACCCACCATCTAGGGACCACGCCTTGGGCCCGTGGGCCTTGTGGGGAGGCTCTTATGTGAGGTACAGCAATAGATTCCCAGAGTCCACACTCCCAGGTCCCTGGCCTTCACCATTCTGTGACCTCCATAGTTCTTCTCTGTCCCAGGAGGTGAGGGCCCTCCTGAGGCTTCCTGGGGGGCTTCCTGGGGGAGGCTTCCTGGCCATTCTTGAGCTCCCTTCCCAAGGAGAGTTCAAAGAGGCTGCAAGGGTGGGGCCGACCTGTCCATCTTTCTGGGAGACCTCAGCATCATGCTTGACTCCGAAGCCTGACTGGCGGCTGCCATGCCACCCACAACCACCGTCTCTCAGCGCCTAGTCTCAGTGCCGGGCTGGAACGTACACTTGCCTCAGAGCTGCATGTTAAAAGCTGACTCGTACTCTGGACCAAGGGGCTTTTAAGAAAGTGAGATGACTTGACTTACACTTTTACTACGTCAGGTTTTTTGGCCCTGTACACTTCTCCTCTACCTTTCTCCAAGGGCTACCTAACTGGGTCTAGGCGGAGCTTCCTAGAGAGACCCTGCATATTTGACCCTGTGGTCCATTCCATCCTGGGCTCCATCAGAACCCCCAGTCTGCCCATCCTCGTACCCAGCCCTGCTTACTCAGGCTGGCTCTGTTCCTGAGCTTGCTCACGCCTCCCTACCATGGGAGGTTGCCCCTCTCACCCCCTCAGGTTTTATGTCTGCAAATCTAGACCGTGAGGAGAAGCAAACAGGATGGAGTGAGGAGGGGGGAGGAAAGGGGAAGATGAGGAGGAAGACAGGAAAAAAAGGCAATTTGTTTTGGTACTGACCACACCTCCGTGTGCATGTTGGCTGTCCCATTAATGATCCAGGAGGGACCTGTGGCAAGCTGCTGGCCATCTCTGGCTCCCCAGAAAGAAGCCCACACTAACGGGGGCTGCTCTGTTATGTCCCAATGTGGCTGCCCTCCCGTTCCCTGAGCTGGGCACAGTGGTCGGGATACCACTTCATTACACAGCATCAGTGTGGCATGCCACCTTCAGGCTCAAACAAGTCTCTCAGACTAAACAAATAGAGCCATCTGGTTCCAGGTCCCCAAATATGTGAGTTTCCCAGTCTTGTGGGGGTTCCCAGCTCAATCCATCTAGTGTGGGGACGGGGACACAGGCTGAAGACCAGAGAGCTAAGTATTCTGCATGGTTTAATGGCGTCCTAAGACAGGAAACCTGGCAACTGCAAAACCAGTGGCCTAACGTTTTCACAACTGTATTCCCTTCTCAGGGGATCCTGGCTGGTCAGGGCACGTCAGCTTCTTCCACTCTGGTTGAGGGACTGTATATGTGCCTAGCCCCACAGTTTATGAACCGCCATTATCCCCAGCCAA
This sequence comes from Typhlomys cinereus, assembly GCA_023101885.1. NCBI lineage: Eukaryota > Metazoa > Chordata > Mammalia > Rodentia > Platacanthomyidae > Typhlomys > Typhlomys cinereus. Next base: position 7,231,378 of record JALPQD010000028.1, read on the forward strand.
CCCCAGCTGTCAAGGAACATGGCTTTAGCATGACCTTGTCTACGTACGTGACAGATGCTTCAGTAACAGCACTCGGATATATGGAAGCAATTTAGAAATCTCTGGCCACTCTATTTCCCCTAGAATTTCTTAGACAAACAAACAGGGAGGCTTGGGGCAAGAACTGGCAAGTTCACCCAAAGCACTATCTTTACAAAATCTCAGTGGAACTTCCGTTTCTCCGGCTCCCCCCTCACTATCACAGCAAGCAGGCCGAAGAAGTCCTGCATGCATTTGATCCCTTGTCGTCGCCACTTCAATGCTGTGTGGTAGCTTGTGGGAAGCGTTCCAAGGAGCATGCGGCCAAGGGCAGCGATTCTGAGAATCTCCAGTCAACGATCTCTTCCTTTATTTCTGACACCACCTAGATTTTCCCCGACCTGAAGCTGATTCTGTTTTGCATTAAGCAAAACATTTGCAGCGATAACTCTGGGGTCTAAGGGACAGATCAGAGCCATCCAATTCCTTGTCCAATCTCAAAGTTCAAGGATCAACTAACATTCCACTCACAGTATCAGAAGTTCAAACACTGAAAAATCGGAAGGAACTGTCACAACAGCATCGTGACATACGATTCACTCGCGGGGGGTGGGGGAGGGGGAAGTCTCTGAAACTCAAGAGACTTGACAAGACGCACTTTTGAAAAGTGCAGCCCGAAGTGGCGGTACACACCTGGAATCCCAGGACTCAGGGGGCTGAGGCAGGAGCGTTCCAAGTGTAAGGCAAGCACAGGTGTCAAGCAAGAGTATGTCAGCAAGAACAGAAGGAGGAAGGGGAAGGAGGGGGAGGAAGAGAAGATGAAGGGGAAAAGAGGAGAATAAGGGAGGAAGGGGAGGGTAGAGCAAAAGGAATAAGGAGGCAGATGGAAGGAGGGAGAAAGAGGAGGAAGAAGAGCAGGATGGAAAGAGGAGAGTAGAATAGAGTAGGAGGAAGAAATAAAGGAGGAGGAGGAAGAGGAGGAAAAGGAGAAGTAGGAGGAGGAAGGAAGGGGAATCATTTCAGGAGACCCATCGACAGACTCAAGCTTTGCAGTCAAGGACTTGCATTCAGGGCTGCCATTCACTGACAACTTGATCTCTAGAATAAAAATTCTCGAGTCCACAGTGCCTGGTGGTGACAGGAAAGGAACCTCAAGTCTGCGTCAGGACCACTGTGGCACCCCAAAGTCCTCAGATGCACCCAGGAAGCACCCAGCTTAGAGTCCAGAACACCAGGAGCTAGAGAGATGGTCTCTCGGTGCAGGGCTACTCGGAGGCTACGTCACACCCATCGACCCACGAGTGCCCTGAGTGTCTTGCAGGAGAAGCAGAGGGATACCCCAAGACTTGCTTACTGGCCCTCATCCAATAGCCTCCAACTCTTCCACGTCAGCATCAAGCAATCTATACACTAAAACCTCAGCTAAGCAGGATGCGGACCCAGCCCTGAGGGCCCACGCATCCCCACCCACTGAGAGCACTCGGGAGACATCTGGCAACTGCTGTGACATCACCAGCATCCACAGAATCATCAGATTCTTCTCAGCTTTGAATCATATTAACTTCACTGTGGAGAATATACTATAAGATCAGTCCCCTTTGCACATTTTAAGTGCACAATACAACATTGCAAACTACAGAAGCAGTATCATAGAACAGATCCCTAGAACTCATTCAACTTGCGTGACTGAATGCTATGCTCGCTACTAATCAAATCTCAGTGTTCTCTCTCTACCTTTGGATAGCACCATCTCTGCCCATCTCTGAATCTGGCTATGACAAGTGAAATCCCATAATCCACCTCTATTTTATTAACATAATGTCCTCCCTATTTATCTGACTACGTATATACAGCACAGTTTACTTATCCCACATGGACCTTCAGGTTGCCATCACAGGTGGGGCTTGTTGATACCAGCCCAGCGAAGGTCAGTGAGAGACCGTGTTTCCAGGGAATAAGGCAGAAAGGTAAACAGCAGGGCCCCAACTCTCCTCTCTGGCTCTTGCATGCACACATATAAGCAGATACATATGTGTGTATACACTATACATACTCACGCATACATATACACACACACTATACAGAAATAATGTGTAAGAAGGGGTAGCACCTAGTTTTAATCATCTGAAATGGAAGAACCATAAGAGAGTGGAACGATTTGTTAATGAGTTCTCAAAGTAACAGTTATTTCTCAACCCAAGGTCTTCAGCCTTAAGATGCCTTTCCCGTACAGAGACCACATTTCCAGAATCAAAAGCTAGAATGTATCATCTGGCAAAATTTTTTTAAAAATTTTGGCAACTTGTACACTTGAAAAATCATACAAGGCTATGAAAATTCAAATGCATTTAATTAAACATGGATCGAATCACCTTTCTGAAATGGGATTAGATTACATGAAATTTAGGACTGTCCCCAGAGAGCCTGAGACATGTGGTCACCGGCCTCCTCCGCCTCGAAGAGGCATCCTACGATCTATCCAAGTTCTCTGCAGACACTTGAGGAATTCAAAGTCTTTCGTGAAGAAAATACTGGTTGTGCGTGTTGATTTTCTTACTTCTCCTGCATATTATTCAAGTTGGCTGTCTTGGATGTAAATACTTTCTGAGAAACCACTTTCAGATAAGAGTGGAAAGTGAGAATGCCCGCTGCCTAAAGCATTCACTTGTCCCCCGACATATGACTCAGGCATCCAAATCAGCCACACCCTTCCTCAGTCTCTGCCAGGCACACACGAGATGTCTGAAGGGACCTTCGTCCATGCACTGGGCAGCTGTGCTGGACCCTGGGGTAGAAAGAGGCAAGAGGCTGGGACTTGGGGTAACTCAAAGTGAAGGACGGGCAGGATTGCTGTGAGAACAGAGGCGTCCATACTCACAAGGTTCTTTCTTTAGTTGTCAACATGGGGGACTGGGAGCAAGAGGGGTCCCTTGAACCTTATTGGCAAGGTTTCATGGACAAGCTATGTCTGGGGGCTTCTGAAGTGAAGGAAGTTCCCAGGGGAACTGCGTATGGCAGAGTCTCCAGGGATCAATGGGAAGCAGTGACAAGAATGCACAGCGGCCCTCCTGCAGCACGCGGCCCTCCCGCAGCACGCGGCCCTCCTGCAGCACGCGGCCCTCCTGCAGCACGCGGCCCTCCCGCAGCACGCGGCCCTCCTGCAGCACGCGGCCCTCCTGCAGCACGCGGCCCTCCCGCAGCACGCATCTCCCCTTCACTGCTGCCTTTAGACCACCAGCAGACAGGGTCGGCCTGCTGAATCTCAGCGTGGCACCTCCTCACCCTGTTCTCTTTCCTCGCTCCATCTCCACCTGTCTGCACCTTGTTCCAGTGTGCGCTCCCACGGGGTGGTGGCCGACCGTGTTTGCTCAGTATCACCAGAGACTCTGCAGTGCTTGGCACTCAGTAGCTGCTCAATAAGTTGTTCCTGACTAAACAACTGAATGGACAGAGGAATTTGTTGAGGATACCACAGTGGTCCAGGCAAGAAAAGAAGAAGATCAAAGCCAGGAGACGAAGTGGAAAGACCCAAGCTTTTCAGGACAGGGACAAAGGAAAGAGAGAGGAGCACAGGCCCAGTCCAGGTTTGGAATTCCAGGCCAGGAGCGATTGTTGGAACAATTCTGATGCACACAAAGGTGGGAAACAAAAGGCTTCCAAAGGGCCTTGTCTTCGTGTGGGAGAGCAACCAGGGGCTCGTTCACAGCTGGCCATGTCTCATGCGGTCTTTCCGAGGAAGAGTCTGTCAGGCGAGGTCCCTGCATCTTCTGTGTCCCCCTGAGTCACCACGTTTAGCTATCTGCTTGCCTTAGAGTACAGGGTGGAGGTCCTAAGGTGGGACAGGAATGTTTTATCTCTGCTCACCGGAGTAGGTGGCACACAGAGGATCTGAAATGAATGAGTGAAATCCCAGTGGACACGGGCAGAGGATCCCGAATGAATGAATGAAATCCCAGTGGACACGGGCAGAGGATCCAAATGAATGAATGAAATCCCAGTGGACACGGGCAGAGGATCCCGAATGAATGAATGAAATCCCAGTGGACACGGGCAGAGGATCCGAATGAATGAATGAAATCCCAGTGGACACGGGCAGAGGATCCCGAATGAATGAATGAAATCCCAGTGGACACGGGCAGAGGATCCAAATGAATGAATGAAATCCCAGTGGATATGGGCAGATGGAAAGGCAGGCAGTCAGGGGTCCTGGGAGGAAGCACCAAAGTGAATCTCAGACAAGCTCCACAGACAGAGCGAGTAGAAGTGCTGAGGACGGCGCTGAAAGGGAGGAAGAGGAGGAAGATGCACAGTGCAGGGTGCTGCCAGCTAGCTGTGGAGCGCAAGGCCACTGTTGGGAGGAACGGAGGCTAAATGCTTCTGCGTTGAGATTCTCATCAATGACCTCTAAACCTGTGCGAGTGGAAACCAAGGGTACCATGAGCAGACATGTGAAGTGGGCAAAGCATGTCTTTGACCCCAGATGCTCATGAGCATAGGATTCAGGTGGCGCCATGCTGCGGGGAACCCCCAATCACGGCAGGGGCGTCGGCAGCCATGGGAGACACGTGCCTGTGTGAGCCACGTCTGAAGGCAAGTGAGAAGCCAAGGAGCCCTTCAGTGGGATTCAGTGGGATTCCTTCCCACCCAAGCTTCCCGTCTCTGCCAGTCACTAACACTGAACTGACAGCAGAGATAAAGTGGAAAGACAGGGCATTAACCTTTGGTTACGTGTCAAAGCAGTTCACCCTCTGGTAACTGTGTCAGCAGCTCTGATGCTTGACCGCCACCAGGGACTCTCGGGATGTTTGTTACTGTGAAGAATACTGGGCCCACCCCAGACTCGGGAGGCGTGGGTGGGGGACCCCAAGGACTGGCATTTCCAGCAAATTCCCCATGATGCAGACACCCCTGCCCCACCCTCAGCAACCCCAGTCCAAGGGAATGTGGAACACCCCCTACACACACACCTTTGCCAATGCTGTCAGTGACAGAGACGGGCGCACTGTGTTACCTCGTAGATGTTAAATTGCTCCACCAAGTCCAGGTCCGTCCCTTTCCTGCTCAGGTGCCTCTGGGACACGGCGGCGATGCCGAGCTCCTCCAGGCAGTCCACCACGTCGTAGAAGGCGTCTTGGTCTGGCAAGCCTGACAACGTCTAGGAGCACAGACAGACACGGCTTAGGGGAGTGTCGCACGATAATGAAGGTGTCTTTACACGGCAGCCAGGGGTCTCGGTGATAACAACGCACAACAGATGGATGTTGAAATGTCGAGGATGAAGGACACCTCCACAGGGAAGGAGCAGAGTGAACCCAGACTGTGGGGGACACAGTGCCCCCCACCCGTGCAGGAGCGAGCACATCCCAGACACACGCTCACTGATTCCAGAACGCTTCTCGGAGATGCTTGGCAAATGCCACCTCGCTCCCCTCGGGCTGCTCCCGGTTCCACCCCGCCACCCTCACCGCTCTAGTGCCCACATCTGGCCAAGATGGCAGAATTGCCAGGAAAGTCTTGGAGGCGAGTGATTCCTGAGGCCTTAGACGGCAGACAGGTCCCACAGCTGCCCCACACCTGTGTCCCCAGTTCCCCAGACCCTCTTGCCAGGGCCTGCCGTAAACAAATCTTACAGATGTCTCCCAGAGGGTAAACTACCCAGAAGGACCTTTTTCCCTCCGTGGGTTTTCTGTGACGACCTCAGAAGCAATTAAAAAAAAAAAAAAAAAAAAAAAAACAGGAAAAAACCAATATGGTAAAGTCCAAGATCCAACACTCATGGCAAAAACAAGCTCCACAGCTCACGGCATGTCTGTGGAAGCCATTGTGCCCACTCCCTCCCCCCACAGGCAAACTGGGCCGCTGTGACCCCCCAGTCTCCCTTCAAGATGGAGTAAGTTTACGGAGCTGCACCAGAATTAATACACAGCAGCAAGAGTGCATTATGATAATGCAGGCAAATAACACATGAATCTCGCAAGTTTCTAATCAATGCAGAAAGAGAGACGCTGGCCTTGGAGGTTATGTAATATGATTCCATTTGGCACACAGAAAAACTACAATTATATTAATAAGGGGCTGGAAAGATGACTAAGGGGTTAAACCTTTGTCTTGCAACCAAAAGGACCTGAGTTCAGATCTTGGATCCCACATAAAGACACTAAGTGAAAATGGCAGTGGCCTGCACGTCCCATCCTGAAAGGCAGAGCCTAGGAAACCCCAGAGCAAAGCAATAAGGAGGTAGAGCAATCCAGGGTGATTCCTAACGTCACCCCTTGGACCTCCACAGGTGAGAGTGCCCTCTATACACACACACACACACACACACACACACACACACACACACACTAAAAATAGAGTAATAGTGAAAAATCAGTGGTGGCTAAGGGCTGTGGATTGGGCCAGGATATCACTATAAAGAACTGCACATGAGATTCCCTGGAACTGTGAGGTTTCTCTTTCCTGCTCTCTCAAGTAGATAAGTATTAAAACAACAACAAACACTTGTGAGTGTTTTAGCTGTGATGGTCAGACACATCCTACGTGTGTTAAAAGAACTCAAGCACCCATACACCCTAAGGGAAAAGTCCATTTTTCTGCATGTTCTTCGGAAAGCAGTAAAATTAGTTCACACCCTGTCTGAACCCTGTAGTCAGTGACCCCTGGACTAATGAGATAGCTCCTCTTCCCTGAGGGTCCCTGAGGTGCTGGCCTAAGTCAACCCCACAGAAGAGCCTCTTGCTACCATCTTCAGCTGCCTGGATACTTGAAACCCCGCGCACCTGTGCATCAGGTCTCCTTAGGGGGTTTCATCCCGCTGGAGTGAGAGAGGGCGCTGGCTTCCTGCCCCTGCTCTTCTGGGACATGTAGGACCAGGACAGAGTCTGGCTCTGGGTAGCAAAGAGTCGTTCTGGACTCTGAGCTGGAGACGGTCGACAATTTACTGCCTGAGAAAAGGTCCTATCATTACCATCATACATCTTGTTGAAATCAATGCTTCTTGGAAGCTACTCTACTTGCCATATCATTTCCCAGATTTTAAAGTCTGTTTTTTTTCTCCAGACTCATATTAACATTTCATTTTGTGAATCTGTTTGTTATCTCAAGCATTTTGCTCACAAGGGTGATCAACATGACTGATTTAAAGACAGCAAACAAACTCAGAGGGGGCTGTGAAAAGGAAGGGGTGACACCAGGGCAACCATCTGCCGTGTTATGGTGCAGCCATTTTATTCACTTGAGTTTACTTGTGTATAGTGCCTGGAAATGTTTCTGCTTACTTTGTTTAGCAATACCTCCCCCTCTCTCAGACGGAGCTGCCCCACCCCCAGATGTCAAGTGTGTGGCAAATTGTTGGAAGACTGGTTCTGCTCAGGGCACCTCTGCAGGCAGCTGCAAGGACATGCATGTGCACCTCTGCAGGGAACCATGTGGACATGCATGTGCACTCTACAGGGAACCATGTGAACATGCATGTGCACCTCTGCAGGGAACTGTGTGGACATTTATATGCACCTCTGCAGAGAACCATGTGGACATGTATGTGCACCTCTGCAGGGAACCATGTGGACATGTATGTGCACCTCTGCAGGGAACTGTGTGGACAAGCATGTGCACCTCTGTAGGCAGCCATGTGGATGGACATATATATGTACCTCCGCACACATGCCACGTGTGTTACAGAAAGTTTTCTCCTGTCGACAACCTTGATGAGTGGGGATTCCAGCCAATACCCTGGGGTCCACATGGTGGGGCTCATCCAGGAAAAATTTGAGATTTCCACATCGCATGAGATTCCTCCAGCTGCTGCCGCAAGCGCCATCAGCCAGATGTCTTACGCAAGGGAACTTTACAAGCCTGATGCTAACACATCAGCAGAGCCTCGGAAAGCTCCGAGGAAGATTCTTTCTCTCCTGTTTCTAGGTTGGTTGTCAGCCAATCAAAGCGTCCTTGGCTGACAGATGCAGGATTCTATCGCCTGTCTTCAAGGGGCTGTCTCCTGCACGTTCACGTGTTCCATTTCCCATGTGTTTGTGTATTCTGTCTCTCACATGTTCACATGTTGTCTCCCATGTGTTCACATGTTCACGTGTACTATCTCCCACACGTGCACACATGTCTCCCATGTATTCATGCACCCCGTTTCCCGCATGTTCAAGTGGTCCATCTCCCAGGTGTTCCCACGTTCTGTCTTCCACTTGTTCATGTGTCTCCCATGTGTTCGCTCATTCCGTCTCCCATGTGTTCACATGTTCATACCGTTTTCAATCTGCCTCTTTCCCTCTTACTAGAATACAGGTCCCAGCAGATCAGAGCCCACCCTACTGGCCTTCACAGAACTACACTTGCAAAGACCCTCCTGCCAGATAAGGCCACATTCTCCAGGGGTTGGGACCTGAATTCCTACTTGGGAGAAACAATTCATCCCCAGCACCAATGAACCAACCTTGTTCACCAGGGTCATGGCGTACACCAGCAGCTCCGTGTCGACACCATCTTTCTCCTCCAGGATTTCCATGATGTTAGACCAGGGCTGGGCACCTGAAGGGAAAGTGAGAATGATCAGAAGCCACAGCGAGTCAGCAGGACTCAACAACAGATCTCACGGAGGTTCCCCAGGGACCTACACCCTGGGATGGTAACGTCTGCCAGTCGTCACATACGTGCCTGCCGCTTCAAGGTGACTTGAGCCTGACTTAGTGTATTTCCTAGCAGGCAATGTTCTTACATCATGCTCGCCGTTGGCAAGAGTACATACATTCTTATGCAGTTTTAAAAATGCACCCGTCATGGTTTGAACATGGATTGATCCCCCACAGGCTCACATGGTCTCGGCTGATGGAAGCAGTGGGAAGGTCACGTGACCTTTAGGAAGTGAAGCCTTGTTAGAGGAAGCATGTCACTGGAGGTGGGCCTTGAGATTTGATGGCCTGACCCAATTCCTTCTCCCTCTCTCTCTGCCCCTTAACCTCCTGATGGCCACAGCAACTTGAAAGCACTGGGCTCAGAAGAGAGCACCAAGATAACTGTGCTCTGGACCAAGCACCGAAGCACTGTGTTCTGGAGCAAGCACTGAGCTCAGGACCAAGCACAAGGCACTGTGTTCTGGAGCAAGCACTGTGTTCTGGAGCAAGCGCTGAGTTCAGGACCAAGCACCAAGGCACTGAGCCCGGGAGTAAGTACCAAGGTGAAGCATCTCTAAGGGTGCTTTCTTTGATGCCCAAGAGCCCAGCAGCACCTCAGGACTCAGGCGTTGGGGAGCACATTCAGGCATCCCCAAGAGAAGCCAGTAGCCAGCGTACCCCCCCAGACACACAGACTTGCGCCAGGCATGTCCATCACTGACATTGCAACACAACATTGGGAACTCAAGTTCAGGCTTCAGGACTAAGCAACTGGATTACAAAAAAAATTATAAGAAATAAAAGTAATTGTCTCCTACTGTTTTCAGAAAGCTTGTGATTCACGTTGGGCCCCATCCACAGCTATTCCAACCTGCGGGCTAGACACACCTGATTTTAATCCACTGTGATTAAAGAGCTCAGACACCTGCTTGTAGTTCAGTGGCAAAATGTGCTACTCAGCTGCGTCATCTGCTGCCTTTGCTCTTGTTAAGGATTTAAAATCTGGCAGCTTGCGCAGATTTATGCACTGCTGGGGTGCCTTGCATCCTTCCTTGGCTTCTTCCAGAACCAGAAACTGGGAAATATTTGGAGAAATGAAAGCGGAGAGGAGATTGATCTTCAGTTGATGCTGATGTTCGGGAAGGTTGGGGCACCTTTAGGAGCCTTGCTGAGGAAGGCACGTCGCAGGGGGCGGGGCTGGAGGTCTGGTGGTCCATCCTGAGGAAGGCACGTCACAGGGGGCGGGCCTGGAGGTCTGGTGGCTCATCCTGCTTGCAGTTTTGCCTCATGCTTGCTGTTTCTGCCTCCATGATGGCTTCAGTGGCCCGAACCAGTCAGCACCAGCTTCTACCACCTGCCACGCCTTTCCACCAATAACAGACCACATCTTCCCTCTGGCACCGTAAGTCACAGGAATCTCTCCTTTCTCCCTGAGTGTGAATATTGTCTTAACAACAGCAGGAAGGAGGAACTACAAGAGGGTGACATGCCCTCCATCCCTTCTAGAACACAAGAAACCGAGTCTGATCAGGGAAAGAAACCTGGCTCAGGGGATTCCTCTCACAGGGGGATACTAGTGCCTACAGGACTGCCTCAAGGGATCCCCAAGACAAAGCCCTTCTTCCTCTCCTCCTCAGCACTGATGGGGTGGTCTGGAAAATAACACCGCATCATTATCATCTATCTCTTCCCATCACACTGTCTCCACGGCTGGGGATCGGGCCCCATGCAGCCTGCAGTTCTCCATGGCTGGGGATCAGGCCCCATGCAGCCTGCACTTGCAGCTGGGGATCGGGCCCCATGCAGCCTGCTTCTTTCTGATGCCTCCAGGCACACACCGGGTCAAATACTTGCAAAGCAAACGTGCTCTGTAGGACACTGCCTAGCTTCCTGCCTGCTGCGCCGTGGGTACCCAAGCATCAGTAGCTGTGGTTACCTTGGTCACGACAGGGGATGATGGTCATGCCCACAGGAACATGGTCTTCTACCCAGGCTCCCAGGCCAGTCCCCTCCTCCCCTTGCCACCAAACCAGAGTCGCTCTTTTAACCCAGAATAAAGAAATATTCCCAGAATAAGTTGTTGTGGAAGAATTCTTCTTCTTCCTCTTCCTCCTCCTCCTTCTCCTCCTCCTCCTCCTCCTCCTCCTCCTCCTCTTCTTCTTCCTCTTCCTCCTCTTCCTTCTCCCCTTACTTTTCTCTTATTCTCTGCTAGCTCCCTACATTATGTCTTGGGGATTGTAAGACATTGAACACAATGGGTATATGTGAATGGGAGGTTGAATGAGTGCTAGCGATTTCCTTCAGGACATTCTGGATCATTCTGCGGGAAGGATCCACACACTCTCCACGGAGACTAAGTCCAGCTGGCATTTTGCAACCTGTAGCTCCACCACACTCTGGATATCTTGACCGACCCGTCTCCTTGGAAGCACAGAGACAGACTCGCTTGAAGGGCTAGACTCTCCCCTGTTAATCATGTGGGGAGCACATGCTTGGGAATGACGTCATATCTCATCACTTTTCATTCAAATGAAAAATAGGTCCTCTTCAAAAGCTGTGCTGAACCACATCAGTGGGACCCAAGATTTATAGCTGTCATTCAACAACGTACCCTGTCTGGTCCCTGGGACCACCTGCTGCAGGAAAGGTCAGAAGAAAGCTCCCCCAGGGACCACGGGCGACCTCAGGCAGACATCAAGAAAATGGAGTGTCTGATAAGGTGAAAGTGACAAGCACAGCTTCCTCTCTCCTACAAGGTTGTGTTCACTGAAGGAAAAACTCACTTAAGGATATAAACAAGGCAGGACGCTGATGAGATGCTCCGGTCTGTGCAGCGCTTGTCCCCAAGGATGCAGATATGAGTCTGATCCTCAGCAACCTCATCACAAAACCACGTATGGCAGTTCACACCTGCAACCCCACAACTGGGGAGGTGGGGACAGAGGTCCCCTGGGGCTGTTGGTCTGTCGGTCTAATCGATGAGCCAGCTCCAGGCTCAGTGAGAAGAAGGTGGAGACCAAGGCGGGCCCAGGCATACACAGACCCACGAACGTGCACAGATGCAAGAGCACATATGTGCACGCGCGCGCGCACACACATGCACATGTGCACACAACTGAAGCAAGAGAGAAGATTATCCAGAAGTCCAAAGAGAGTCCAAAACATAAACCCACCTTTTCTTTCCAAGCCTGAGCTAGAATATAAATGCATAAGCTAAAAGGGACATTTAAAATTTCAGACATTCATAAATATTCATTAGTGTCTTTCTTTGGCTGTACTGAGGATTCAACAGGGCTTCATACACGCTAGACAACCATCCCTGTGCCATACACACCACGCCCAGACCCCCGTGAAGGGCTTTGCTGTATTAGGCGGTCTCTAACATGCCAGCTTTGGCCCACACTGCAGAATAAACCCTCCTGCTTAACCTATGGGTGGCCAGGCGTGGGGATTATAAAGCCACGAGGGGTGTTCTGGGGTGACTTCATCTGTTCTAGGTAGTCATAATTTCTGGGGATTCTCACTTACTTCATTGGTTTTATTTGCTGATTCCTTAAATCTGGCACTTTTTCTATTAATAAAAAACAGAAGAAGAAGAAAAAGTGCCCACTGACAAGAAACGAGGCTAAAGCTTCTCTGTGGAGAGTGCATGCCTGTTGCACGTGTGCCCACGTGGACGTGCTGCCGCTCCCCCTCGGTCGTCCATGGCCAGTGGGCCGCTCTCCCACCTAGCTGTCAGCCCACCCATGGGAAACACCTGGAAGTCATGCTGCTGTCTGCAGAATCATGACCCATTTACGTGTTTAATTCCATCGTAGTGAACGGCTTGACTAGCAGTAAACAGGATGATGTTATACGTGATAATACTTCTATAACAGCAAGTGTAAAAGAAGAATCTGCACTCAGCCTTGAATTCATGATCCTCCTGCTTCCGTCTCCCCCATACTGGGACTGCAGGCGTGAAGCAACGCACCTAACTCACAGAACTCTTTTCTACATGCAAGTGGCATGTCTGCCTGCCCAGGGCAGCTGGGGGTCCAGCTGGGAGACAAAGATCCTGCATATTAGCAGGACGCGCTCCAGGGCAGGTAAGATGACAGCAGAAGACAGGGAGAAGGCAGGGGCTGTGGGAGATGCGAGGAGGTGGGAGCCCCATGGGGCTGCAGGAGACTCGAGGGCGTGGGGGACACATGGGAGCTGTATGCACATATGAATGGGGGGGTGGAGTGTGGGCCAGGAGGAATGATAGGCATGGAATCTGGGGTAGGGGATGCCCTAAGTCAGAGGGTTTGGACGGCATAATGGTTAGTGTTAACTGTCCACCAAACACCAGACAGTGACCCCGAAGCACACAGGCTCCTGATCAAGACGAGCCGGCAAGGGTTCTCTTGATTGTTGATTGACCTGGGAAGACCCCGCCCATAGTGGGTAAGACCACTCCCGAGGTGGGATCCAGAGCTGTGTAAGCGGGAGAGCGGAGCACTGGCAAGCAAGCATGAGCCGATTTCGTTGTTCTCTGGTCTTTGCATGTCATGTGACCTGTCCAGTTCCTGCTGCTGGACTTCCCGACCAGCAGGGACCACAGCCAGGAAGTGAACCAGTTAAACCCTTTTCCCCCAGAGTGGCTTGGGTCAGGCCTTCTGCCGCAGCAGTAAGTAATGAACCCGAAACACACGTTTTTTCGGGCTGTGGTCACCTAGAAACCACGGGAAGGTGTAAAGGGGGAGAGGTGGAGGGGAGAGGAGGAGGCCCCCGGGACATCTGTGGCCCGCATCCGTGACGTGGTTCAGAGACCAGCGGAAGAGCGAGAGCCAAGGCGGGCAGCCCAGACTAGTGGGACAGGAGAAGCTCGAGGACGGCGGAAAAAGTCAGCCACCTGCCCTGTGGATTCACACGCACTGTCTTCGTTGAAACGTCCCTGCAGCCCCGATCTCTGCGTTCGTACCATCCTGGAGGACGCCCCCTTTGGAAAGATGCCCCCCACACAGAGCACCCCAGTCTTCGCGCTCTTCACAGAAGACAGGGAGGCCCCCCTCTGCGGGCGCGCCCTTCAGGGCAGAGCGAGGACCACTCACCTCTCTTGGTGTCCACGGCTGACACGGCCTGAGCCAGGAGCGGCGCATTGGACTCCGCGTAGTCCACGAAGACCAGCAGGAGCTTGAGCGCCGTCTTCACCACCAGGCGGAACTGAAAGAGACAAGACAAGACCATCAGCCGCTGCAGCCCTGGCCTGGCCACCCCACGGCGGCCCGGCCCTCAGGACTCACCCAGATTCCTCCGCCGCACCCCCCTGCCCCCGCAGACACCTCAGCAAGCCTGAATTAGGGTTCTCACTGTTTGCACATCACGAAAGGGAGACACAGAACACCTGTCCGTGGCCACACAGCTAAATCATCAGTGCAGGCAGAGTTTGAACCCAGGACATTTGGTCCCTGTGATTGTTAATCCTGGATATCAACTTGACCACATTTGGCATTAACTAAGATCAGCTGAGACCACCTGAAGAGATTATCTGGATCAACACATTTACAATTCAAAGACCAGCCCTAGATCTGATTGGAACCTTCCAGTAGCAGACAAGGTAAAAGGAACCACAGAATAGAAGACAGGGAAGAATAGAGATTCTTGGAAGCTGTGCTAGGAAACTCTTCCCTCCTGCTGCTCAGCTTCTTCGTTTCTTAGACCCTCCAACCCTCCAAGTCTTCAATGTGACTAGAGACTCTCCAGGATTCCTCCAGCCTTCAGTCGTCACCCACTGGACTACTGGACTGAGCAGCTACTGGCAGCCATCACTGGACAACCCGGCCATATCTCGTAAGCCAACTCAATACATTCCCTTTTATATATTCATTCTGTTGATTCTGTGGCTCTAGAGAACCCTGACTAATACAGTTTGAAGGAGAAGTGTCCCCCACAGACTCATGTGTCCGCAGCCTTAGCTGTTGCTAATGTTGGAAAGGTCCTGGCAAACTTTAGGAGGTAGAGCCTTGCTGGAAGAAGGCGTGTCATGGGGGCTTTGGGGTTGGGCGGGTCCCGTAGTCTGCTCCTTGCTCTCTCGCTGCATGATGCCTGCGACAGCCTGAACCCACCTCTAGCTTCTGCCTCCCACCGTAACAGAGTGTTCTCCCCTCCGGAACCGCAAGCCAAATACATCTCCCTTTCTCCCTTAAGTCGTGCTCGAGTTTGTCTCACGGCAACAGACAGAAAAGAAACTGCCGTCGCCCAAGAGCTCACGCCTGGCTCCTAACCAAATACAGCATGTTGAGAAGGGGACGTCACTTGCTCAGAGGGACAATATGGTGGCTGAGCACAGCGAGAACACAGGCAGTGCTGTACCCGGGTCCCAGCAGCTACTCTGTATAGGCAGGAAACTGAGCTGAGTCCCCAGCAGGCATAGCAGGCTGGGGGGTGGGGGGGGCTAGTACTCACAGGCCCATAGCAACAGCCACGCCCAGCTCAGAGATCTCCTGCCCTCAGTGGGACCTGCTGCAGGGAGCCGTGTGGGAAGACCCCCGACTCCCAGTGGAGGCCTCCTGCCTCCCTGCCTTCAGCTCCGTCAGTCCTGAGGGGCCTGGCTCAGTTTTCTCATCTCCCAGCTGCGCCCCATCCCCCACCTCCCTCTTCCCTTCACCCCACTTTCTCCCAAGAGGACATGCAGGTGGGTTCCAACGGGTCGACTCAGAACCACCAAGACTCCCATTGGCCAGCCGGTGCCAAGCTGCCTGCTGTCACATCCCAATGCCCAGGACCCTTTAAGAACTGCATTTTGCTCAGAGCAAGCTGGGATGTTTTGCTCAGCATGCCACTATCAGCGAATGAATGGCCTGGTCACCCCTCGCCCACCTTGGGACTGCAGATCGTGGAGACTGGTCTTCAGTGAGGACAGCGCCGCATGGAGGCCGCCTTCTGACTGCCTCATCTGACTGAGCCCCTCGGCCACTGCGGATGGCTCCCCTGTTCCCTTCGCACCGTGTTCTCGAACTCACATTGCCACCGCCTCTGTCAAGCTGAGCCCCCTCCCCCAGCCACTCAGAAGGGCGAGCAGTCCGTCAGCTTCCAGTCCACACCCCACCCCCGTCATATCCTTACTGCACAAGAACTCAGTGCTTGACACTTGAGAGGGGTTTGACTCTCCTAATTCCAGCCCACTACTGTGGCCCTGCCACCCCCCCTAGAGAGTGACTAAATTCCAAAGTAGTTTCTCAATAAGTAGACGGCTGGGGATGCCAGGCGGGGGATGCCAGGGATGGTCTGGCGTAACAAACTGTGCTTTGTGTTTGTAGAGCTGGAGAAATTTCTTCAAGCACATAAAAAAACAACCTAGCAAGTCCAAACTTGGTGATGCCTTGAGGGGGGTAAGAGGCAGGGAGACCATCGTTATGTGGTGTTGCCTCCTGAAGGCCTTCCTGGGAAAGAATCTGGCTGTTACCCAGGCCCCACCCCCAGCTGGTCTCACAAGACCCTCTTTGCCAGCCTCATGACCGGTTCTAGGCCTTAACTGACATGGCCCCAGGCACCCAGAATCCCGCAGCCACTGTGCCTTACCCTGCTCTCTCATAAAGAAAGGGGTTCCCTCGTGAACGCTTCCCTTCCTATCTGTCGCGACACACCCCGTCATGTCCTCCTCTTCTGGGCTGGGAAGCTTGTGTCGGACCGCTTTGGGCATCATATATAAATATATATATTTTTAAAGTTCCTAAGCTTTTATGATTCCTAATTTTGGGTTTCTAAGATTTTGGCTGCTCCTGAGTTTCTATTCATGCTCTTCGGACGCTTTACTCTGCCGGCGAATAACACCATACTTGATGAAGTGCGTTAGCGAGAAAAGCCTGGAATACAGCTCGCAGGAAATGGCAGCAATGGCTCTCGGGTTGCAAAGTCATCGTGAGAAACACCCAGCTCCTCTTCGGACGTTCCTTATCACGTATCCTCACTGTGCAGATTTGAAAGTAGCACCTGCCTGGGACTTCAGAAAGAAGTCAGCCACAAACGCACATTTACCCAGAAAACTGCTCACTTTGATCCACCGTCTATACTGCAGTCCCATCTCTGAAGCCGGAACAGTCATCAGTAGCCCCCCCCCCCGGCCTTCCTCTAGGTCTGAGCACATTGCTTATGCCGTGCCTCTTTTAAATCTGCCCTTGGTATTGGGGGTTTAGGCCATGGTATGAAGGGCTTGCCCAGCACACACAGGGCCCTGGTTTGATCCTCACCAGCCCAGGTACCTGAGCTTCTCTTGCACTCATTTTGGGCTGGTGAACAGCTGGTGAGATGCCCAGTCCACCCGGGTAAGAGTCTGAGCAGGACGGAGATGGAGATGAGAGTCGGCATGGAACACGGAGGGGCGGGAGGCAGCTGCAGGCAGAGCACATGTCACGCCGTGCGTGGCTGACGGTTTCTCAGACACGCCAGTCAAGCCTGCACCCCGAGTGTGGTTTCTAGTGAGCCCAAAGCCCTGTCCTGTTTCCGTGCACTCACCACAGTGACTCCACCTGCCCCCTACAGGGCTTCCATCAGGAGAAAGACCGCCAGGAAAACTCAATCCCCGCAGAGCTTGTGATGCCCTGAGAAGACCCAGTAGGCGCGGGACAGCAAGGGGTTCAGGCAGCAAGGATCAGCCTCTGTTGCTTGAGATGCAGCAGTTCCTGAGAGCAACATCACCCCATCTTTGGGGGCCCCGGCTGCCGTAAAGGCTGTGGGAGAAGGAACTCTGGACCTGGGGCGAGGGTGGCCGGCGGGACCCTCCTGATCCATTAACCTCCTCTTTTCAACAGTGGTGGGAAGGCCTTCAGATGCCCCGCAGCTTCTGAGGTTCTGGGGGTATATCAGTCAGGGCCTGGCTTCAGGGAGATGACCACCAAGCTCCTGAGAGGGGACCCAGACCACCCCGCAGAGTATCATCAGCACACAAAGGCACCCACCCCGCGCTCCTAGCGGGGAGCCCAGCAGGGTGGCGATGTCCCAGAGACCTGGAAACAGATCCAGAGAGCAAGAGAACGAACCAAGGACTGGCCTTTGGACCCCTGTCGGAACGAATAATCCCACTGGAGAAAGTACCGAGGGGCTCCCGATTCCGCCCTCTCTCGTCACCTGTTTGACTTACATTCTACCAATACCAGTATTCTGATCTCTGTAAGTAAGAAAAATAATGCTTTCAGCTTTGTGTTGCTTCTATGTTACCATTGTTTTCGTTCTTTAAGACAAGGTCTCATGCACCCCAGGCTGGTGTCAAATTCACTCAATGGCTTGAAATTCTGATCCTGTCTCTACTTCTGGGATAGTACGCGTGCGCCATGGTGCCCGGTTTATGAGATGCTGAGGGTGCCGCTCAGGCCAGGCGAGGGTTCTGCCAACAGAGCTACAGGGCAGAGATGAGGAACGTGCAGCCGGCATATGCCGTAAAGATTCAGCACACGGGGGGGCATGTCAATGATGTGCTAGAGCTTTCCAGCTCTTCCCAGTTTCTAGTTCATCAAGCTCTACTCTCCACTACAGCCCTTGATGGGCGCTTTGCACGCTTAGTGGGGGGACACAAGGCCAGGAGCCTTGAGCCGAGCACGGGCCCAGACAACAGGAAAGCAGCGGAGGGTGGAGACTCCACAGCCCACATGTAACTCTGGATTCTAGCATCATGGTCACTTTAGAGAGGCCGAACCGGAGTGAGGGTCATCGCGCAGTGTCCGCATGGAGCCCATGTGGGTTAGTTCCCAGGTTATCCCAAAGGCTCAGAGCCCAGGCCAGGAAGGAGCACAGGAGGGTCTTGGTCCCCTGAAGCCAGCACTTCCTGTTTCGCCCTCCTCGAATGCACGCGAGAACTGCACATCTCAGGTCCACTGTGCTGCTCATTAAGCAGAAGTCAAAGGATTCCAAGAGCCCTTCAAAGTACTAGCTCCTCGAGTTCAACAACCAATGAAAGAAAACAAGCCCCAAACCTAAGGACTGAAGTCGCGAAAGGGGTTAAGGAGCCAGGCTGGAGTCCGTCCCGCCTGCCACCAAAGCAGCATAAATCCATGGTTCACAGATGGATGCTGTCCATTAAAACTGAACTAGAAACTGGAAAGAGCTGGAAAGCTCTAGCACATCATTGATACGCTTGCCCGCACTTTAGAGCAGACTGTACTGGAAAAAAAAATATTCTAGGTGCAGGTGAGATGGCAAAAGCGTTTGCGTGCAGGTGAGATGGCAAAAGCGTTTGCGTGCAAGTCTGGCAGCCTGAGTTCAATTCCGAGAACCCACAGGAAGTCAGACATGGTGGCTTGCGTCTGTAATCCCAGCATTCCTGCAGTAGAGACAGAGCTAGGAGAACCCCTAGCGTTCATAGGCAAGCAGGTCTGGAGTATGTGGAGAGAGAGAAACAAGATGGAGGAGAAACGTCCCCAGGAGAGCTGTCCTCTGACTTGTATGTGCGCACGCCAATGCCACATGTGTCCTGTCCACACACACATACACACACACACACACACACACACACACACACACACACACACACACCACTGATAAATCTCTGAGAGCTCATTTGGGGGTTCTAACAGGGAGCGCTGCTACTCTATAACCCTGACTGAAGAAAGCTCCTCTACCCAGGAAGGTCACCCTCTTCAATGGGGGAGCACACTGTTTTGGGAGGGGTGCACATGGAACGGTGAGGAGGAGACACCTTGCCAGCCAAATGAGCCAAATCAACCCTGGCAGTCTACTGGGCAACAGATCTCCCTCGTACCCATAAGATAAATATTTAAGACAACCCCTAAGTTAATCTCAGCACCTGGGAGAGGCAGAGGCAGGAGGATCTCTGCTGACTTTGAGGCTGAGCTCTGGGCTAGCCTGGGCTACCACACCAGTTCTGGGCTAGCCTGGGCTACTACACCAGTTCTAGGCCAGCCTGGGCTACTAAACCTGGGCTACAGAGTGAGAACCTGTTTCAATGGCAACAAAATCTTCTAAGCCTTAGTGCTCATGTTTTTAAGACCCTCTTCAAGTTTCTATTCTAATGCTGAATGCTCAGGCTCAGACTTGTGAGCTAGCAGTGAGACTAAGCCCAGGCCACGAGAACTACGAGCAGTTTAACAAAAATCTACTGCATGATTTGGCCCAAGTATATCACCATATTGCCTACTGCCTAGCATACAGAACTCTGGCCCTTGGCTCATGAATATCACAGCCTAGTGTGAGGACAGGAAGCTCTTAAGACCTTAATAATCAGCGGATAAGAAATTCTGTATGCTATAAAACATAGCAAACCTTCCAAAACGATTTAAAGAAGCCATAAAACAACAAATAACAACTTAATAAATTGTTATTAAGCAAAATTCGAGGTTTAACTAGGGCTTTATTTGAATGAAAGCAAACAAAATTGGACTGAAATAACGCTATGTTTTCTCAACTCCTCAAAACTACCAAAATCCAGGATTGATTTAAGGCAATTGTACAATGCAAGAACTACTAATGACGTGGTGCTTTCCTTCAGCTGAACCATACAGAATTCACTGACTAAGGAGGCCTCATAGTACTAAATGTATGTGTAGGTTTTTTTTATCCTAAAGAATATTCATAGTTGTGGTTTCCTACTAGGAAAGTACAGAGAGTATCACCCTCTAGTTGCAAGGGAAAAATTCTAAATAATCATTAAAGCCCAAGAATCACTAGGCCCACGACAGACCTAAGGCCAGGGAACGTGAGTGGCCAGAAGCACAAGGGGGCGCTGTCCTTGCGGAGAGGCGGTGGGGTGCCGCGATGACCCACATGAGGCACAGCGAGGCAAATGGAGCCACCGCACCAAGCGGCAAGGAAAACTTGTATGTGACAGTTGCAAAACTTGAAGGGCAAGCATGGGTTACCATGGCAACACCAGAGCTCTGGGAGCTGCAGGCACAAAGGGAATCCTCTGTGGCTTGCGGGCTGCTCCCCAGGACTCCCTGGCATTCCTTGGGCACCTCAGAGCAGCGCTGGGGCCCAGGCAGCCTCCTGGTGCAGGCCTGGGACGCATAGAGAAATGAAAACAGCAACTATCCAAAGAGGAGAGGGCAGCAGATGGACTGCCACTGACCTATCCCTGACCAACCATCCCTGACAAAGAGCCCAGAGCATTCTGGAACAGGGCTGCAAGCGCTTCTAAGAGTCGAGACCACACCTCACACAAGGACTTGACTTCAAGCCCCAGAAGCCACACTGAACAAATTAATAATAAGAAGTCAGGTGAGGTGCAAATGGTGGTCCCAGTGCTGGGGAGCTGGGACATAGATTTCCAGTGCTCACTGACCTTCAGTCTAGCTGCATTGGTGAGATCTGGTCAAGACAGACTACCAAAAACACAGGTGGGTGTGTCTTGACTTCTGGTTTCCTTGTGCACATATGTGTACAGGAACACACATATGCATGTATACAAAAAAAAAAAGAAAGGACAGGAAAGGAGGAGAGAGGCGAGGGGAGAGGGGGAGGTTTCTCCATTTCTGTCCCCCTTGCTAAATCATGGTTCAAGGATCAGCACCAACAGGTACAATGATGAAAGACCGAGACTAGATTCATGAGCGTCTTGAGGCTGGAATTCTGGTCTAATCAACAAGGAAAACTGCACAGCCTTGCTTTAGATACACAACTGTCAAACACACAGAAAGAACCAGCAGGGACGTGTGAGAAGTGGCCCGGGAGGTTTGTCAGGTCACCACGTTGTTTCAACCACACGGTCAAGCGACAGGGAGACGGGGCTTGTGGGAGAAGCCGTTGCAGTCCCGAAGGCTGCAGCGTTCTTCCTACTGAGTCCCAGAGTCAGAACCAGTGTGACCAGGCATTGGAAACCGCATCCCCGAGACATCTACAGTAAACCACGAGCACAGCCATGCCAGGCGGGTATGCAGGACGACAGCCCCGAGCTGCTCAGAGCTGCCCCAAAGCCTCAGCTGCAAGAATTGTGTCCTGGCCAAGAAGACGCTTTTCCAGAAAGAGCAGCTCCCGCCCACTCCCACCGCAGACCCCCTTACTGATGAGCCCCAGGGCCTGGGAGACAATGTTCCGGTTGCTGACAGAACTTTCTGGAGAATGGCTCATGATAACCAAGAAAGTGTTTTGGATCTCAGCCCCAGGGGGTCGTCCGAGTGACCACACGGCCGTGACAGAGCTGTGCGGCAAGCCCACGCCGCATCGCCTCCCTTCACCGAGCGGCAGCAATGGGGAGACGCGTGCTCAGTTCTTCTTGGGGTCGGGTCCAACATCTCAGAAGACAAGTGTCCGTTTCTGTGCACACTGCCCCACTCCCAACCGTGGCCCATTTTTTAAAATATATTTATTTGAGAGAGAGACAGAGAGAAAAGGAGGAAGAGGCATGCATGGCCAGGGCACCCCCGGCCCCCTGAGCCAGCAGCTGAAGGCGTGCAGCTTCAGGGCGCATGCTCACACCCCCCCCCCAAGCCCAGAGGCAGCCTGTACAGCTCTGATGAGCAGCCTGGCACACAGCTGGAAGAATGAGAAACAATGGAGGCGGCAAAACGCAGGACTGGGCAAGCAAAGATAGACCGCGATAGAGCCAGACCGTTTCCATGGCAACAAGAGCATCCCTGGACAAGTGGTCGAGGGGAGGGTCTCTCCCATCGGGAAGCATGGCAGACAGATCCAGGCTTTCTGTGTGAAGGCGGCAGAAGATCAAGCTTGACAGATGAAATCACCTTACCTCAATGGATCACAATGCCCCGCTGCATGAGGAGAAAAATCCACACCCCGCCTTGCGCTGGAAGCTAACGGCCCCACACCTCTTGCAAAGAGAAAGATTTGACTGAAAAACCCTCTTTGCTTTGTCTTGGAAAAGTCATTGTTTGGCTGCAGACACACGGCTTCTCCTCTGGCCAGGAGTCTCAAATATCTGCAAATATGCGTTGCATAATGGCCCCTGGCAGGCAGCAAACTCACATCTTGTTGCCTTTCATGGGCGGAAAATGAACAACGATGAAAACAGAATGGCCTGAAGTTCTTAACCCAGGGCTTCCCTTCTCAACTTCAAGACTGTAAAAGGCAAAGCCCATGGGCGGGGGCGGTGGGGCAAAGCTCTTGGTGGAAGAGGACCGACTTCCACCAGAAAAGCTAGACGCAGCCCCGACAGCGGCTGTTTTGCCCAATCCATGCGCCTGGGAGGAAGAGCCGGGCTTCTGCTGTCACACCTAAGGGTGCTCAGAGAGCTGGGTGCTCACTCGTGCAGATCCTGCACTACCCACAGGGGAAGGGGCGCAGTGCGAGGACACGGTGTCGGTCTCACTAAGAAGCTGCTGTTACGACGGCCAGAGCCAAGTGCGCACGCTCAGTCCTGGCCTGGCTGAGCGCACTCAGGAGGGTGGTGTGAGACCTTCATCTGATGTTGCAGAGAGTACGACTGCGCCAGCACACCAGGGTTCCCCTCTCTCAGCACGGTGAACCCCCAAGGCCTAGGCTGATCTGAACCTATTCACGGGGCTTCCCAAGGCCAGGAGCCAGCAAGCGTCGTGAGCCGCTCTCAGGAAGAGGAAAGACCCAGAGGAACTCCACGTGGTCCAGATAACGTAGCCGACGAGGCCTGTGGCCAGGAGGAGGCAGGGACTCCAGACCGAGCCCCGGGAGACCCCAGGGCCCAGACACACATGTGCACTCAGTGAGGCAGGAGAGCAAAGTCCCTCCGTGGCTTTGTGAAGTTCTTCCTTCCACGACTTATTCCTGCTATTCAGAAATCGGGAAGGACCTTCCTGAGTGTTCCTTTTCAGTGTACAGAATGATCCCGAAGAACAACTGATGCAGCCGTGGCGACTCCGCAGCCAGAGCTCAGGGCTCCCAGCCCTGCTGGCTTGCTCTCCTTTCCTTCCTCCTTCCCATTCTCTCCCCTTCCTTCCTTCCTCCTTCCTCCTTCCCTTCCTTCCTTTCTTTTTCTTCCTTCCTCCTCCCTTCCATTCCTTCCTTCCTCCCTCCCTTCTTCCCTCCTTCCTTTCCTTTCTCTTCCATCCATAGAAACACAATGTGGCCCAGGCTGGTCTTGAACTTAGAGCAGTCCTCCAGCCCCGGCCTTCATGTGTGGTCTACCATGCCCGCAAGCGCGCCCACCCAGTCTCCTCTCCACTTCTCCACATCTCTCTCTTCTCCTCTTTCCACCTTTCCCATTTGTGCTGCTATAACAAACACACCCGAGGCAGGGTGATCTTTCAAGATGAGAACTACGTTTTGCACAGTTTGGGGCACCAGGGTGTGTAAGACATTCACTGCACAAGCCAGAGGGTCTCTCTGCTTCCAGGGCTAACTGGCTGCTGCCCCTCCCAATAGGAGCAGGACGTGTCCTCACGTGGCAGAAAAGCAGAAGGGAGGGACCCCGCTGGCCAGGCCCTTCCTTCAGCAGCCTCGATCCACTCGCAAGAGCACAGTCCTGGGGCCTCCTCCTCCTCCTCAGTGCGGCCTGGGACTGAGTTTCCACCACACAGGTCTCAGGGATATTCTCAGCACAGCGCCCCAACCCTTTTCATCCCACCACCTCAGCCTTGTTGAGCTCCCAACAGAAAGACAAAGATTCCTCATCTGGCTGCGACCTGCAGCACAGGCTTGTTTGCAAAACCTCCCCCATGGCTCTGGATTTGAAGGCCGCAGAGACTGCCGGAGAGCCTTGGGGAGAGACCGGCATCCACAGAGACCCAACACCAGGGGGGGCTCCAAGCAAGACTCAAGGAGGACAGAGGCCACTGCCCCAGGGACCTGGCTGAGTCTCCCCTCGACACCCACATCCCTCTCTGCTTCCAAGGCTACTGATCCAGGCTCACGATAGTGACACTTCCCCAGAAAACACAGCCCCAAAGCAAAGAACGTCACCCGCCTCTTCCGGGACGCATGGCTGCTTCTGTTATGAAATGGGGAAATAGTCTCTCATCAGCGACCAGGAAAAGAAATGGGGTGGGGAACATAAGGGTCGGTCAAGTCCTGGGTCCCAGAGGCCTCCACACACTAGTGTCCGGCCACTTGAAGGTACAGTCGCCAGGAGTTTGCAAGGGAGACACAGGCCCAGACCACGACCATGCTGCTCAGGGGTCGGACGAGGCCCAGAGCTTATGGAAGCAGCAAACACAAGACGCAATGCTGGGCAGGGGCTGGCGGGCATCAGGAAGCTAAGCAGCGTGCACTCGGCCAGCTGTCTGGCCCGGAAAGGGTGGGTTGAGAACGCAGGAACCTGGGAGGTCTGGGCTGGCTGACCACAGAAAGCTACGCTGTGTGTGACCCCTTTCAGTCAGGTTTCAGTTCCATAAGATACCCCCTGCCCTGCACCCCCACAGCCATTTCAGCTCCACAACACACCCTCGGGCCATGCCAACCTCACCGCCCACATTAACACTGACTCCTCTCCCAATGCCCCCCTTGGCTACCCAGGTCTCTTCATGTACCCCCCTTCCCTGCCACTCTCATGACAGTCTTGCCCAGCGTCCCCCACACCCCACGTGACAAGTGAATCTGCTTCCTGACATAACTGTCACACAAATGGGGACCACGCACGGCTAGGAGCGCAGCTGGGCAGACACAGGCCGAGGCCCATGATCAAGTGTATGCGTGCACATCTGTCCGCAGCTTATTACAGAAGCACCTTAACACAGAAGAGTACGAAATATAAGCGGTACATAGGCACAGATAGCCACGGCGTGACGTGACGGAATGTTAGAAATCAGGTATGACAGGACGCAAGGGAAGGCAGAAGCGCGTCAAATCTCCTAAGGTGCCCACAGGCGAAGTGCACTGTAAAAATCTACGAAGCAGAGTCGTGCACACAAGACAGCAACAAAGCTAAACAGGGTTTCTTTCTGGGAAAAAAAAAATCTCAGAGATGATCCCAAAGGCGGAGGAGGGAAAGGAAATAATTTGCCAATGGGCAAGATGTTCCCCAAAAGAACAACCGAACAAGCGCGTCTTACCTTGGACCCCACGAGCGTGTACAGCCACTGGATGGTCTCGCTGTGGTTTATGACTCCATTCATCCCATCCACGTACAACATAATCTGGCCCAAGGCTGCGGAAGACACAAGGAGACATTAGGGGTTTGTAGGCGCACGCGGGTTCAGCAACCTGCAGCTCTTCACGCTTCGGGTGGTCTGCTGAGAACTGACCGACCCCCGGAACCCGAGCCGAGCGCTACACTCTGGAACTAGCCAGACCTCGTTCCCAAGAGAGAGAGAGCGCCAGGCACTCTAAAGGAAACGCGAGCTAGTCCTAACGTCTAGAAGAGGAGACCACGGCATAGAACACGGAGACCGCAGCTTCTGTGCACCTCGATGCACGAACACTGCGCTTTCCCAAGCCCACATGTGCGGGCCTAGTGCTGCCCATGAGCTGGCACCCGGACTGTGGCTTCCCACAGTCCCAAGGGGATGCGTGAAGTTTCCAAACAACCAGTCACCCAGCCTGTGCTCAGCAGGTGCCATGTTCTGTGGAAATGCCCTGAACGGCTGCACTTTGTGCCTTTGGGTGAGTGACAGGCACTACTCATAATTTCCTCGAAAGAGTTTCTAACTGAAAATGTCAAGCGTGCTTGCTGTTCAATATAAGGACCTGAATTCAGATCCCCAGAGCCCACGAAGAAGTCAGGTGTGACGGAAGGCGCACTTAATCAGCTCTGTGGCATGCACAAACCGGAGGCTCGCTGGATCTTGCTGGAAAGCAGCCTAGTGCCAGATTCAGTGAGACCCCCAATCACAAGGGAACAAGGCAGAAAGCGATAGGAGAAGACATCTGACAGCACCCCAACTTCTGTGTGAACCGCCCCAGCATGCAACAAAAATGCCCAGTGACAAAAGTCCTCTGCCAACCAGGCGTGAGGACGCAGCTCTAGCTACGCTGGAGGCTGAGACGGGCAGATCACAGGTTCAGCACCAGCCGTGGCCTGCAGAAGTGCAAGACTGGCCTGCGCACCTTAGGCAGAGCCTGCCTTAAAGTTTAAAAAGCACAAAGTGGGCTGAGGATGTAGCCCAGTGGCAGAGGGCACCTCACAGGAAGAAGGCCTGGGTCCCACCTGGCACCTCCCTGGAATGACTTGTCCCACTCCATGTCTCAAATGCTTAGCTTGGGAAAATAAAGCCATCTTCACGTACTACTCTTACTTTTCATAAAGAAAGCGCAACTCATACTTGTTTTTTAAAAGCATTTTATTTGGGAAAAGGAAGACAGAGGGTAACAGAGAATAAAGAGAAGAAGGAAGAGTAAGGAGAAAACCAGAGGAGACCTAAAGTAGATGCATGTATGCTGTGGATCATCTGCAGAGATCAGAGACAACTCGTCAGTTCTCTCCTCGGCCGGGGCTTGAACTCAGGTCATCCAGCTTGTGCTCAGACCCCTTCAACTGCAGAACCATCTGAGCATCCTGACATATGAACCAATGATTCTATTTTTCAGCTTCATTAGCACCAGCATACTTTGGGCGGTGGAGGGTGTGCAAGCAGATGTTGCCCACACCAAGTAAGCTTCAGGCCCCCTTAGCGACTGTACCTTCCCAAAATGGATCTCGTCCAAAATGAGCTAGTGCAGTCCTGATAGTTTTGGGTTCACTTTTATTTTTATTTTTTTCTGGTTCTAACAAGTTGTCTCATTTTGAAAATTTAAAAATTCAGAAAAGTAAAATGAAAATGGTTCGTAATCCCTTTAAGGATAATCCTCTTAATTTATCAACAGATCTTCTTCCCTGTCCTTCTGTTTGTGACATACAAGTTTGCACATTGAAGACAATGGCCTGCACCAAGGGATTTGATTGAGAAAAACTCAACGCAAAACAGGGACTGTGCACTAATTCTAACTAGAAAAATATGACTGATAGCAGAAAATTCATTATTACCCTACCCAACAGACATAATCATGCAAAGAAAAACTGAGCACCTAAGTATGTAAAGCTCAAGGCCTATTAAATTACTTGGATATATGCTGAACACAATAATCACATAATAAGGTTCATCTACTAGGTGGTAGTAAAATGCAGAAGATATTTATGTTAGAATCAGGAATATTTTTAAAATGATGCTCACCTAAGCCCATGACAATCAGGCACTGATACGTCATTTCAGGCAAGTTCCCGAAGAAATGAAAACTAGCAAGAGGAAAGGCAGTTGGAAACAAACAGTCATTCTTTGCCAGTAATATGCAAAGACTCATCAAATTTCTGACAAAGCAGCAAAATTATAATCACATTTCTCTTCTTCGTGAGAAATACATGGATGGCCCAGCAAGAGAACAGTGTGGTATGCAAATTACATGACAGTCAACAAGCTATGAGATTTGCTTGTTGTGTAAAGGCTGTATACCATCCCGTGAGAAGATGTGAGATCTCATAGGTAAAAGGCAAAAGCCTTTTGGAAGGAAAGACAACTTGGTCTACAGTAACACAAAGTTGTTCCTGCTGCAGTAAGATGAGCGTGAACTAAAACAATAAGGAGATATGCTAGTCTCCTAACGCACAAGGATGCTGTTTTGGAAATCACCAGGCATCAGATACTCGCTTGAACAAGTGACTTTGTGCGTGATCCAGAGCTGCATCCTGACCTGTAAAACGTCTCTGGAGAAAGAATTTTTTTTTTTAAAATAAGAGCAAGTGTGAAAAGTTTGGACACCACTTAATCCAGTAACACACTGAAGCTTCATTTACAAAAGAAAGGCTGAGAATGGAATGTGTGGGGAGATCTTACCTGGCTCTGAGGTCTATGGCACTGGAGGGGGGAGGGTGGAGGCAAAGAGAGAGGCAAGGCAGGAGGAAGGGACCACGTCCCTTTTCCTTTGGTATCTACTTTCCCAGTGTCTCACTGTGGACACTGCGTTATCTCTGTGTCAGAAAAGCAAACGACTGAATGGAAAAAATTGTTTGGGGGAAGGTGTCAGATGTTCTTCGTGGTTTTAGATCACTTCACTGTCCACCACCCCAAGCCCAGCCAGAGCTCTGGGGGTCTAGCATGCTCAGCCTCACTTCTGCCCTAGTCAAACTGCACAGTGTCCAGAGAAGAGGTGGGGCACCACCCTTCTTTTCATTCCCTGACCCCACCCCACCCCTCACCCCCGCAGAGAAGCCAGCCCCAGATGCCCCATCTGCTTAATCCCAGAAAGACACAGGGAGAACTTCCCTCCCCTCCCACAGCTGGAGGTGTGGAAAGTGAGTTTCTTTGTGAACTGCCCAGGGCCGTTGAACGGTCAGAGTGGGGAGGAGGGGGCGGCGCTGGTGAAGGGAAGGCAAACGAAGAGTTAAACCCGACTCGATCCTATTCACTGATAGCACCGTAGGCTGTGCCTACCAGAAAGTCTGTACTTAATGCAATCCACGCTCCTGGTCGCCCTGGTTGGACCCCCCCCCCCTTGGATCATTCCAGTGCCCAACCATCCAGATGTTTCCTCCATCAGCTGCAGGGCTGATGCTTTCTCCCTGCAATGCCCAAGACAGACACAAGGTGGCGATGGAGAGACTCAAGAGGGCTCCCAGGAAGCCCTTCCACCTGGAACCTCCCTGGAATGACTTAATTTTTTAAGTCTCGCCTTTTACAGAGGCGTGGACTTTTCCTCCAATTTCTAGACTGTAGAGAGATTTCACAATCAAGAATGGAGGAACTTTGTCAGATGCTTTTTCTACATCAACTGATAGCACCATGTGTGTTTCTTCCCCTTCAGCCTGTTGTTCTCATGGGCAACATGGAGTCAATTTCAGATGCCCAGTCGACCTTGCATGCTCTCTGGCCATGGTGTGTTACACGGCTCACATTTCACTAGGTTTGGTTTGCTCATGTTTTTATGGAGTTTTGCATCTTTGCTCACAGTCAATACTGGCCTGTGGGATCTACTCTGTCTGGTTTTCCCACCACAGTAAAGCTGGCTTCACACCACGAACTGGGAAGTGCTCCTTTTTCCTTTATTGGCTGGAAGGGATTGTGTAACGTTGCTTTATTTTGCCTTGATGGGTTTGGTAGAGCTGCCAGCTAGAGATTCTGTTTTGAGAACGTCTTACAACCTTCGGTAACAGTTATCATGAGTAATAGAGCGGCACACTTGTCTCGTTCATTGTGGGCTTGCTGGTTGGTGGTCCAGAGGGAACAGACAGATTGTTTTTCCATTAGCCACGCTCCTCTGTATACAATGGCTCATTCCTCATACTCACACTGTCTTCTCCTGGATCGATCCCTATCATTTTTGTTGGTCAATTTTTTTTCAAAAACCCACCCTCTGGGTCCTGCGATTATTTTCTCATTTTATTATACCATCCTATTCTGCGGCTGTTACGTCCCCCTGCTACTTATTCGGGTAACTTTTCCATTCTCAATCATGTCTAAGCTGGGTGCTGGTGTGATCTTGTGATGCTAGACTCTCTCCATGTGTCACAGCCCGCGAATCTTCATATAGTGCCTCTTTGCCTAGTACAAAATATCTTCTAATTTCCCTGGGGGAATTTCTCTTTGACACCAGATGATTCTGAAGCGCGTTAATTTCCGAATGTTTGCACACATCCTATTATCCTTCTGTCGTTGATTTAGTCTAATTCCATTGTAGGCAGAAAACACAGCATCTGATTCCAATTCTTAAAATTTGCCATGGTCTGTGCCGTGACCCGGGACATGGCTGTCTGGGCGAATGTGTGGTGCATATTTGTAAAAGAAGTGCATATTCGGGGCTGGAGAGGTGGCTCAGAGGTTAAGCCTCCGCCTTGAAGGCAGAAGGTCCTGAGTTCGGATCCTAGATCCCACGTATAGACGCGGGGCGGAAGCGGGGCTGGCCTGCATTTCTGGTCCTGGTAGAGCGGAGCCTGTGAATCCCGGGGCAGAGTAAACAAGGAGGAGGTGGAGGCGTCCATGGTGGTTCCCGAATTCGTCCGTGGCTCTACACACACACACACACACACACACACACACACACACACATATACATGCACAATTGAATAAATAATAAATAATTTTAAAAAAATAAAAAAAGAAGTGCATATTCAGCTACAGCTGGGGGGACCGCGCAGAAAATGATCACGAGAGCTAGCTGGCCGCTGGTGCTGTCCACTTCTGCAGGCCTGCTGGCCACCAGTGTCGCCATCTGCTAGTCGCCGGGAGGGAGGAGACAGTGTTCACTGTAACGGGGTCTTTCTCCCTGCTCCTTTCAGCGCTTGCTTCGTAAGGTCTGAAGTGCTGATTGTCTGGACGCCCTGACCCTTCTTGTCACAATGGCTTCCTGACCATACTTCTCTGCTCTGACTGCCTACTGCCTCGTGGTAAGATGGACGCTGGTGCTTTCTTTTGCTTAGCAGCGGCATGATGCTGCAGTCCACAGCCTGGTGCGTTTAGACTCCTCGTTCTAAGATCCAGATGTGTCTTGTTCTGTTTGTCCGTTCTAATCTCTGCCTATTAACTGTTGTAATAGGACAATCTTTACTACTACTGCCCCTATTTCTCTTTCTCTCTCTCTCTCTCTCTCTCTCTCTCTCTCTCTCTCTCTCTCTCCATGCAGAGATTTGAGGACAACACTCAGAACCCAGCTCTCTCCTTCCACCTGCTAACATAGGCGCCCTCACTTCTGCCACTGAAGCACACTGCAAGCTTGGAAGTCTGCAAGTTTCTAGACTATTCTCCTGGCTCTGCCTTCCATCCTGTCGTAAACGTCTTGGGATTACGGACTCGTGGCACCATATCCAGCTTTTTATCCAGGTTGTGGGGATTGAACTCAGGCCTCGCGATTCGGCAGCAAGTGCTTTAAGCAGCCCAGGCATCTCGCAGGTGCTGCCTTTACCCACACAGGATCGACGTGCAGATTAGAATCTGCTACTGAGCGGAGCCAATGAGCTTCCAGTGTTGCTGAGGATGCATCTCATTTCTACCTTTGCATAGGATTCTTCTTGCAGGTCTCATTTCTTTGTTTGGATTTTGCACATCTTCTTGTTGCTCTCAGTGGGTTCAGCTTCCGCCCTGAAGCACAGCATCATGGGACGGCTGCTTTCACAAACCCAGGCTTTGCATCTCCTTGGAGTTCAAATTGACCGATTCGTCTTTTCCTCGATGAGACTATCCTAGCCTGTTGCATGCCAAGTCATGTTGGCTTCCACTCTGGATATTTTGAAAATCACATTAAGAAACTCTGACTTTTATCTATGTATTACAGAAAGTATTGCAGTTTTAAGTAGGCAATTAGCCTGGCTCATTTTGAGTCCTGACCTTCCACAGTTTCGACCTTCCACAGTTTCTGACCTTCCACAGTTTCGAACTGGCTTTTAAAACCAGTTCTGGATCGATGTTTTTACTGTGCCATTCAGATGAATCCCATGTGGATCAAACTAGGGGATCTGAGATGTGTTCATCTTATCTGGTTCTCAAAGCCCTTGGTATACCGAGGGTATGTGTGTGTGTGCACATGTGATTTAGTGTGTGTACACGTGTCTTTAGTGTGTGTGCATATGTGGTTTAGTAGTGTGCACATGTGATTTAGTGTATGCACTTGTATCTTTAGTGCATGCACGTGTCTTTAGTGTATGTACACATAGTGTCTTTAGTGTATATACACATGTCTTTAGTGTGCACATGTATTCTTTAGTGTATGTGTACATGTGTCCTTAGTGTGTGCACTTGTATCTTCTTTAGTGTGTGCACACGTGTCTTTAGTGTGTGGGTGTCTTTAGAATATGTGCCCACGTTAGGCACTCAGAAGAGTACGACTTCAAATTAGGTGCTTGCCCCCCATTCCTGCCCTTTCCTTCAGTCAACAACCCCCCAAACGCTAGGCAGGCAGAGTGGGAAGTCCTTTCCTGACAGAGGCACTGGCTTCCAAAAAGCTGTCTGCAGATGGCCGCTGCTCGGGGTCACCTGTGTCTCGACCCCTCCTCTGCACTCTGCTGATCCATGATGGAGAAATGAGACCTCACGCATTCAAAGCCTGCAGCACCTTGGCAGGCAAGTCACACAGTGGCCCGAGCATTTCAAGGCAATCTTACGAAAGCATCGTTATGACACGCTGCGAGCTTCGCGTGAACCAGTGCTCTGCTGGGATGAAAGCGTGACGTGAAGTGTTGGCGCGCCCACTGTCCGCTGCGTATCTCAACCTATGATTCGGTCACTAGACAAAACATTCCTCTCCGTGTGCCCGAAGTATTTTGATTTGCCTTCCCATTTGATCTTCCCACTCGTTTCTCTTCTCTCATAAAAACGGGACAATCATGAGCTTTTCAGGAAACCTCAAAAACCCCTGTTCTGGTTTACATGTGAGCTACCTAGACAGCCTGGTGTGTTTACATCCTGAGCTAGTGCTAACATTTGGGAAACATGGCACCTTTAGGCGGCGGAGTCTTGCTGGAAGAAGGCATGTCACAGGGCTTGGGCTTCCTGCTGGCTTGGGCCTTTTCTGCCTCCTTGACACAGCAGTGACCTCAACCAGCTGGTCCAGCCACGCCTCTGCCATGCGCGTCCCGCCAGGATGGATTATGTCCCCATGGACAATAAAATTCCCGTTTCTCCCTGAAGCTGTGCAGGCGTCTTCCTCGGCGAAGCACAGTGACTTCAACAACCCTCTTGTTTTTCTTACTTCGAGTGACATCACCGATTTTAGAAGCAAGCGGCGGAGCAGGATGTCCCCCCAACTGTGACGGTAAAGCCTCAGGTGCACAGACCATGTCTCATGGTTGCCTGGGTTGCTTCTCAAGAATACGAAGGCCAACTTTGTTTATCTCAGGCTGACTGCAGCCCCCAACCCTTCCTTCGGGCCTGTGTCCTTCGGGTAACAGGACGTCAGATGAAGCCCTGCCCCCAGGACACTAATGCTGACGTCTTCTGAACATCTGTACTGTGAAAAACCATGATGTCTAGGGATTAGCAACACTTTCTGAGCTCCCCAAGCCTCTGGCCATGGGTCCCATACCACAGACAGCCTTTGTCCTTATTCTGTGAATGTTCCTGAGCCCTAAACTTAGGGAGATGGATATGATCCTCCAAACTCCCTCCGCATCACATCTGGCCTCCTTGCAAACAACCTCTTTATCTCTTGCATTCCTGTGGCCAATGGAAGGCACAACAGGCAAAGTAGGTCTGGATCAGCAATAGATTGTTCCAGAACTGCTCAATGAGAGAATGAAAGAGAGAAAAGATCCCATGAAAAGGTTAAAAAAAATCCCCTTACCACCAGACAGTCCTGTGCTGGAAGATAAATATGGGTAAGATCACCGGTGACTTGCCCACTGCACGTGGAGACAGAGCAGATGTGGGTGGACAAAGCTGTTCCTAAGCAACAACACAAGATGGGTGATGTGAGCGATGCCTTCACTAGAGCGGGGCTTTGACCATGTGCATTGAATCTGCAAGCTCAGGTTAGCCCCAGGAAAGAACATGCGCACACACACACACCACATACATGATGACTGCTACCCAACTCTCCTCTGGGAAGCGCTAATTCCAACTTATCTTAACCAGATCATTGAGATTCTCCATCAGTGGATTTGTTCATCTCTAACTTCCATTATTCAACAACCACCATCAATCTAATGGCGTAGGTGGACAGTATTGAAGTTCTTGGTACTAAACAGATTCTGTAGTTCATACTATTATTATTTTCTTCCACTTAGTTGTCTGTCCTGAGTAACGGCCCCCAGCCCAGTTTCCCCCAAGGGCAACTGTCAAAGAAATACTCTCTTGACATTGATTACTCCATGAACGTTGGAAGGGGGGCTGCCAGTTTTAAGCTAGAGATGAGAATTCATCAGCACAAAGAGCTCCAAGAAGGTGTCAAAATTTTGAGTTCAGTAGGGTTTGCAATACAAGTATTTCAATTTTAGAAAAAAAGTATTAGTCTTTCTCTACCATAGGATGTCCATTTCTTAACAAATAAAAATCCTCGAGACAGGGTCAAAAACAGTTCCGGGTAATGGGCCCGCTGTAGCACTGTGAGTGTCGCTGGCTTGGAAAGAGAGAGGGCCCTCTAGGATTGCTGACGTGGGTCTTCGGTTGACCCCTCTTTGCATGAGATGCCATGGAATCAGGGGCTTGGTCTCCTCGGCTTCCATCTAGTGCCACGCCAAAGGCTCATCTGCATCTGGCCCTCCCACAGCAGCATTCTAAGTTAAGACCCTCAAGGTCTCAAAGATCAGTTACTGGCATGAGCCTCATTACATCAGGCTGTGGTGGTCTCCGCGACCACCAATCAGCCTATCATGACCTGCCACCCTCTCCACATATGCGTACTTAGATAAGGACAAACCAGAGAAATGGATCGTGCAGAAGATGAGCAGGTTTTGAGCTACTAAAATCTTTGGGCAAATTCCTCTATGGAAAGAAACAATAGTCACTTTAATGGCATGGCTCCATAATGAGCATCCAGGATTAGGGACAACTAAATGCCAGTGGGAGGGGTCAGCCCCCCCCCCGGGCCCCACCAGAGCAGAAGCAAAGCAACAGTGGACGGCAGGGCCAGGATGGCCCAAGTCACACTCCACCTTCCTGTTCACCACCGCTTTCTCCATAGGGATGGGGTGGCACCTTGTGTCCACAACAACAGCGTGACCAGCACCCTGAGATGTGCAGCTCCCCTGTCGGCATACGCAGGGCACACCTGTCCCCGACTAGGGGACACCCACCCCTGAATGGCATCCCTGACTCCTGGCTCACGTGACTAGATGTGTGGAGAGCGGGTTAAGCCCCAGCAAGTCAGAAGGACTCATGAACACCCCAAACCACAGACACATGGGGCTGGTGTGAGCCTTTGACGTTCAGAGGACAATTAGAGGTTGTCCAGACGACGACAGAGGTGCGTCTGGCAGCACATCACACTCAGCTGACAGAAGCCGACGAGCATCCCAGACTGGATGTCCGTGAACAGCCGTCGGGACAGGAGGTCAGGTAAAAAGCAAGGGAGTGGGCGAGCTGACTGGCATGGCACCTCCCTCTTCTGCGTCAAGTACCCCCTGCAGATGCACAGCGCTCATGAACGGAAGCAGGCCAGCCATGAACAGAAGAGGCAGCTCTCACGCCCGTGGGAGAGCGTGTGTGGGCTCAGCCAGCCTGTTCCTGCTGATGCTCTGAAGCTAATTAACCTCTGGGACCCAACT
The DNA here is from genome assembly GCA_023101885.1 of Typhlomys cinereus. NCBI lineage: Eukaryota > Metazoa > Chordata > Mammalia > Rodentia > Platacanthomyidae > Typhlomys > Typhlomys cinereus. The sequence goes on from JALPQD010000028.1 coordinate 7,267,018, forward strand.
GTGTCATCTGAGACAAGAGACTCAACCCGACCGCTCCCATGCGCCCCAGTCCCCAGCGCCCCATTTCCCTGACGGCTCCAGGGCCCTGTGAGGATGCAATGTGAAGCATCTGGCACTAGGGGGCGCAAGGGCACCAGGGGTTTCCACCTGGAACTCAGGCCTTGATGACAACTCTGCAAACCTGGCCTCTATAAAAGTCCAAACACACGCCTGTGCATTATTTCCTGTTATAAAAACACACCCCAGCATATCAATTCTGCATTTCTATCTAAAGATTTCAACATGTAGAATTTTGACAGTTTTTAAAACTTTCAACCAGAAAACTTTCCATCTTACTGGACGTCTATGATGGCTGTGAGCCAGCACTTGAGGGGACCGGCTGCTGGTGCCCCAGAGGGCTGCAGACTGTGTCTGCAGATGACATCGTAGCTCGTATCTGCTCCTGACATGGCCCTTGCTGGGCTCCGGGTTCCCAGAAGGCCTCAGAGGGCATCACTGTGGCAGAAGCCTGACATCGCTCCCTCCATCCATCCCGGTCCCTGCGGGCTGGCCTCTGCCACCACCTGGCTTTACTGGTCACAGGTGTGAAGTGGACATCGTTATGTCATGCACCTACACAGCCAGAGTGGTGACCCACTGGTCCTTGCTAACGTGGCCCATTATTAAAGGGCTGAGCTCTGGGGCACGAGTGGGGTTTATTCTTTCTTACAATTCTCAGAGACAGTTCTTTGTCTTAGAAGGAGACCCTCATACCAGGAGCTGAGGGAACCAGCCACACCCCATATCCACAGGATTGCTGAGAGGGGGGCAGACCTCACTCATCAGACAGCAGAGACTGGCAAAGCATGCTGAAGATGCCAACTGTGGAGCTCTGAGACTGCAGCATGCAGCTGTGGAGTAATCCTGAGACTGCAGCATGCAGCTGTGGAGTACTCCTGAGACTGCAGCATGCCGCTGTGGAGTACTCCTGAGACTGCAGCATGCCACTGTGCAGTACTCCTGAGACTGCAGCATGCAGCTGTGGAGTAATCCTGAGACTGCAGCATGCAGCTGTGCAGTACTGAGACTGCAGCATGCAGCTGTGGAGTAATCCTGAGACTGCAGCATGCAGCTGTGGAGTACTCTGAGACTGCAGCATGCAGCTGTGGAGTACTCTGAGACTGCAGCATGCAGCTGTGGAGTAATCCTGAGACTGCAGCATGCAGCTGTGGAGTACTCTGAGACTGCAGCATGCAGCTGTGGAGTAATCCTGAGACTGCAGCATGCAGCTGTGGAGTACTCTGAGACTGCAGCATGCAGCTGTGGAGTACTCTGAGACTGCAGCATGCAGCTGTGGAGTAATCCTGAGACTGTAGCATGCAGCTGTAGAGTGTCTTCCTCACAACCAAGCTTTGACATAGTCCTGACCTCCCAGCACTAATTTGAATCTGAGCTCTTCACAAGTGTTACAAACCTGCTCAATGTTCTTTAAAAGTGTTGTTTTATGACCTAGAATACCATGACATGTACAAGACTCAGAATAAGAAATCCCCACTGAAAAATCAAGTTTGCTTCAAATTTATGATATTCCAAAGAAAGAAAATGAAAAATAGTATTTACTTTAAAATAAGAAAAAGAACAATGATCGAATCTTTTGTGATTCAACAGATGCACTGTACTGTCTGCTTCTAAAAAATTAAGACACATTGCTAAATGTAGGCACAATGAATTACTGCGGGTATATGCTGCATGCGTGGACTCCGATCAATGGCTAGAATGGGGCAGCTCGGGGAAATACACAGCGAGATGTCCTAACCATGAACCACATCTGTAGCCTAAGGTGGCCTTCGACCTGGACTTGGCCCTCCCGGGTCCGACCGCGTTTCCTCAGCCTGGTTACGGATGCACCAGGTACAACCCTTGCGTGCCTGGCTGCCGCCCCACACTCATCCCTACCCACCCTGCCTGCTTGGCCCCTGTGGTAGATTCCATCTACTTAATAGCTGCTTCCTGGCAGCTGCAATTACACGCTCATTAGGAGGGAATTGTTTTGTCAACCTCGCAGTGATGGCTGGCTGGGATGAGTAGTGTTTTGTTTTCGTACCTATAAACACACAAGCATTTCGCACGTCACCAGCTACCGAAACTGAGGGAGAACTGCAGACCCCAAGTGCAAAAGCAAAAGGCCCCCAGAGGATCGTGGTGCCTTATCACCACGCATGACCACGTGGTGCGCCAACAGGTACCCACCAAGTCAGGAATGCTCCAATTTCATGGGCTAAGGAGTGGGGGTGACTAAGAAAAACTGGATCCGTAGGTTTCTTAGGAGGGTGACCATGGGGAAAAAATTAACAAATATAGCTTTATACCCTGTCACTAAATGCGATCCTTAAAGTTTAAGCCTGCAGTTCTTCACGTGCACATGCGACACACTGAAAGAAGTTCTGGTGGAAAGCTCTTCCCAGGCTGTGACAGGCCTCTGGCTCTTTTGGACAGCATGAGCAGCTGTCCGAGCAGCGCATGGCCCTTCCTGACTTCCCTTGGGACTGCCGTGAGCACTCAATGAGGCGAGGAGACCCAGCCCTTGTGAAGGGTCCTCTGCTTGGCTCGCTGGGCCGCTCCAACTTTAGCTGGATAGACAAGCCCCTCGCTCCGTCCAAGCCCGAGGGAAGAGGCGGGAGGCCAGGACGGAATCCAAGCCGGGCTCTTGGGCCAAAGAAACTTGGCCTTGGTTCTTCCCAAACAAGCAACTGCGTGTGTGAGATTTGACCTCTGGGCCTTAGATTCCTTCTTTGGGGGAAAAACAAACAAACATAGCACACCATGAGGGGCTCCGCTGAGAAGTGAGTGAGAGCCGGCCACACGCGCTGGTCTCCGCAAGCTCAGGCAACTACCGAGCACCGCCTTGCCGAGCCGCCTAATCGACCTGGGGTCGTGCCCCATCGGGAAGAGGTCGGCTTCTCACCTGGTTTCCAGGGGGACGCCACACCAGCTCTCTGTCCAGGGCCTGTGCCCAGCTCTTTCAAGCAAACCTTGTCCTCTGGTAAGATCTGGGCTCTTGCAGATAAAGGAAAGGCCAGCCTAGAATCCCTTTGGGAGGAAGGAGTGGCAGCAAACAGAGTGCATGGTTTGGGGGCACAATGCTAGCAGCTTTTAATGCTACGTCATCTAGCCAAGAGGTAGTACAAAAACTTTGGGTACCCAAGACACATTGCAACGGGTCACCTGCTGCGGGCATGTGGTTACTGTTTACTGAGCAATACTGTCACAGCAGCCCACCAATCGACGCCTCACCTCTAAGTCCCTCCTCAGAGCCACCCCTTCCCCCCCTGCCGCCTTGTCACAATAGGTAAAAGGCGGCTGTTGCTCTGGAAGAAGGCTGTGGGCTGGCCTGTCTCGTATGCTTTTTCCTACTCTAGGGAGAGAGCACAGGAGCTTCCAGCTGTGAGGATGTAGCTGGGCTGACACGACAGCCGGCTGATTCTGCCCATCTTGCCAAGACACGAGACAAGAGGGCACCCTCAGGGTAGGAGGTTAGACCAGCCCAAGGCGATGCTGCCTGTGATGTGGCCCAAGTCACAGCTGACAGGTGAATCAAGAGCTAAGAGACATGAGGGATCCCTCCAAGGGGTGCCCAGAGACCCTAAAAGACGTCCCCAAAGCTTGGTAGCTGTGACCTGCCCACACGGATAAATCACATAGGTTCTAGATTTACATTGTGAAGAATTGTGACCTGGGGGGGCTGGAGAGGTAGCTCGGGGATTAAGCCTCTACCTTGCAGGCGGAAGGTCCTGAGTTCGGATCTAGACCCCACGTATAGACACCGGGCGGAAGCGGGGGCGGCCTGCGTTTCTGGTCCTGGTAGGGCGGAGCCTGTGAATCCCGGGGCATAGTAAACAAGGAGGAGGTGGAGGTGGTCCATGGTGGTTCCCGAAATCGTCCGTGGTTCTACACACACACACATACATACACACATACAAACACACACATACATACACACACAATTGAATAAATAATAAAAAATAAATAAATAAAAGAATTGTGTTGGGATCCAAACTCAGATCCTTCTACTTTCAAGGCAGAGGTTAAACCCTTGAGCCATCTCTCCAGCCCTATTTTTATTTTAAATCCCTGTTCGTTTCACGAGGCTTTCACTGTGAAACACTATGGAATACTTCCACATCTTTAAAAGATTTAATGCTAAGCCTTCAGAAATATTAGAAGTCTTAGAAATCATCATATAAACATGCAACATTTAACTGGATACATAGGTCTTCATTTTAACTACTCTCCATTAAACAGATTTCTCCTGAGTCCCTGCTATACGGAATGTTTTTGTGTCCGAAGCATTCTTTTTCTTATCAGAATTACTTTAGATGCCTTCCCAGAGGCAGATTCACGAGCTCATGGTTCAGTAACTCTTGTGAACCATTCTGTGCTGCCGGAATGTTCCACATGCAAAGTTCACAAGCTTGATGCTTCTGGACAAGAGAGAGAACGAAGATCAGATTTCCCTTTCTGCCTGAGACAGACAGCACCAGACCAAATAGAGCAACTCCTTGGAAGGGCTTCAGGGTACAACAGATGGTATTCTAGAAGGTTGGGTAACAAAGGAGAGGAGCCCGTGATTGGCCCAGATGACAGCCTTGAGCAGGGATGGTCCATGCACAAGGCTCGTTACAGAGTCCGAGATGACATGCTGGGTGAGCAGAGACTTCACCTGACAGGAGGGGAAAGAACTTCTCCAAGAGCAAACTTGGAAAGCTCCAGAAGAATCCCTTTAGACTCAGCAAGGTACCCATCGATATAGGCAACTAACTCTACAGGGGCCAGGAAAAAAAATTATCCAAAAGGAATGGAAGGGAACTAGCCCGCATCAACCGGAAATGAAACATCTCCTAATTAATGAGGTGACTTGACTGTGTTTAGAATCACCTACGAGACACCTCTGAGTGTGTATGTGTGTATGCTTGCATGCGTGTGTGTGTGTGTGTGTGTGTGTGTGTGTGTGTGTGTGTGTGTATGTGCGTGCATGTGCATGCGTGAGCGTATGCTGGACTTAAAGGAACAGGAAACAGAAACACAGGTGAACACCAGGATTTGTCTCTTCGTCTGACCCGCCCAAACATGAGCAAGTGCCTGCTGCCATGCCTCCCCTAGCATGAGCTGCTGTGCCTCCCCTAGCATGAGCTGCCATGCCTTCCCTAGCATGAGCTGCCATGCCTTCCCTAGCATGAGCTGCCATGCCTTCCCTAGCATGAGCTGCTGTGCCTTCCCTAGCATGAGGGACTCCACCCTTGGGCTACAAGGCTGTAAACACTTACTCCTGCCTGTATTTGAACATAGCAGTGGAAAAGGAGAAAAATAATTAATACAGCTTCTCTGGTCCCACTTGAATAATCTGAAAAGAAATTTGCAAAAGAATAAAACAATTCCCAAGTAACCATATCCCAGAGCAAACCTGACAAATACTTGAGAGAATTGCAAATATCAATGTGCAACAAGAACAAGCCATAGTGTATATAATTCAACTTGAAAATTACTAGTTATTCAAAGGAGGAAGAAAATATGATTAATCTAGATGAAAACCAGTCAATAACAATCAGTTAGAAATACCAGATAAGGAATAATTACAACATTGCATATGGTCAGAGAGTTAAGTTGCACAGGAAGGAGATTAAAGATACCTAAATTGAACTTCTGGGAATGCACAGTAAACTAAGGAACTCACAGTGGATGGGATGAATGATGATTACATACAGAAGAAGAAAAGATTGATGAAAGAAGACATAGTGAAAGAAGCTATTCAAAACAAGCAGAGGAAGTGATTTCAAAACAAACTGAGAAGCAGTGATTTGCTGTTCATTATTGGAGGCCGGGAGGAGCAACCACCAGAGATCAATATTCATTACTGGAGGCCCCGAGGGACTGACCACCAGTGGGACATCCTTCCTGGAGGTCCCAAGGGAGCGACAAGGGCAAAGGTAACAAAAATCACCTCGGGACATAACAACTGAGTCTTTTCAAAATGTGATAAAGTTATGAGGAAACACAGAAAACACGGCAGAAACATCGCCGGCTCAGCTCGTCATCAAAATGGGCAAAACCGCTGCTGAAGAGACACAGCGAAGACAGTCAGGGCACATGGAGGGCGTCTGGCTTCTTGTCAATACGGTGAGAGCAAGAAGGAAGTGGAGCCCCAAGTTTGTTTGCAGGAACCTTCCAGTGGGCTAGACGCATACACCCAAGGGAGTAGACTTCACAGCAAAGGTAAACTCAGGACTGTTTCAGACATGCAGAGGGAAGTGGCCCTGCAATGGCAGACAGGCCTGTGGGAAAGGGGGCAGATGCTGCTGCGGGTCTACTATCAAGAGGAACGCTGGCAACCGGATGTGTGGGAAAACACGTGACATCGTGGAAAGCCGCTGTTTGGGTGTCTTTGAAAGATGACTGCACTCGCAAAGCTGCGTGGCTTCATGTCGGACATGTTTGAAAGTGGGGCAGCCAGCAGTGGGACGGGGAGGGGACACAAGACATCCGAATTTCTCAAGGGTGTGTCCTCTGAACCCCGACACAACTGTGGCAGCAGCAGAGCTAAAGCTGAACTGAGACAAAGCGAAATCACGATGGACTCAAACAATGGACCACGGCAGAAAATGATGACGAATCTGACTAAAAGCAGATGGGACGCGAAGAAAGAGCACGGGGCTTGCGGGGTTAAAGCACCTGGTCTGACTCCCTCGATCTGAAAGGCAGGGTGGGTGGGTGTGGCAGGCCTGTAATTCCAGTTCTGGAAGATGGATGCTGGGAATCCCCGGAGCTAGCTAGTTAACTAGGATAAGCCCTATTTAGAGCTCTAGGTCTATTAGAGACCTTGTCTTGAGCAACAAGGGAGAAGCACACAGTCTCCAGCTTGCTTCTGGCATTATTTGACATTACGTTAGCATAAGAAGAGGCCAGAGAGATAGGTAGTGCAGGGGTTAAGCCTCTGCCTCACAAGCAGAAGGTCCTGAGTTCAGTTCCCAGACCCCATGTAAAAGCGGCCAGGTAGAAATGGTGGTGGCCTGCACTTCTGGCCCTGGAAGACATAGCTTGGGGAACTCCAGAGCAAAGCAAAGAGGAGGTAGAAACAATTCAGGTGATTCCCAAAGTCACCCTTGGGCCTCCACAGACACACCTGTGATACACACAGACATACCGACATACACACAGGAAAATAATAATTATTAATAATAATAAAATTGGCACAAAAAGTAAAGAAAGACATAAAAAAATCTAGATCAGAAAGAAAAAATAAAACTGCTTTATTCACTAAGAAGGGGACCACATCAGAGAATCCTGTGGCGTCCGCAGAGAAGTCAGCCAAACAAGGCTGAAGGCTGACAGATCAGTACACAACATCCACCTAAGGGCCAGGGAGGAGGCTGAGCGGTAAAGGTGGCCACCTGAGTTCAACGCCAGCCACCTATGTAAAGGTGGAGGAGAAAACCCACTCTACGGATCTGTCCTCTGGCCTCCGCATGTATGACACAGCACACGCTCACAATCATGCATAAGCAATAGTAATATGAATAAATAAATAAAAATTTAAAGTACAGTTGAATATCTAAGTAGTTCCAAAGAACAGTTAGGAATTAAATTTTTTAATAATGCATGAGCAGCATTAAATGCTTAATGATACATAACCTAAAAGGTACACAGTTCTTATCTACTGAAAAACCGCCAGCTGAGGGTGACCAATGACATAGCTGGGGAGATCTGCCATATGTGTCAGCAAAGAGACAGTACTCTGAAGAAGGCACTTCTCCCCAGGCAGATGTACACATCTGACGTCTGCCAGCCAAAACCTCACTGGGCATTCCATCCCTACAAGCTGACAGACCATATGGAAAGGACTCACTAGAAAAGAAAACTGGACCATTTATACCACCTGGTTTCAAGATTGATTACGAACTATGAGAATCAAAAGGGTACGTACGGCATTGGCATCCGTATGAACAAAATAATGGAACAGAACATAAGCATCAGACATAGACGTGTGCACACCTCATACACGCACACACTCTTAGACAGAAGTGTACACAGTTGAATAGAGGAAGCATCTTTTACCACATTGTGCTGGAATCATTATTCATACATGGGTCAAATCAAAAACCTTTGCTGCAGACTATATCCAAAGATGGACTCAAGAAGTTCACGGTAATAAAACTGAAAATACAAACCTTCCAGGAAAAAACAAGGAAGAAATCCTTAAAAAAAAAAACAACTGGGGGCTGGAGAGATGGCTCAGGGGTTAAGCCTCTGCCTTGCAGGCGGAAGGTCCTGAGTTCAGATCCTAGACCCCACGTATAAACGCTGGGCGAAGGCAGGGGCGGCTTGCGTTTCTGGTCCTCGTAAGGCGGAGCCTGTGAATCCCCGGGCAGAGTAAACAAGGAGGAGGTGGAGACGTCCATGATGGTTCCCGAATTCATCCATGGTTCTACACACACATACATACACACACGTGCACACACGCATACACGCACAATTGAATAAATAATAAATAATACCAAAATTTTTTTTAAAAAATTAAAAAAAAACTTAGGTAAGGATTTCTTTAAAGTATACAATAAGAGAAAATAAATAAGATTTTTTAAAAACTGAAAAGGACTGCTTTTTGAAAAATACTACTATTATGAAAAAACATAAGAATAGAATGGAGAAGATATTTGCCAACCAAATTTATGAAGAAGGGTTTGAACTCAGGACACTAAGGAACCCTTTGACGGTTAACTAGACAAGGTTTATACATCAGACAGAAGACATACCTCTGAGTGTGTCTCAGGGTGTTTTTACAGATGTTTAGATGAGGAGGGAATACACACCTCTATATGGGTGACATCTCACGGGCTGGCTGGGTGACCTGCCGCCCTCTGTTCTGGCCAACACAGCGAGAGCCACGCTTCCCCCCTCACGGCTTGCAACCTTCCTCTGGGAGCCAAAATAATTCCTTCCTTAAGAGTTGCCTGGCTTTGGGCAGGTATTTTGTCCTCACAATGAAATGCGGCAAACTAATGCAAACTCTCAAAACTCAACGAGAAATAGAAAGAAATATGAACATATTAGCCCAATTAAAAAATGGGGAAGTATTTGAACCTATCTTTTCCCCACAGAAGGCGGGAAGAAGGCAAACAGACGGAAGGGAGGCTGGTGTCACTCGTCATTAGCCAAGCACAGGCTTGAAGCCCGTGACGCACCACTGAGCTACGCTCGGCTCACTTTAGACCCGTGTCCCAAATGCCAGAAGAATGTGAACAAACTGGACTCACATGCGCCTGGTTGAAACAGCACGACTGTCCTCGAAATGTCTGGGTGTTCTCAGCTGAAACACGACCTACTTTACAAGTCAATCTCTCCCTCTCGAATGTGGATGAAATGAAAGTACACCCCACGCCACGGCTTGTACTAGAATACTCGCAGCCGCTTTCACCAATTCCACCGGTGTGTGCAAGAAGGCGTGGGGCGCGTCCACACGCTGGGATGCTGCTCTTCTGCGCCGAGCAGTTTTGCAGCGCATGGACCCAAGAACGCGGCTTCACGAGAGAAAAGGTTTGTTGTGGTTCATGGTTTCGGCTCATGGTCACTCAGGCCTGTTGCTTCAAGGGCTGGGGCAACACAGCGGATGGTGACACAGGCGGCCGTTCACTGCGGGGTGACCAGGAGGCAAAGAAGGGGGCTGGGATGCTCATTTCCCTTCAATGGCAGAGCCTCGCGGCCCAAGGCCTCCCCTGGCCCTGCGTCTAGGTTAACACCTACCAGCACCGCAGGCCCAGGACCAAGCCGGGACACAAGAGTCTTTTGAAGAAACACCAGGGTAAGTGCTTACTCCAGATCCAAACCACAGCAGCCTCAGAGAGAGAAAAGGAGGGAGGGAGGAAAGGAGGGAGGGAGGAAAGGAGGGAGGGAGGAAAGGAAGGGAAGGAAAGAAGGAAGGAAAAGAAAGGAGGGAGAGAAGGAGGGAGGGAGGGAAGGAGTGAAAGAAGAGAAAAAAAAGAAAATAGAATCCACTGAAAGGTACAGTAAAGAATTACAAAAACATCTGTGAAACAGAGTCAATCAGACTACCAAAGAATACATTTGGAACAGGTGACTGACATTACAATTCTAGCAAATTCCAACTGACTTGGTGGCAGAAAGACGACTGGTGTCTGGGGACGGAATCAGTGGAGGCCGCGTGAGCGGCCGCGAGAGAGAAGCAGCGCGTGTTCTGACGCGCGGGATCGTCCCTGTCTTGAGTGTGCTCATGGCTCTGCTCATGGCTCCGACCACAACGCTGCCACTTGAATCTTTCAGCGTGTGCAGACTACCATTGTCAATCATCTCAAACACCAATAGTCGGAGCTAACGAAGAGGCGTATGCCTCAAGACTAATCCCACCCACACGTATCCTCTCCACAGTGAACAGCTTGATGGCTTTACAGTCGCACAAGGTGTCTTGCGCCCCCAGAGTTGGAACGCAGGCTTCTGAGCGAATGAACAGACTCCATTTGCTGAAAACACTCAACCCATGAGATGTCACCTCTCTGCCCTGATCTATCTACTCGGGGCTTCGGAAAGGAGCTGCCAGGTACCTGGACTCCTGCCAGGCTGGCAAGATCGCGCCAGAGTAAAGGAGGTGGATAAAGATGCAGATGTCTGAAGAAGCCAGACAAGTTCTGCTGTCCTTGTGTCTGACGCCTTCCCGCTCCTGCGCTGAGTCTCTTTCCTTCCACATTTGAGGAAATCTACAATCCTTACCCTTGGTTTTACTGCTTTTATCCATTTCTTGTGTGTGTGTGTACAGCTAGGGGTCAGCACCATGCGCCTTCCTCAGTCACACCTTATTTTCTGAGACAGGGTCTCTGACTGAAGCTGTAGCTCATCAACCTGGTGGCCAGCAGACCCCAGGGATCCTCCGTCTCCATCTCCCAGCTCTAGAGTGACAGGTGTGTGCCTCTTTTCTATATGTGTTCTGAGGCTCCAAACTCAGCTCCTCCTGCTGTGTGGCTGCCTACCAACTACACTCTTGACTTTAACAGGGGGTGTTTCGGGATCAACAACATGGCTTGGTGCAAAAGGTCAAAGCCTCCAGATGTAAGTTTGATGTCCAGGGACCATGTGGTGAAAGGGGAAACCGACTCCCATATACATATGCTCTGGCACATATAGATGTACACATGCAATGAATACATAAGTGTAAAATGTCTATTTAAAAAACAGATGCTTTAATCTGGTGGTAAATCTACGTGCACATTGTATTTAAAGAACAACAAAACCCTTCCTTGCTCTGGGAGGGGGACTCATAATCACAGCTGTCAGAATGATTTGAAATAATGACTTTCACAGCCGAGGAGGAAGGGGCGGCCTGGCTACTCTTCATCGGCTTTTAGACTTATCCCATCAGCAGACCTGTGCGAAGACCGTCCTCTTCCCACAGGATACCACTCCCCTCCAGGGGTACTGAGAACACGGGGCTCAGCTGCCAACCTGCCCCTGCAGGTGGGAAAAAGGGGGGCACAGGGATGCAACTTGGGGGACAGGGGCGGAAGGTGAGAGGGAAGTGCTCTACCCGGGCTTAGCTGGACGGAAGAGGATTCTTCGCTGCGTGGGCACCCTGACCTGTGGGGTCACTTCTCGCTTCTGGTTATATGCCGATTTCCCGTAAACAGGCAGACTGGGAGGAACCAGCATTTGAGACTCAAATGAGAAGCCTTCCATGTCATTGCTAAGCACCTCGGGCACGTGTATTTTCGAGTAATATTTTGGGTTGTCTTACCATACTCTATATGCCGTATGAAGACATGCATGTGCTCAGTGAGACCGCCGACACGCAAACACCCATCCACCCATCGCTTGAGATCACGAAACCCAAGTTCACATCAGTCTCCAGCCTCGGCTGCAGCAGAAGCACTAATGTCCCTTCCAGCCTGCCGCTTTCCCTTCCTGGGGCTGGACGTGCACCAGCACTTCCTAGAGCCGCTCAGAAATGCCAGGGCCTCTTCAGAAAACAATAGCCCAACAGCTGCAAAACCGCTGTGCTCCCGCGATGTCGCCCTCTGGGCCCCGCGCAGCTGGAGACAGCTAGCGTCTGCCAACGCCTTCCAGTAGCTGGACGGTGGCCTCTGTCAGGCTTTCAAGGGATATCCCAGAACGCTCAATGCCAGTCTCAGAAATGGTGGCAAGGGACCAGAAAACCAGGAGTGCCCGAAGACAGCCAGAGTGCGACAGAGACCGTGAACATCTCCCCTTCCACCCCCACAGCCCAGATCTCAAATCATCCCTGCTGAAGGAGGACTCGGCAGAAATATCTGGGATGAGCTGCAGCAGTGGTGGTCTAAGGAAGAGGGAACCTGGGCTGGGGACATGGCTTAGGGGTTAAAGCCTTGGCCTTGTAAGTAAAAGGACCCGAGTTCAGATCCTCAACTCACATGAAAAAATGCCCCGGGTGGGTGCGGCTACCTGCCTATCATTCTAGCTCTGGAAAAGGGAGCCTGGGAATCCCTGGAGCAAGCTGGCTAGTCAGGCCGGCACTGAAGACTTGCTCTGGGTTTAACTAGAGACACAGGCTCATAAGAAGATGGAAGTGTAGAGAGGATGGCTCTTGAAATCACCCTTGGGTCTCCAAAGGCAGGCATGCACTCAAGTGCACTTATGTGCACGCATCTCCCCCCCCATGTACGCCCACTCACATGTAAACACACCCACATATATGCACTTATGCAAAAAGAATAAATGTAAATAAAAAGACGTTTGGACCTAATGGGGTATCACCTTCTGATGTGCCCGGGTCTAAAGGGCTTCCCCCACAGCCAGCCCCCGCATTGACTCCTAAAAGGAAACCCTCCCAAACACACCCATAGATTCAGAAGGAATCTCACTGGTTACATCCAAAAAGTAGTGCCATGCTCCAGGTAAAGGGTCCTTTCCAAGAGAAGGGTTTCCATGGCAACCCAAAGGTGGCGGGCTAGGATTCCCACTGTGCAGAATGAATCAGCTATCTTGCTTTATACCAAGCAGCTTGTTGTTTAAAAGACAGTGATGTGTAAGGTTTTTACCCATTTCCGTAAAGTCAACAAAGCAATAGTCTTCATTAGCACTCAGAACAAGCCACCAACACACACACACACACACACACACACACACACACACACACACACACGCCCCTGCCATCTGCGTATACTCTACTGAGCTGCAGGAAGCTTGCACTCAACAGTTCATAAACAGCGAACATTTCAGGCTGAAGAAAAGGCACTTTGTCTGCACATGTCAAAAGCATATGTACATGTTAACATGTATACAAGGAGATGAAGAAGTAATTTCTGAAAATCAAGGATTTCCTCAGAAGGGGTGCCGTTTGCAGGGACCGAGGGAGGTGGGGAGGATGAGGGTAGCAGTGGCGAGGGACATAGTACAACGTGCACAGGAATGAAAAGGCCACACTGAAACCCATCACTTCAAGTATGCGAATGAAAAATGAATTACAAAATACTCGCTGATAACCATCACTGAGCTCATGTGTTATCCTAGGGTTGCTGATGGCTGAGGACTTGGTAAGCAGCTTCCGAGGCACTGGTCCAGTTCTCCCCAAGTCTGGGGTGCAGATTCCTCTACGGCAGCCTCCCTTCTTTTGGGTGACCCACACTCCCCGGGGAGGCCTGCCTTGGCCACCCTAGAAAACAGCGTGGGCCCGTCTCACGCCCTGCTGCAGTTTCCTTCTCAGTGGTTCTCACCACCCGTCCTTGATAATCACATCCTCTACCCCTCCTTGCCCGTCCCTCGGCCAAAACAGAAAGTTCCAGGAGCCCGAAGCGCGTCTGCTTTCCACCATGGGCTGAGTCCTGGCTCACTGGACTCAGGGTGAACTCTGGTTGACTGAAAGCACAAGGGAGATAAAGGGAAGAGGGAGAAAGGAAGGAATTAAAGGGGAGGGGGAGGGGAGGAGAAGAAAGAGGCAGGGAAAGGAGGGGAGCGGGGAGGGGAAGGGAGGGAGAGGACAGGACAAACTAGTCAATGCCCAGGCGGGTAGAGCCACACTCTGGCTCTTGAAGTCATTCTGTTCTGGCAACGATGCTCAGTGCATGAGTCCGCGTCGCCATTACTGTCAACCCAGTTCTAGAAAGGAGAGCTAACACCGAGAAGTGTAAGGAACACATCGAAGAACTTTCTGGGAGAAAGCCGCTCCTAGGTCTAAGAGGCACCTCGCAAATGACGGATTTGCCCGGGGAGACGGGGAGGAGGGAGGAGGCTCAGCGCAGCCCCCGGCCCCCGCTAGCCCACACACACTCACCTGACCCCCTTTCCTCCAAAACGCACACTGGGATGCTTGGTTCTCCCGGGCTCTTCCAGCCGGTGGCCACCTTCCGGCTCACCCAAGCGCCTGATCAGTGTCACTAGCTGGCTGCCGGGTGACGCGGGCCCCTGAGAGCTCAGAGAGCACCCGGGCCCCAAGCCATAAAGCATCTGCCCACAGACCGGGGCAATTAGCCAGGCAACAAACAAGACGTAAAAAGGAAAGTTGACAGACGGTGAGCAAGTCGCGTCCTGGCCTCCTCGTTAACAGCCCCGAGTGGGCCGAGGCGGCTCAGCCCTAGGGGTGTTCAGCATATCCAGCCAGCACCCCTCTTCCCAGAGTGTGGTCCCCGTGCGGGTCCTCAAACCTCGCCCCATCTACTCTGCTAGCCAAGGAGAAGCAGGTGCCTCCCCTCAGAACGACCCAGAGACCTCAGGTACCCGACCTGTTTGACGAGCACCTACTATGTGCCCGAAGCCCATAAAAAACTGTAAAACCATTTTATATGTTTGGTTTGAAGACTTAACGTGCTGCAGTGATATTGAATCTCCAGCCCCGCCCTGCTGTAAGGATGATGAATCTGGGTTTCAGACACCTAGTTCCCAATCCACCATAGGGGAAAAAAAAAAAACCAGATTAGCAGTGGGACCTTTTTCCATAAGTACTTCCATTTTGAGAGGCGGGACTGTTTTAGGGTCTAACTTAAAAGAGTCAAGTGAGGGAGCTGAGGGAGCCCAGTCCTTAGTCTTCACTGCTGTCTCCCCCGGGTGTGCACAGGGACTGAGTCTGAGCCAGCCAGCACCCCCCTGCTCCAAGCCACCCCCACTAGAGTCTCCCTGATGGGCAGGGCGCTTCAGAGCCTTTGAAGCATCTGGAAACTTTAAGAATGTTCTTTATGAAAGGATTGGGGGCACAGAGGACTTAGCTGGGCAAGCCGAGGTCTCGGGTTTGGTCCCCAGCACCCGAAACTAAGAAGAGAGGGTTCTGAGTTGAGAAACAGCCACAAGGGTTTTGCATTAGCTGCCTGCTGTGTGTGTTCACAGACATTCTGACTGGGTCGAGATGGAATCTCGCTGTAGTTTTAATGTGCATTTCCCTGATGACTGTGGGTGCTGAATGTTTAGTAAAAAATAGTTATAAACTAAAAATAGAACTGCCACGTGACCTCGCTACACGCTCCTGGGTGCGCACCCTGAGGACGCTCTATCCGACCACAGACACCTGCACATCCATGTTTACTCCTGTTCTACGCGCAATACAAGGAAACCAATGTCGAAGGCCATCGGTGAATTCTGAAAATGTGGTTCACACAACAGGATTCTTCAGTACTAAAGGAACATGCATTCGTGAAGTTTTTAGGATAATCCACAGAAGTGGAAAATGTATTAGGTCAGAGGAACCAGGCTCGATACACAAATACCACGTTCTCTCATATGCATAGCCTAGCTTCCAATCTGCATATCTATATTATATACATCTTTATATGCATTTTTATATGTAGCTTGTATGTGTATTGGGATTGTGTGCGCACATGTATGTTTGTGTTTAGTAGAAATGAATGTGAGTAGAGGTTATAAACCTAGAAAGGAGCCCAGAAGAGAAGAAGGAGAGACTCTAACGAAGAGGGTGGAGAGGGAAAGAAAATACATGTGACTTGAAGGTGGACAGGGGACAGTGGACGGGAGGGAAAACGCAGGGAGGAGCAGGAGACGGGAGAAAGATCTGGTTAACCAGGACGAAATACGCGTCCAAATGATACCAGGAACCTGCAACTCTGCTTGCTAATTTATAAAATAAAAATTGTATATTTACATAACACACAAAAAACCTAAATAAATTCATATTTATTCATCCTGGATGACCCTGTTAAATTTTCTTCTTGGTTATTGGGACGGGTTATGAAGGGAAATATCACATAGTTTAAAACAGCTTGATCAGAGAGTTGTCTATCAGCACAGGACATCTCTGAAATGGGAGCGTATTTTTCAGGGGTTCCCTGAAGGACCAAATGAGCAGAGAGAGAGAGAGAGAGAATGAATTTACTTGGCACAGAGCATATATGTGTACACACACATACACACACACACACACACACACACACACACACACACACAGGCATTGGCTTACACAACGATGCAGGCTGGTTGGTCCAAGACCTGAAAGGTGGGCTGGCAAACCACTGACCCAAGAAAGAGTCCAAAGTCTTTCAGGCTGGAGGCTCAGGTAGGGGCTGATGCAGTGGCTCAACCAGAGCTGTGAAACGCCTTCCTGCTCTGATCAAAGACCCTCTCGCTCCTCAGGCCTCACACGTGAGGGAGGGAAGTCGCTTCAGACGGCCTACCACTTAGGACTTAATCCCACAGAAACACCACCTCATAGGAACGTTCAGAACAACGGACTGTGAATCTGCAGACGCCGCTCAGCCAGGTGACATGTCTGTCCATCACAAATACAATTCCTCCTACTTTTGACCATCGATACCACTCAATGTTGTTTTTACATATAATACCAGGATTTTTTTCTTAGCAATACTGGTGCCCCTTTTACAATTTAGAAATCAACTGAAACTTTATAAGCTTCATCTTTTTGACAAAGAGACATCAGAAGTTGGGGGGATAGCTCACCAGGCCTAGCGACTGCCGCACAAGCGTGAGGACCTTAGTTCAGAGCCCCAGCGCCATATAAAAACCGGACAGAGTGGCAGACTCTGCAGCCCCAGTGCTGGGGGCAGACACAGAGAGATCTTGGGGGTT
The DNA here is from genome assembly GCA_023101885.1 of Typhlomys cinereus. NCBI lineage: Eukaryota > Metazoa > Chordata > Mammalia > Rodentia > Platacanthomyidae > Typhlomys > Typhlomys cinereus. Next base: position 7,284,058 of record JALPQD010000028.1, read on the forward strand.
TCCAGCCCAGTCACTGAAGTCAATACATGGGCTCCAGGATCACTGAGAAAGCCTGTCTCAAAAAAAAATATTTAGAGTGATAACGGAAAATATCTAATATCTGTCTCTGGTATCCACATATACACATATCAACACACATACACACATATGAAACACCAGAAGTGTGGCCTAAATATGCCAATTTCATTCTCAGAGAAAACAAGTATTTGTGCGTGCGTGTGTGTGTGTGTGTGTGTGTGTGTGTGTGTGTGTGTGTGTGTGTCAGAGAGCACCCTGTGTCCCTGTGGACAAAGAATGACTTCGAGAATCATCCTGGATGCCTATACCTCCTTCTTGCTTAGCTCTGCATTTTCCCAGCTCTGCCCACTAAGGCTGGATGTGCAGGCCACTGCCCTTTCGACCTGATGTTTTTACATGGGACCTGGGATCCAAACTCAGGACCTTCTGCTTGCGATACTGAGTCTTAACCCCTGAGCTATCTTTCCAGCCCCAGTATCTAACTTTTGAAAGCAGAAAAAAGGTAAGTGTTTTTCCATCAAAACCCCTTTACAACATGTTAAATCTAAGGAAAAATATTCAGGAAGTTTTATACGCATATATGAATTTATATATGCATATGTGCATATATATACATATATAGTATATATATATATACTTACACACATGTATGTAAACATGCATGTATGTGTCTCCAGCAAGTAAATGTTTAAATGCTGAGCCATAAACTGATACAAACACTCACTACAGTAAGCTCTCCTGCTGTTCTTTTTCTGAAAATATTTGTATTCTATGGCTTGTCCATTGGTTCTCTTGAGGTTTACTAATACTAACGATCATCTCTTTATTCTTTAAATATATAAATAAATTGCAAGAACTTGAGTGTGTCCAAGAGACAGAGGCATCTCCACCTCTACCCACTGAGATGAAAAGTGTGGGGGGGGGGCGGTGCACAGAACTGACAGGGCAAAGCAAGGATGGTGCTCACTGCAAAGAGCTATGGGCAAACCCATTAAAACCATCCTCATTATAAATAGCCTGACCAGGGCATGCTGGCCTTTTAATTCCAGTGTTACCCACTGGAATCCGAGTTCCCATCTGCAAATGAGCTTTGATGTGGGACTGGTGAGAGGACCGGCCCAGCAGGGACTGGGGTTCCTGGGAGCACAGCCTTCCTCCTCTCCCTTGGGAGAGCGTCCTAGCAAAGGTTCTTCCCAAGCCAGAGTTTGGTCGTCTTGAAGGAAAGGGTACTGGTTTCTCAGGAATCCCAAGGCAGGTAAGCTGGAGACCCAGTGAGCTCGACTCTGAGCTTCAATCCCTGCCCCACAAAGAGGCTGTCGGCTTTAATGCCACCTTTAGAAAGGCTGAGATTTAACATGTTTCAGGAAACCATAGATGTATAATCTCAACAGTAGAACACCACCCACCCTGCGATCCTGATGTCATGTGGGGGGATGGGCACATAATACATTTCACCTCCTGCATTCTTTGAAACATCAATACACACATTTCTATCTTATTTCCGATTTTTACCTGCAAGATTTAAAAAGAAATCCTTAGCAATGCTTCCTCTCATCACTTTGAAAAGAGCACATGAACAGAATCGGAACCAAAAGCAGAACTAAAGGGCCACCTTGGAAGAGGGAAGCCGGCCCGTAGGAAGCAGAGGCTAACGGGTGAGGTGAGGGATATCAGACAGAGCTGCTGCAGGCCTGAGTCCTTCCAGCACCTTCCTAGAAACAGCTCAGGGCCTTTCCTTTCCTCCTGGACCCCCCCCCCCGCCATCCACTGCTCCCATGCCAACTTCACTCATGGGCATCACTAGCAAGCACCATCCAGGAAGCGGTTGAGGGCAGAGGACGGCTGCACCTCCGTATCCCTCAAATATGCCTCCTCTCATTCACCTTCCCCTGCCCTTCACGCCACGAACGCCCTTCTCCCCAGACACCTCCAAAGGGCCACGAGAGCTCAGTCACCCCGACCTCCACTGCGAGGATGGGGGTGTGGCCGCCGACGTTTATTCAAGAGGTACTCATTCTATCCACTAACCTGTGCTCTAGGAACCGCGATTCTGAGACCCCTTCAGAAAAGCTCACCCAGCTGCTCTCGCTGCTGACGGATAGATAATTCCATGTGGTCATGTCCTGGGAAAGGCCCTGCGAACCTGCCTCATGTTGCCAGCCCACGCCAGCCCACGCCCACAGTCCGGCATGAGTCATGGGGAATCTGCTTTGATCTGGAGCGACATAATGAAAGGGCGGGTGGTGTAAATGCAGGCAACCCGAGGCCCAAGGTGGCGGGGAGCCCACCGGGTCCGCAGGGCCCCCCTCCTGCTGCTCTGATGTCGTAGTGTCCACAGGAGCTGCTTCTCGCTGACCACCCCAGAGCCATGTCTTCTAGCCATTCTGATTCGAAGTGGCTCTGCTTTTTGGAGACGAAGCCCATCACCCACAAATCCTGCTTGGTTCATTCTGCGACGTGTTATCAATGGCGGGAATCTTTAAACAACCCCAAGAAATTCTGCTAGGTTTCAATTTTCTTAAAATAGCAAAGTTAAGTAAATGGCCCATGTTACATTGTCACATCTCATCTGCCCACCTGGGGCTCCATTTCCTTAAGGCAAGAGCCCGGGCCTGCTTTCTCTCTGGACGGTTTCTGCGGGAACTTTCAACCCACGGGCCCTGGCTTTGACCTCTAGCCGCCCCCCTCCTACACGATTACTACGCTTCCTATTTCCATGAACTACTCAAAGTCATGAGCACCTCTAGCTCGTGCCGTTCCGGGTTCCCTCAGCTGCTGTCACGGCCTGGATTTCAGCCAGCCCCACCCACAAAGACAGAAGACGGCACTGTCGGGAGTGTGGGATCACCAAGGGCGCATCTGATCACCTGAGGCCAGCAGTGGGCTCATTCCTGCATGTCACACAGCCATCTTTTAACACAGCCACACTCACTGTGGGGGCTGGCACAGATGGTCAGTGAGTGTGTGTGTGTGTGTGTGCGTGTGTGTGCGTGCGTGTGCGTGTGCGGTGTAGGGGAACAGAAATGTAGGATAAAGCAGGTGGTATGTGGGAGAGAAAGAGGCCCAGGGAAGAGGGAGAGAAGGAAAGGTAGGAAGAATATACATGCACGAAACAGTCACAATGCAAGCCATTATTCTGTACACTGACTGCAAAATCACACTAAAAAGAAGAAATGGCTTTTGGATTTTTGGGGTTTTTTTTTTTTTTTTTTGCTTCATTCTGGTTTACTGCACTTTGTTGCTGTGTTTCGTCTTCTCCATGTCTGCTAGGTGTTGCACAATGGTGTCAGTAGCCACATCTGTGTCCCTGCTGGTTTCCTCTCTGGCTGTCCCCTCGCCCGTGGAATACGGACCTCGAGGACCTGTTCCTCTCTTCCGTCCTGTTGGTTTCAGTCCCACCTGTTTGGGACTGCCGCTTGGTGCACGTGTTTAACACGGTGGTCTATGCCACCTCACTTCAACCGTAGAGTAGTAAAAACCTCAACAGTTCACTTGGCATCCTCTGCCAGCCCAGCAAGGGGAGAAAGGAGGAGACCTCGCCATACAGGAGAAGGTCGAAGTCCAGGTTTACGTGTCTGCACCATACCACGGCCAGATGCGAGTCTCATCTGGGCTGGGAACATGGAGTCTCTGAGGAGGTGGCGAGGTGAGCGGCAGAGAAACTCAAACAGCACTGACAAGTGAGGATGCCAAGAAGATTGGGAAATGTGGGGTCTTTACCCGACCACAAGTGTGAATAACCGGGAGTCTCTGACCATCTCAGAGGCCAGCGCCCTAGGTCAGCACATCCCGTGACCCAACACAGAGCGACAGACAGAAGCTACACTGAGAGCAGAAGCCACAGCTGTGAACCAAGAGGCGGCCGAGGGGGCGGCCGGACCACCTCAGATGGAGTCTGGTTGGGACGTTTCCCTTGAGCTCTACTCTCGTTCTCCAGGTTTACTTTTCTCCACTCGGGTTTTTCTTTCCCAGGTTGCGGTTATTTCCAGAAAAAAACTCAACATTACCCTGCTTCAGCTGATCCAAGGGGAAAAGGGAGAATTTATTGGCATTTGTACTGGGGCCAAGACTGCTAGCAGTGAATGAGCCCCGACTGGCTGAGTGTCACCCCGCGGGTTGGGTCTCCCACCCCCTCTTGCAGCCTCCACCTTTGGTCCCAATCAGAACAATGCTCAGGGACTTGCCGTGCTGGGGGCAGCCCGTCTGGCAGGTGCATCTGAAGCAGGGAAGGGCCACAAGCCCATGTAGGGGCGGGACTGATATGCACCAAGAAGATGGTGCCTGGGAGACATTGCCTTAGACACCAGCTCTGGATGCCAGGACTCCGTGTGACTTCAGCCACTCGGTTTATGACCCAAGGTCCCAAGACATTAACACACACACACACACACACACACACACACACACACACACCAGTGATCCAACTCCAAAGAGTACAAAGTTCATATGAATGAAATTATCTTTGCCTATGGCCAGACAGGCAGACCCTTTGGATGGGACAAGAATTTTCCAAGACAATCATTTGTATAAACCTGGGATGGGGAAACCATAGTGCGATGGCCAAGCATGGTTGGTCCCCCTTTCCTGCAAGCTAAGAATGATTCTTACAGATAAACTTTTACATTCTGTCAATTTCATGACAGAAAACACTCCCTTTGGATGGCAAATAACCAAAATGTTATATTCTCCTACCTAAATCTATTCCTACCACTACTAAACTTGAGTTAGAAAAACACAGTATGCAATTACCATCGTTATATCCTGCATTTTGCTACTAAAACCATCTGTGCACAATTTCTCTCCTGCCACGGACATACATACTGTACCCTTTCAATTTTGCCTCTTGGACTTTGATGACTGAAATAGTTATCTCCTGGCTTTTGATAGGAAGAACCTGCCAACCTCTGGCACGAATTAAAAGCAAATAAACTGGCAAAATTAAGTCTTTGAAGTATTACTGAATCTATTAAAACCATCATACAATTGTTTCTAAACAATCATTGGTTTAAGGATCGTGAAAGATTCCTCGGCTTCTCTTCTGGGACCCTTACAGCTTCAAGTAACAGGCAGATTCAATTAAAGTGCATTCCAAGACAGACCTGCCTTCTATTACCAACTAAGACAACCTTGTACCCAAACAAGGGATTTAGTTAGCATGTTCCCCAAGATGACCTTTAAGAGCTCAGACCCCAGACCCATCCCCAGAAGCAGGGTTTGAGATTTGAGATCCCATGTCCCACGTGAGCCGTGACCGTCTGCCAGCCTTGCGTGGCTCACAGCCCAGAGTCTTGGGAGCAATGTTCGGTAGTGGCGCACATGTTGGTTTACAACACTTTTTTTTTTTAAGTGCGCTTCCTGGGATGAAGTACCCTGTCTTGGAACCCACGAATGGGCAGAGTAAAACAGGAAACAAGGAGAAAGGAAAAGGGGGAAGGGGGAAAGACATGAAAATGGTCAGAAGGGCGCGTCTTCCCAACACAGGTGCTGAGTGAGGAAACAGGTGCCTGGCAGTTTCTACTAGAGCGAGCTAGGTCTGGCCGGAGCAGGTTCACACCAGGGAACAAGCTGGTCATTTGGGGGGGTTGCAGGGCCCCAGGCCAGCAAGGCCTGGGACACAGAGAGGGTGAAAGGACAGAGCAGAGGCAGATTCCCCATCTGTGGGCCAAGCAGCTGACAGCAGTGGCCCAAGGCGGGTAAGACAGGGGCAGGGGCAGGGGTGGGAGAGACCCTTGGGAATTAAGACTCTGCCTCACAAGCAGAAGGACTTGAGTTCGGATCTCAGATCCCATGTAAAAACGCCAGGCGGAAATGGCAGCAGCCTGCACTTCTGGCGCTGGAAAGCAGAGTCTAGGAAACCCTGGAGCAAAGCAGAGAGGAGGTAGAGCAATCCAGGATGATTCCCAGAATCACCCTTGAGCCTGCACAGAGACACATAGAGTCCTCTGACACACACACACACACACACACACAGATAGGGAAGGGGGCTGCAGTTGCCAGTTCCACCTTCCCAAAGAGGCTTAATTTCCGACAGGCGCGATGGGGGGCACTGTCCCTGGTGTATCCTGTGAAGACCTGTGCCCAGCCAGCGGGTCTCTCCTTCTACCTTGTGGGCTCTGACGATCAAGCACGGATCCATCTGGCTGGTGAGAATTTACCCGCTGAACCACCCCGGGCCTCACAGGATTTTTTTTTATTTTTTAAAAATTTTTTATTATTATTTATTCAACTGTGTACATGTGCATGTGTATGTGCACGCGTGTGTGTCTGTGTGTGTGTAGAACCACGGACGAATTCGCGAACCACCATGGACTCCTCCACCTCCTTCTGTCCCGGGATTCACAGGCTCCGCCCCACCAGGACCAGAAGCGCAGGCCGCCCCCGCTTCCGCCTGGTGTCTATACGTGGGATCTGGGATCCGAACTCAGGACCTTGCGCCTGCAAGGCAGAGGCTTAACCCCTGAGCCACCTCTCCAGCCCCCTCACAGGGGTTTTGAGAAACTCCCGTGTCTCCTGTTTCCATGGCGGACGCGTCCTGAAAGCAGCCGCCCCGGCCATGCACAAGCGCCGGGCAGGCAGGTCGCCTCTCTCAGCCTCCGGAGGGCCCTAGGCATCTGCTTCAGTGGCAGACACTGCTTAGCTTTGCTCTGCTGCCTGCTGCCATCCACTGCATGTCGGGTCCAGCTGACACTGCGAGCTCTCTGCTCGATGATCCTGCCCGTGCCGGGCTGCGGTGAGGACCTTTCTTATCGACCCCGCTCAACACTGGCTGTGCCACAGCCCTTCAACCTCAGGACACAGGAGAGGCAACTATTTCAAAGCCCATAGCCCATACCAGCAAGGCCAAAAGTGGACCACGGGACCAAGTCCCAACTGTCACCGGGTAACAGAATCCCCACCCCAACATGACTGAACCCCACTCTAGAAGGCTGGAGTCTGTCTTGAAGGAGATGTTCTCAAGGTCAAGGGTGATCTTCCCGGAACCCGGCCAGTGCACACAGACCTCGGCGAGGGTCTCTGTCTGAGGCCTGGCTCCCGGGGCCCAACACGGCCCTCGGCTCCCCCTGACGCAGCCTCCGTCATCTCAGCCTGTCTGCGTCTTTAGAATGAGTCCGAGGGGCCGGCGAGAGGGCTCGGGGGTTAAAGCCTTTGCCTGGCAAGCAAGAGGACCCCAGCTCCAAAGTAAAAAATGCCAGGTGGAAATGGGGGCAGCCTGCAATTCCAGCCCTGGAAGGTAAACTTGGGAAACCCCAGAGGAGAGCAATAAGGAGGTAGAATCCAGATGATTCTCAATTTACCCTTCGATCTCCACAGGCACACATAGTCAAGTGCCCTCTTGTACACACACACTAGAAAAGTAAAAACAAAAACACATTTCCAGAGTTCCTGGAAGACTTTTTCTCTGTAGTTGTCATAATGAAAAAGGGGGGGGTGTGCACACTTATTCTCTGAAGGATCTTTCCCTTACAGATATAAACTGGCTAAAGCAGCAGCTCCCAAATATTAAAGGTGAGAATAGCAGACACGTGGCTACGGTCCTGCCGTCTAACATTCACACACACCAACCAGGAAACCTGACGCGGCAGAATGTAGCAGCCTGAGAAGGAAGCTCTACTCCAAACCACCTGTCTGGAATGCTGACACCTAGCTAGAGCCACTGCAGCAAGTTTCTATCACTAGACAGACAGAGCTGCCCAGCTCAGTGTACCATGCACAGTGTCAGCAGCCAGCAGCCGCAGCAGCTACTTCTAAAACAGAGAGAGAGAGAGAGAGAGAGAGAGAGAGAGAGAGAGAGAGAGAGAGAGTCCCATTTGCCCTCTAGACACCTTTTCATAGCAGATATTTAAGATTTGTCTGGGGGTCACAATGCCCCCCTACCAGGCACTGAACTGTTTGATGCCCTGTGGAATATTCTGCCCAACTAGGACAGGGCATCATGGGGGGGCTCGTACCAAGAAGAAGGATGAAGCATAGCTCTGCACGGCACACCGGCACACGGCAGGTGTGGGAATGGGGGGCAACAGACCCCAACAGCTTTCTGAAAGGGGGACGCTGTGCATTGAGTCAACTTTCTCAGTACTCAGAACCTGAGAGAGATCTGATGACGCAGACATGTCCTCCTGCAAACAATAGATGGCGGCTAATTGACAGAGAACAGCCAGAAGCATTAGCGGGCATGTGGCGCTGGCTTTGCCTGAATCTGAGCGAATGAGCTCATCCAGTCCCCACAGGACCTCCGGGGCCAATTTCCAAAACAATCTAAGGCCCATAGCAAGGCGAGAAGCGAGACAGGACACCAGCCCAGGTTCCCCCAGGTGAAGCGTTTGTGCCAGAGCCTGAGGGAGCCAGCGCAGGACCCCCATGCCCTAGTTCTCAGCACTGTGCCCTTTGCACAGGAAAAAAGACTGACTCTGTTCCCGAGAAATGCGGTGCTTCTCTGATCAGAAAGGCAAAGCACGCTGCTCCCCATGCCATTTCGAAATGCCCAGAACGGTGCTATTATTTCAGGCGCCCATACACAGCATGGCAGGCTAACGGGGACAAACCAAGAACAATCAGGCTCCTTCTGGCCATTCCATGTGCGTGGACATGGCTCTGGCTTTGTGTTCTTGGCAGGGAGTCTTCCCTTAGAGCTTTGGATTCTAAGGTTTCTCTGTTTTATCCTTGTGCCAAGGGTTTGCCCTTCTACCAACCTCTGGGCCACAGTTGCTGGTGAACTTCCTTCAATGAAGGGTCTGTCATGTACCAAGTACTGTAAGAAGTGTCTTTTCAGTGTGGGACATGGTGAAAATAATAATATAATAATAATAATAATAAAGATGTGATCCTCATGGATGATACCAACTTGTCAGGAAGCACATGAATGGTTACAGATACTGAAATGGGAAGGTCACACACTACGAGGAGCTGGAGGAAGAAATTTCCAGAAGAGGAGATTTCTCAGTACCGACTGCTGGGGAATTAGCACATATACTGATACCTCAAGATGTAGAGCAACTTCAGCATTTCACAGTTGACTATTATTTGATTTCACAGTTGTCAATGCTGAGAACATAACTTCACATAAATGCACAAAACAGAAGTATGTGTAAAGCCATTTCAGAAACTATCCAAAATTCTATCCTAATTCTAAGCTATCACTTATCTAATGATTTTCATGAAACTCAAGTCAAGATCTCAGCTGGCCATTACTAAGGCCAAATATTCTGGCATAATACAGTCCAAAGATAGCTGATTTAATACTTGCATTCTGAGAATGATGGTAAGAAAACATCGAAAGTCTTTTGCTTTCTATAATTAGGTCATTGTGTGTTGGTAAGAGTAGAAAATGTCTTTGCACAGTAAAAATGCTGCAATTCCTAACATACAGAGTTCAGGCCTGAGAGAGGCACTTCAAGCATGGCACAAAGACCATGTTGTGTTCAGACCCAAGAACACAGTGAAATCGCATGGGGATCCAGGCAAGTGGTCCAAACACTCGCTATTGAATATACTATATGCATTGAATATAAATTAAGTTTTGGTCATGCGTAGGTTCAGAAGCCTGAAACTGTTGGTAAATATTCACGACCCTCACTATGAGTTTATGCAGCCCCTACATAGGGTCATGATGTCCAGTTTAAGAAGCTTGGAAGGGGGTGGCTGCCTCGTTCCTTTGCTTACAGTGGCTGTTTCCTCCCTGGTCGACACATGTCTAGCCCAGAGAGTGGGCAGAGGGTGGGCAGACTGGTATTCCCAGACCTCAGCACCAGTCAGCTTCCTGCGAAGAGCAAACATGCAGATGGACAATTGTTGCCGTCAGCCTTACTGATAGTCTGGTTACAGTCTATCATATCTGGGCACAGGTGTCAACTTGATGGTTGAGGGTTTGAGCTCTGGGCACATTTGGGGAGAATTAGTAGTTGAGCCCAGAGCAAACCTGCAGAAGATTGTCTAGCTGCTAGGGAAGGCCCAGCCTATGGTATTAGGCCCTGGAATAAATCACAGAGAGTTCGTTGAGAGAGTTGGCATCCTTCTGTTCACCTGGCCAGACATGATGTTCTGGCAAGTAAGGATCGTCCCTCTCTCAGCTGTTGTGTAGAGATGGTGTGGCCAGTTCCCGGCCCTGGTGTTGGTACGTGCTCTCCCAGTCAAGCTGAACTGAGGACTGTAACTACTAATCATAAGAGAAAATAAACTCCTTGTTCCCTTAAGTCGTTTGATGGTCATTTATTAGCAACAATGCAGGCGACTGCAACACAGTCTGTCCAGCTTGACCGGAGAGCACACACCAAGACCAGGGCCGAGCAAACTGGCCTCACCATCTCTACCTATACGTAATGGCTGAGAGAGGGATAATCCTTATTTGCCAGACCAGTATGTCTGGCCAAGTTTACACAAGGATGCCAACTTCCTCAACCAGCTTTCTGTATTTTATTCACCTGTTCAGGGCCTAGTCCCACCCACCAGAGGCTGGGCCTTCCCCATCAGCTAGACATCTCCTGCAGGTTCACTCTGGGCTTAACCCAACCACTAGTTCTCCCCAAATGTGCCCAGAGCTCAAAATCCTCAACTGTCAAGTTGCCACCTGCGCCTGACTGTGACAACAATCCATGTAGTAATACCTGCTGCTCACCTGCAGAGCTTCCCACAGGCCTACAAACGAAACAGCCCAAGTACCTTCCGCGTCAGGACTTAACTGATGCAGGTCACCTTTATAACCCACCCAGATTTCAGAAAACCAGCCACAACCACCTTTACTTCCTTTGTCTGCAAGCCCGATGGGCTGGAGAGCCAGCCATGTGCTGCCCTCTCTCACACGATAGTGAGACTTGACTCAACGTCAGTCCATGTGTGAGGAAACTCCATGAAACATGATAGAATATGCCAGTTCTCTGACAAAAGCAAAGCTCAATTCTGAAAAGCCAACATTTTGGATGACTACACTAAGAATAACTGAACAACTGCTTCCTGTGTCTTGGAAGGGATGACACAGAGATTGAGCTGCTTACAATTTATCAAGTACCTTGGAAACATAATGCTGATTCAAGCTAAGTTAAGGGGGAAAGGTAACTTCAAGATTTCCATCCAAAACCTAAGTCAACACAGTGTGTGTGTGTCCATCCTTGCTGGATGTCTGTCCTCAGCTGCTGCCAAGCGCTCTCCCATCTCAGCTCCCTGCTGCCTCCCATGTGTGGGTGGGCGAGTCAGTGTACGGGAACATGGCGGAACCCAAGGCATGAGCCATGTCTGGAAGGCTGTGTGGGCTTCCAGGCGCCATGTCTGTCTTCGTAGCCAAGCATAACCTGATATAACCCGACCGATCAGTTCCTGACACTCAGCCCCATGTGACATGGCGGCCATGTTCTTCCATGACAGTGGCATGCTAGAAAATGTTGAATTGTCTCCCCGACCACCTTCGCACTGATGACTCATTGGGGCTTGGCAAGAAGCATTCTGAGTGTGTTTTTTTCTTAATTCATGCCTTAAGTTAACATATAAAGGGAGGTTTCATATCCTATCCATACCACACATCATGCAGTCTTCTCTGCCACCACCCTGTCCCTTCCTCGGTCCTTTTCCTGGTTCCCCTCTTTCTCCCCATTAGTTCCCACTTCTGCTTTCATATCATATATCCCATTAATGTCTCTTAATCTCCCCTCCCTCCATGTCTTCTCATATCCCTCTGTCCTCATGTGCTACAGATGTATCACACACATACATGCACACACACATCTGCACAACATACACATACATATAAACCTAAACCTAGATGCCACATAAGAAAGAACGTGCCTCACTTTTCCTAACGGTTCAGCGATAGAACCCAGATGTCCACCAACAGATGAACAGATAAGGAACATGGAGCTGTTCATACACACAGTGGAGATTCACTCAGCCGTGAAGAAGAATGAAGTTCTGCCATTTGCAGGAAATGGGTAGAGCTGGAGTTCGTTACATTCCAGGAGAGTTCTCCATTTGAGTGGACACGGACATCAGCGACAGCGAGATGCTCCAAGGGACAGTGGCTTGCAAGAGGAGGCTGCCAGACCCTAAGTCAAGGCAAGAGGCAGCTGGGGACTCATCTGCTCAGGGTCTTTCTGGCCGGGGATGGAGCCTATGGGACTGTGGTATCATTTGAGGATTAGGGTCCTCTTCCAAGCTCATGCAGTATGTTAGCAGCCTTGTCACATGTGGGGGCTTGCTTCTTCAAGATCAGTGGGAGACAGGGTCTCTGAGTTCTGAATCTTATTTTAATTAAGAGAGTTGTCTGTCTGACAGGCACCCTAGGATAATCTTCCCTGGTCTCAAATGATAGAAGCTTAATTATATCAGCAAATCGTTTCACCTCAGTTCATCAGATTCCCTCATAGTCACACATCCATCACACCCACAGGTCTAACCTGCACTCAAGGGGACCGGATTATACAAAGGAAGGTACCTTCTGGGTCCCCTCAGAACTCTGCTACAACGGAGTTTACATCACTGCCAGTACATTGAAGCTCACTCCTTCTAGCGCCTGTGTTACTCGCTTTTCTCATTATTGTGGCAAAGACTGAACAGAAGCAACTTGAGGAGGAAAGGTTTGTTGTGGTTCACAGCTGGAAAGTGTCATCCGTCACGGCAAGAACACCATGTCGGCAGGAGGGTGAGGCAGCTGGTATCAGGGCATCCGCAGCCAGGAAGCAGCAAGACGGACGCTGACACTGAGCTCAACTTTCTGCTTTCATTCAGTCCAGAGCGCCAACGCGCGGGATGATAACGTGCAATTCAGGGTGGGTCTTCCCTCCTCAGTGTAACCTCTCTGGAACACCCTCATAAATATGTCCACAGTTGCGTTCCCATGGTGGTTCTAATCCAGGCAAGCTGGTCATGGAGACTGGCCATCACCATCGCCTATTCTGGAGTGGACGGTACAGACATTGCTATATAGTCTGCACTGTTCTCTGAACCCTTTACTCCACCCCAACGTTCTCGTGAGGCAACCTGACTGTGTCTACAGCCTGCACGATGAGTGAAGTCAGGGGCTGCAAGTGTGTGTGTGTGTGTGTGTGTGTGTGTGTGTGTGTGTGTGTGTCTGAGCAGTTGTCTGCTGAGTGACGGTACCTGTCCTGGTAGACATCACACTCCAGCATCTTTGTTCTGTGGCGATCAGCAACCTCCAGGGACCTTCCACACTTTCAGTACTAACTGTATCTGCGTAGACCAGGGAACCTAGTTCTCCGCCTCTACGAACGCAGGCAACCTCTGTTAGGTTACCCAATTTGTATTGTCCTTTATATATATATGATTCTGTTTATTTAGAAACAAGTAAGTGGTTGCTTTATATGAGAACCAGTAAAACAAATACCGGACCATGTTGGGAATGTGCTTGAATACAAGGGAAGATGGGAAGGCCGCCCACGTCTAAGGATGGCATTGCTTGGGACTTTCACAGATAACACCACTTCTCTAGTCCTGTTGACTTAACTAATGAGTCCAGCCTCTCCTGGCCTCTCATCCCTGTCATCTCCTATGCTCCAGGGCGCCAGTATGCATGACTTCCTGCACGGAAACCTCTTGGTTGTCAACCCTGAAAAATTCAATACGTACACTGCCTCGTGACCGAGGACAGTTGTACCCGCCTACCAGTGGCCCGGATGGTTCTTCTCGCCCCGAGCACAGATGGATCTCTCGGAAGTCGAAGTGGGATAACAGAAACAGGGTAACCCTTTGGAAACAGCCTGGGAGTCCTGCGCAACCGGGAGAGACGGAAGGGGAGAAGCCAACGTCTCTGCTTGCGTCCCTCCTGCCTTTCAGGATTAATGGAGGCACTCAGAGGTGGAAGGGGCTGAGAAGGTTTGTCCCCCAACCCTGAGCCCAGCGCCCCTGACAGTCACCTGGTCTCTAATGGAACATTTCTAAGGGAAAAGTAGCGGGTCTCCATGGGGCATCTGCACCTGCCACACACCTGCTTGAAATGCACTCAGCAAACCTACCATTGCCTCGGATTCCACGATCACCAGCTGCCCCGCACAGCGCTCCTGCGCCCCGATCACCAGCTGCTGACAGACATCGCTAATCCGCCTGGCGCTCTTTCCTGCTGATGCTGGTCGTGGCTTCGGCATCCTTCACAGCGGCTCCAGAGCAGCACCGCTGATGGGTTTATATTGGCAGGAGAAGTGAGCTCATTCTCCAGCTCTGATCTGGGAGCTCGTTGGCACTCAAAACCTTACTCTCCAGAAACTTCTGCTTCTAATCCATCTTTAAAAAGAAAAAAAATCTTTATCCCATCCTCCAAAAACAGCCACTTAGATAACTGCTTTTAAACGCTCACCCCTTGCTGAAGTCTTGTGGGCTCCAGGCCAGCCCCGAGGATGGGGTTGCCTGGGAAGAGAACAGGGGCTACATCACTCCAGGAGAGGCTGGGGCCCACAGCACAAAACTAACCACGCACCTGTGTGAATGGGTTCCAAAAGCGGGTGAGGCCCGCCTAGCATATGAGTGGCTTTGTGAGAGTCTTGTTTTAAGAATCTACAGACAGGGCTGGAGAGATGGCCCAGGGCTTAAGACTCTGCTTCGCAAGCAGAAGGACCTGAGTTCCAATCCCAGATTCCACAAAAAAAAACACCAGGCAGAAATGGCAGTGCCCTGCATTTCCAGGCCTGGCAGACAGAGGTTGGGAAAACCAGAGCAAAGCCTAAAGGTGGTAGAACGGTCCAGGATGATTGCTAAAGTCACCCTTGGGCCTCCAGGGGCACATACAGTACTTCTGATACACACACACACACACACACACACACACACACACAATTTTAAAATAAGAAACTAGATTCAGGAGAAAGCAAGCAATGGCTGAGATGATGCTACTGAAAACCAAATCAAATGAAAACCTTGAAGCTTTATATGCAACGATGTTTCCAGTTTCACATCTGCCCATCAGGCATGCACAGTTCTTAGCGTGAAGTCTGTGCTCAGTTACAGTCACTCGCTGAAAACTGGATAAAGCCGAAACAGGGCTTGGAGCATGGCTCATTCGTTCAGTTTTCACCAATTCACTGTTGAATACCTGAGGTATTGGGAACAGGCTGGGGCTGAAGCTACGGTTTGCACAACACCGTCCTCACCACTGAAGAACGCACACGCCATCTGTTTCAAATGTGCGCAACCGTTCCATGGACGAAATGGACAACCCGTATTCACATGTATCTTACCTACAGAAACCATGACATTCAAAATCAAGGTGCACACCACCACCACCCCGGTCTACTGATGGGTTCAAATGATCAGCAAGAACTAGTCATTTGGCACACTCTCTGCTAAGGAACCTAGATGGCTCAAGTCAGAGGTAGTGTTACTACGGAACGAGATCTGGAAGCCCAAAGCGTCAGCAAATGCCAACTCCTCCAGCTATGGGTGTCAGTCGGCAGCTTCTGTGAAAGTCGCGACGTCCCTTGCCCTGGAGACACCGAGCTGTTCACGTGTGTGTTTCCCCCTCATGTGCTTCATGGGCTCCTTGCATGTGCCTGGCACCACGATCCTCACAGAACAAGGCTGCACAGTGACCCGCTGATAGCCAAGCTGGGCGCAGGGAATTGGGGACTGCGGCCCACGGCGCATGTTCCCCAAGGATTTGCCGGTGAGGTAGAGATCTCAAATAGGTTTCATACGGAGGGACAGAATAGTGGGGCCCAGGAAGTCTCCTGCAGATCAGAATACCTAACGTCACCTTGAGGATGAGCGGAAGGCAAAGGGTAATATACAAACCAGTGACAAGGACAAAACAACTGGCCCGTGGGCTGCATCAGAGAACAGAGCCCCCCTGGGATGGAAGACGGGGGTCCAGAGAAGCCTGCACAGACACACGGGCAGGACCCTGGTAGGCCCCACCCACCCTGAGGAGGAGAGAAGTCACTGAAAGATGCAGTCGAGGATGGAGTTGGGATCAGCAACGCACTCTTCCACATGTAATATCTGTCACACCGCTTGATGCAACGGTATTGATTTGATTTTGATTTGGTTTGAACAGCTTGCTGATCATTTGAATCCATCAGTAGACCGGGGTAGTGGTGGTATGCACCTTGATTTTGAATGTCATGGTTTCTGTAGGTAAGATACATGTGAATACAGGTTGTCCATTTCGTCCATGGAACGGTTGTGCACATTTGAAACAGATGGCGTGTGCGTTCTTCAGTGGTGAGGACAGTGTCGTGCAAACTGTAGCTTCAGCCCCAGCCTGTTGCTAAGCAGGGACTGAGAAGTCCAGGCCTCAGGGAGACACGGGCAGAGGTTCAGAAAACTAGACCCCAAGAGCAGCAGTTTGAACAAGTACAGGAGCATTGAAAGTCTGGACAGTGATGCGCTGCGTCTCCTAGTTCGGAGTGGTCAGCTTCTCCATCCCCGGGCGGTGGTCGACCAGCGGCACGTCATCCCCAGTCACACTCTACTCTAGATGCAAGATGACGACTCACAGCACAGGCCGCACACAGACGTTTGCTCCCTCTCCCTCCCTGCCTCTCACGTTGGTCAAGTGCATGGGTCTCCCTGTCCTCACCCGTGTGGCTGGTACAGCGACGAACCCAAGGCTTCGAGATGCAGAGCATTTCCAGACTAGAGCACACGAGGAAGGTAAGCCCCGGAGGACAAGGACCCTCCATGACCAATTAGGAAAACAAGTCAACAGCCTGATCATTCTACTGTGTGGCAAGTCAGAGGCCCTATCAAAAACAGAAACAGGAAGAAAAAAATCAAAGCCACTCAGCAGAGACGTGACATTCATTCTATGCTACAATAGGGAAACCCAGAGCTACTAGTCACTCTTTTCTGTTGCTGTGAGACAACACGTGAAGTCAGGCAACTTAAAGGAGAAAGGAGATTTATTTAGCATGTGGTTCCAGAGGGGAGATACAGTCTTTCATGGCAGAAAGGAATGGCTGGCTTCAGAAGCTGGAGACAGACTATGTCACATCCATCCGGGAGGCTGAGAGCTACAAGACTGCTAACTGCAAGAGCAGACCTCTCCTGGAAGTAGGGTGGGGCTAATGCATCTCAAGGCCCACCCCTATGCCTGGCCTTCTCCAGCAAGGCTGCACCTCCTAAAAGTGCCATGACCTTCCCAGACACATAGACTGTGGGGGACACATTTCAAACCGTGACACCAGACGAGGCACCTACTTTGAAACATACATTTGGTCCTCCTAGACAGGTTACCACCAGTACACTAAAACAACAAGTCCACCCAAGCCCAGCTTGGTGAACTGAAGAATTTATTTGGCTTCCTGGCAGAGCATGTGTGAAGGGTTATATACAGGGGCACGGATGACCCCAAAGCAGCCACATCACCTCTCAGTCCCACATGAATGGAGGCTTCCCCGGGGCTGCACAGAGTCCCCCGTCAGTCAAGCGTCCGCCCTTCGTATACTCTACCACATCCCGAGTTCCCCCGTCAGTCAAGCGTCCGCCCTTCGTATACTCTACCACATCCCGAGTTCCCCCGTCAGTCAAGCGTCCGCCCTTCGTATACTCTACCACATCCCGAGTTCCCCCGTCAGTCAAGCGTCTGCCCTTCGTATACTCTACCACATCCCGGGACCACAGATCACGAGTCACGGGGACAGTTGCATGGAGCTGGGAGCCAGATGTGGGAAGGAGGGGTAGGAATCTCCCCCCACCCTTCCTCCATCTGAGGATTCAGGGGATGAGAACAGGCCCGTGAGGGTCTCTTGGGGGCTGTCCAGCTGCTCTGATTAAGATGGAAGTGGCTGCTATGCTCAAAGTGTGCCCCAACTGCACGCAAAAGTTCCATGGAGAACACGTGACTGAGAAGACCTTGCCCCAGGGCACGAAAGTGCACAGGAGAACAGCTCTGAACCCCAGGCAACAACGTCAGCGCCTTACTAATGACATATTCTCCTTTTTCTTTTGAAACTTCGGAGAGAAGAGTTTATTCAGAGTTGGGGGCCTGGTCACTAAAGGAGTCATAGTTTAGCCTTAAGGTGGGAGGGGCATTAAAACAGAAGAGAGCTTAAAGTCAGAGGGTAGTGAGACAGTCGCCATGATACCCAGGGAGGAGGAGGAAGAGAGAAGGGGACAGGGAGAGAGACCTGAGGGCTCAGAGAGCAGGTGAAGAGGAGGAGGAGGAAGGAATGAGAGAGAATTGATAGAGACCCTGGATGGGGCCATAATGGTCATAGTCTCCCACATTGCTAAGGACTTGCCCAGGCATTACAAGGGAAGGGGGCACAGAAGACTGGAAGTGTGGTCTTTATAGACGGGGCACTGGCTAATGGGGGAGGGGGGCTGTACAAAATGGCAGCCATGGCCAACTTTCCTGACTCGTTTGTGATAGAGGGCAACGGAGGGCACTGCTGTCACACTTCTATACCATGATAGCCAAACTGAACACTCTGCAATGACGGCCAAATTCACGGGTGGGGTACTGCGCCCTAGTCAACGATGACGTCACTCACAGAGGGATACTCACATCAGGTACGCAACAAGGGCAGGTGCTCATGGGAACATGCGCTCGCTCAGACTCTCTGAAGGACAACTCTTCCGTCCAAAAGAAGATGGGAACCCCCATGCCTTCAACCTGGCAACTCCGTGACAGGATTTGTGCAGGAAATGCTGAATGACTCGCAGAGAATTCTGTGCTAAGAGGGCGTATCAGGCAGGCAGGCTGCTGTAACAAGCACCACACACTGGAAGTCTGAGCCACAGAAACTCATTTCTGTCAAGATCAGGGTGTCAGTAGAGTTGGCTGCTTCTGGGCCTCTCTCCTTCGCTTGTAGAAAGCTGTCTCCTCTCCGCACACGTCTGTCCTCGCCTCTTAGAAGACCCATAGCCACGATGGCTTGAGTTCAGCTGCCTCTTCTGAGACCCCATCTCCAAATGCAGCTGCTTTCTGAGGCACGGAGAGTTAGACGCTCAACAGAACGATTTGAGAGGAACACGCCTCGCTCCTGAACACAGGGTCCCTGTCCCGACAGCACCGATTAGCGCACAGATGTCATAGCTACGATGGCGTCCTTCATTCACGCAACCTTCCCACACCCCCGTCTTCACAGCATTTCTGCTTACATCCGAGGAAGCTGCAATTGCTGAAGCCAGGACATGTCACAGTAACGGAGTAATTTCTATTGGTCAGCTAGTACATTAAGGGATGCCCCAGTCTTGTGGGAACACCCCACCACACCCCCAGTCTTTACCACCTCATTTCCCTAGTAACTCCTGGCTACTCCTTAGCAATGCCCAAGACTATTAAAGATTTAGCTCCTCCCCATCCTCCCTCCCTTCACCTGCTCTAAAGGACATTCTCTGTCCTTCAGAGAGTCTGCTTGAATTGCAGTAGCTCATGGCGGCTCTCTCCCCGTCCTCTGACCTTAGCTGTCTCCTCGGCTCTCATGTCCTCCCACCTTAAGGCTATGGCTTCTTCCTTGCCTCGTTTGGATGGAGCATCTGGAAGTTTCTTCCCCCTTCTCTTGTTTTCAATAAATCCTGTTTTACCCTCTCCACGTGTTATGGCTTCAATCTTTGACTCTGGGACACAAGAACCTCCCCCCAAAACATCTGATTCAACAAAGGCGTAACACAGGTCAAGGGGTGCGGGCTACGCTGTGTTAAGCCACTGTCTTCCAGGGACGTGACTGCATTTATGTAAGGACACATTCACCCTTATCAAAGTCAGCCATGAAGCAAGGATGTACTTCTGTTGAGATAGTGATAATGTTTTCTTTTTACACTATTTTTGCTTTGGAAAATTGAATGTTCAAAATTTATCCAGAAAAAAAGAAATAAAAAGACCCCTGTGCTTTAAGAACGATGTCTACATGGCTTTGCTTCCCGTGTTGTCCTTTGGAGCCTGCTTGTCTCAGCGCAGTTTCAGTGCTGACATGAGACTCAGATGGGGCTTCGACAGCTGTGAGGAAGGTTTGTGTTAGAGGCACACAATGTGCCCTTTGCATGAAAGCCTACTATGTTCCTCAGGTTCAGTGAGTACCAGAACATTCTGCCAACATGCCATAGCCCCAAAAGGTGGCTCTGCTCTCTCCCCACCTCCATTCCCAAGCTGCACTACTCAGAGAGCAAATTACCACTGTCGCTGGGGTGCAAATGCTCCACTTCAGGGCTTCACGGAAGGTGCAGGAAGAACAGGGTGGAGCTTTACACACTTTTTTGCATGTTATGTGTGTTTCTGCATATGTGTAGTATGTACTGTGTGTATTATGTGTGCATGTATGGAAGGGGGCACTTGAGCGTGTGTGCCCATGCAGATCCAAAGGCAACTTCTAGAATCACACTGGATTACCCTAACTCCTTAGTGCTTCACTCTGGAGTTTCCCTGGCTTTGCTCTCCAGGGTCGGAAATACAGACCACTACCATTTCTGCATGGCATTTTTACATAGGATCTGAGATTCCTACTCAGGTCCCTTTGCTTGTGAGGCAAAGGTTTAACTCCTGAGCCATCTCTCCAACTCCAGAGGGAGAAGTCTGTGAAAATGTCACAGCTTGGACTGGAGAATCCAGTCCACGAAGCATTGAGGACACTGCAGCTTCTGTTGGAACTATGTGATGGGCCGGGGCTCTGCTAAGATGACCACCATTCAATTCACGCTGCGCAGATGGGATGGCGTCGGAGGTCTCAGACTTCGATGTGATGGGCAAAGAGGCAGTAGAGGAAAGCAGTACCATGCAGAGTGACACACCAGGCATGGCAGAGTGCACAGCCACACTCCCGAACAAGGAGTGGTGCCTTCCTCTTCCAATTTGCTGGGCCCTGGCACCGATGCTAGCTCGAGCCCAGCTGTCAGTCTTTCATATCAAATTTATAATGTTAATTCTTTTTAAGCTGGAATAAAAATCCTTTACTTGACACACCCCCCCCCCTCCGCCGGTCGGGACGCGTACGCGAGATCCAGCCGGGCCTCACCGCGTGCTCTAGGACCCCCAGGTCAGCCCACAGGGACCCGGCTCCGACTCCCGCCATCCAGCCGGAGCCGCGCGGGGGCCCAGGGACGAGGAGGACCTCCCCCTGCGCCCGGGCCCCGCCCCAGCTGCCCTCGGGTTAAATAGCTCCACGCCGACGCGCCCATCGTCCCTTTTCACCCCGCTCCGCCAGTCGGGACACGCGCGCGGTGCACCCGGGCCTCACCCCACGCCCTAGGTAAGTCCCCGTTCGGGCCCCGCCCACCAGTACCCCAGGCCAAATAATTCAGTTTAGTGAAATTGAGAGATCTTAAGAGTTAAAATGACAATGCCAAAGTCAAAGTGCAAATCCATGAGAAGCAACACTCAAGTAAACAAATTTCCCACTGAAGAAATTAATCCCATAATGTTAGATTCCAACAAGAACAAACCCACGGAAAAAGGCCAAGAAAGCCTGGCCCAGGATAACGACTTTCAAAATATGATCATTACCATGTTCAATACTATGAAAGAGGAAATCCGGGAGGAATTACATAATCGAATCAATCGCTTTGAAGAGGAACACAACAGACATCTGGAGGAGTTGAGAAAAACAGTGCAAGAAACAAAAAGTGGCATAGAGCAGTTAAAACAAACTCAAGCAGAGTTTAAAACTGAGCTAAAAGACAAGTTATCTTCAACCCAGAACGCCACAGAGAGTCTTATCAACAGAACTAATGAAGCAGAAAACAGAATTTCAGACCTTGAAGATAAAGTGGGAGTACTAACCAGCTCAATGGAAGAGGTTGTTAAAGCCAAAAAGATACTTGAGAGAAATATCCAAGAGATATGGGACACCCTGAAGAAGCCTAACATGCGTATTCATGGAATACCGGAGCAAGAATCTCAAAATACCACCCCTGAGGAAATTTTTCAAACGATCATCAAGGAAAACTTTCCTCATCTAAAAAAAGAGAGGCCCATTCATATACAAGAGGCATTCCGCACCCCAAACAGATACGACCAAAATAGAAGCACACCGCGGCAAATAATAGTTAAAACACTCCACATTCAAGATAAAGAACTGGTGCTGAGAGCTTCAAGGGAGAAAAAACAAGTCACTTTTAAAGGCAAACCTATTAAAATAACAAATGACTTCTCAGTCGAAACAGTAAAAGCAAGAAGAGCTTGGAGAGACATACTTCAAGTATTGAATGAGCAAAAATGTCAACCCAGGCTGATTTACCCTGCAAAACTATCAGTCATGATCGAGGGAGAAAGAAAAATTTTCCAGCACAAAGACAACTTTAAGGGATACATGGCCACCAAACCAGGCCTTCAAAACTGCTAGAAATGATACTCAAGCGTGAAGAAAAAAACAGGCATTTCCAGGAGAACAGAAGGCAAATATAACACCATTAAAAGCGAAGCAATATACTTATAAAAGCTACTAAACATAATAAATGTCTGGAATTAACAATAGTTTCTCCATTATAACACTAAATGTTAATGGACTTAATTCACCGATCAAGAGACACAGATTACAAACTTGGATTAAAAATCACAATCCATCAATCTGTTGCCTGCAGGAAACCCATCTCACCACAAAAGATAGGCACGCTCTAAAAATAAAAGGCTGGTCAACAATTCTACAAGCAAATGGAAGCAGAAAACAGGCAGGGGTAGCCATTATGCTATCAGACAAAGTGGATTTCAAACCAAAAAAAATTATAAGAGACACGGATGGATACTACATTTTAGTCACAGGTACAATTCACCAGGAAGATTTCACAATACTGAACATATATGCACCCAATACGGGCCCCTCCACATTCATTAAGAAAACCCTACAGCGTCTAAAGCATGAAATCAACCCCCAAACGATAATTCTTGGGGACTTCAACACCGCCCTCTCTACATGGGATAGATCAACAGGTCAAAAGCTTAACAGAGACACTTTGGAACTTAATCAAACCCTGAAAGAAATGGACCTCACAGATCTCTATCGAACTTTTCACCCACGCACCAAAGAATACACATTTTTCTCAGCAGCACACGGAACTTTCTCCAAAATAGATCACATACTGGGCCACAAAATGAATCTACACATATACAAGAAAGTTGAAATTCTAACCTGTGCCCTATCAGACCACCACGGCCTAAAGCTGGACATCCACAACACATCAAACAAGAGAAAATACACTAACTCCTGGAAACTTAACACTATGATGCTGAATGAGAACTGGATTCAGGAAGAAATTAAAAAGGAAATTCAAGATTTCCTGAAAGTGAATGATAACGAAAATACAACTTACCAAAATCTCTGGGACACAATGAAAGCTGTTCTAAGAGGTAAGTTCATAGCTCTTAATGCCCACGTCAAAAAAATGGAAACATCAGAAATAAACAACTTAACAATGCAGCTTAAAGCTTTAGAGAAACTAGAGCAATCTGATCCCAAAAGCAGTAGAAGAGAAGAGATTAGCAAAATAAGGGGAGAAATATCTGAAATCGAGACTAAGAAAACGAAAGAAAAAATCAACCAATCAAAAAGCTGGTTCTTTGAAAAAATCAACAAGATTGATACACCCCTAGCTAAACTAACCAAAAGCAAGAGAGAGAAAACCCAAATTGACAAAATTAGAAATGAACATGGAGTTATCACTACTGATACCCAAGAAATCCAGAGAATTATAACATCATATTTCAAAAACTTATACTCTGTGAAGTTTGACAACACAAAAGAGATGGATGAATTTCTAAGTAAACACAACTTACCTAAATTGAATCAGGAAGTTGTGAATTATTTAAATAGTCCTATAACATATAAGGAAATTGAGGAAGTAATCTCGAATCTTCCCACCAAAAAATGTCCTGGACCAGATGGATTCAGCACAGAGTTCTACCAGACATTTAAGGAGTTAATAACACCAATACTCCTTAAACTGTTCCATCAAATAGCAAAGGAAGGAACACTACCAAATTCCTTCTATGAAGCTAATATCGTTTTAATCCCAAAACCTAATAAAGATTCACTTAAGAAAGAAAACTATAGGCCGATCTCCCTGATGAACACAGACGCAAAGATTCTCAACAAAGTCTTAGCAAATCGGATTCAAAAACATATTAAAAAGATCATTCATGGGGACCAAGTAGGCTTCATCCCCGGCACACAAGGTTGGTTCAATGTACGCAAATCAATAAATGTAATTCATCATGTAAACCAGTCCAAAGTCCAAGACCACATGATACTCTCGATAGATGCAGAAAAAGCTTTTGACAAGATCCAACAGCCTTTTATGATCAAAACGCTAGAGACAGTGGGAATGGAAGGAACCTTTATCAATATAATAAAAGCTGTATACAACAAGCCCACAGCAAGGATTATGCTCAATGGGGAACAATTGGAAGCATTCCCACTTCGATCAGGAACTAGACAAGGCTGTCCACTCTCACCACTTCTATTCAATATTGTACTTGAAGTCTTAGCTG
The DNA here is from genome assembly GCA_023101885.1 of Typhlomys cinereus. Taxonomy (NCBI): domain Eukaryota; kingdom Metazoa; phylum Chordata; class Mammalia; order Rodentia; family Platacanthomyidae; genus Typhlomys; species Typhlomys cinereus. Next base: position 7,308,428 of record JALPQD010000028.1, read on the forward strand.
AAGCCATAAGACAAGAAAGGGACATAAGAGGGATTCAAATCGGCAAGGAAGAAGTCAAGCTATCCCTATTTGCAGATGACATGATCTTATACCTGAGTGATCCCAAAAACTCCACCAGGAAGCTCCTGGAACTAATTAAGAAGTTCAGCAGGGTGGCAGGATACAAAATAAATGTGCAAAAATCAGAGGCCTTCCTATATGCCCAGAATGAAAGAAGTGAAAAAGCCTTGAGAGAAACAATACCATTTACTATAGCCCCTAAAAAAATGAAATACCTTGGTATAAACCTAACTAAGGAGGTAAAAGACCTTTACAATGAAAACTTTAAAACCCTAAAGAAAGAAATTGCAGAAGACACCAGAAGGTGGAAAGACCTCCCTTGTTCCTGGATTGGCAGAATCAACATTGTAAAAATGACCATCCTACCAAAGGCAATATACAGATTCAATGCTATACCAATCAAAATCCCAAAGCAATTCTTCAAAGAAGTTGACCAAATAATCTCAAAGTTCATATGGAGACACAAAAGACCCAGGATAGCAAAAACAATCCTGAGTAACAAAAACACAGCTGGAGGTATTACCATACCAAACCTAAGTCTATACTACAAATCCATAGTTATAAAGACAGCCTGGTACTGGCTCCAAAATAGACACACAGATCAATGGATAAGGATTGAAGACCCAGATATAAGCCCACAAAGTTACAGCCATTTGGTCTTTGACAAAGGGGCCCAAAGAATCCAATGGAAAAAGAACAGCATCTTCAACAAATGGTGCTGGCAAAACTGGATCTCCACATGCAGAAGATTAAAGCTGGACCCGTACTTGTCACCATGTACAAGACTTAATTCCAAATGGATCAAGGACCTTGATATCAGGCCAGAGACTTTAAAAACCATAGTCGAAAGGATAGGGAACTCCCTCGAGCTGATTGGGCTAGGCCAACACTTCCTAAACAGACATCCAATGGCACAGTCACTGCTACCAACTCTCAACAGTTGGGATCTTGTGAAATTAAAGAGCTTCTGTTCAGATAAAGAGATTGTCACACGAGCTCAAAGGCAACCCACAGAATGGGAGAAAATCTTCACTAACCACATATCTGACAGAGCTCTACTGTCCAGAGTGCACAAAGAACTTAGAAAATTAAACTCCAAGGAAAACACTGGCCCAATTAAAAAATGGGCCCTGGAACTTCAAAGAAACTTTACCAGGGATGAAATTAAAATGTCTAACAATTATCTTAAAAAATGCTCCACTTCCTTCGCCATCAGGGAAATGCAAATCAAAACTTCCCTGAGATATCATCTCACCCCGGTCAGGATGGCAAAAATCCACAATACAAACAACGACAAATGCTGGAGAGGATGTGGAGAGAGGGGAACTCTCCTACATTGTTGGTGGGAATGCAGGCTCATACAGCCACTCTGGCGAGCCGTCTGGAGATTCTTAAAGAAATTAAAGATTGAAATGCCATATGACCCTGCTATCCCACTTTTGGGAATAACCCCCCATGCAGCAGAGGTTCGCCTCGATAGCACAAGCTCGACCATGTTCATAGCAGCACTGTTTACAATAGCAAAGTCATGGAATCAACCTAAATGTCCAACAGTTGACGAGTGGATAAGGAAACTGTGGTACATCTATACAATGGAGTACTACTCAGCCATCAAAAATGATGAATTACTGGAATTTGCTGGGAAATGGATGTCATTAGAAAGAATTATATTAAGTGAAGTATCCCAAACCCAGAAAATTAAGCGCCGTATGTACTCCCTAATAGGTGGCTCCTAGTACCAAACTCACCCAGCCCACATTGAGACACTCAAAAGTAAACCTATGAAACACAGTAATTGCAAGGATTATGAACAAGAGAGATGGGTTAGGAGGGCCACACCAGAAACAAGGAGAGAGGAGACCATGTTACAGCAGAGAAAATAGGCCTCCATCAAGGTCTGCAAGGGGTGACATACAGTGCCCAGCAGAATGGAGTGAAGGGAATTGCAGGAGCAGCAAAACTGCAAAAGAAAATCAACAAACCACAATCCAGAACTTCAGAGGCTATATCAATCACATAGAACTAGGACAGCCTAATCTCTCCCCATCCTGGAGCTCAGGGACATTTGCGGAAGAGGGGGCGGTAAGATTGTAAGAGCAAAAGGAGGGGAGGAGCAACGATTTGCAAGATTCTCAACAATAGTTGGGGCCAAAGCAATCGTAATGGGACTTTGCATGCCCTGCGCAATGTCCAGCGCACTGTTGCCCTCATAAAGTCTAGCATCTGTTAAGGGCACCGAGACCCCTGGAGGCAAGGGATTGACAGCCATAGTAGTGATCTTATACTTAAGGGGAACAAGAGAAAGGGCTTATGGAAATGCCACTGGGTCCTTATATGTCATCGGAGAGGAGGACCCAATGGAGAGTTAGGCGTATACAATAAAGGACTCTCTGGGAATTGGGGGGGAGGCACTGGGGGAAGGGGAGGGGGAGGAGGGGGGAGGGAGGGAACTGGTAAAAAATTTTAAAATGTATAATTAAATTTTTAATAAAAAAAAAAAAACAAAAAAAACAAAATAAAAAAAATAAAATAAAAAAATAAACCAGAATCAGAAAAAAAAAAAAAAAAAGAATAAGGTAGAAGAGCAAAAAAAAATAAAATTATTAATTCATTCTTTTAAAAAAAAATAGCAGAATTGCCTTATATTCATAACTAGCAATATTTTATTGTATATGTTTCCTTATCCATTCATCTCCTGATGGTCACTAATGTTGGTTCCATATCTTTGCTATTTTGAATAATGTTGCAATAAACAGAATGCACGTATCTTAAAAAAAAAAAATCCTTTACTTGGGAGTCAAGCATTTATTGGAGGGTTATAGTTTTTTTTTATTTCTGCTCATACAAACTTAATAGGTACCTCGGTCCCCTCCTTCCCTCCACCCCTTCCTGGACCCCTTTGCTCCCTCCCCCTTTTCCTTTTCCTTCCCCCCCTTCCCTATCTTCCAGTGCCTTCCCTCCCCCATCTCTGGAGCATCCTTTAGTGTGCATATCAAACTTTCCTCTGGGTCCTCCTCTCTGATGAGGTGTAAGGACTCAGTGGCATTTCCTAGAACTCTTTCTTGTGTTCCCCTTAAGTATAGGAACACTATTGTGGCTGTTAATCCCTAGCTTCTAAGGATCCTAGTGCCTTTAGTCCATGCTAGACTTTGAAGGTCAATAATATGTTGGTCATTGCACAGGTCATGCAAAGTCCTATTAAGATTGCTTCGGCCCTAACTCATGTGGAGTATCTTGCAAATCGTTGCTCCTCTCCATCTTTAGGCTCTTACACTCTTACCACCCCTTCTTCTGCAAATTTCCCTGAGCTCCAGAATTTAGCATACTCTATAGAGTAGAAACAAGTTTCAGAGTCAGCTTGGCCCCCGTGGGCTGCCCAACTTGGACCAACTGGCATGACTTCCCATGCGGCATAAAGAGGGACATCGAGTGAGCTCAGAGTCCGTCCAGACACCAGCCTCAGTGTGCCTGGGACTGGCAGTGCCAACTAGACAGGGGGGCAATAACATCGTCCACGCCAGGCCAAGCTATGCAGCTGACACCATGAGTGCCGTGTGCAGACCAAGCGCAGAATCTGCTCAGCAAGAGGCGGGCAGGCTGGCCCAAACCAGTCGGGTGAAACGGGGACCGCAGTTGTGGAGGGAGGGAGATTAGGTCGAGCCACACTGGGTTCAAGAAATAAGCATAATTCCTTTCCATGCTGCTTCTCCTCGGGACCGCCTGTGTGCCCTGCCCTCCCTTCTGTCTTTCACCAGAACACCCCACTGCTATAAAATACCGAATGCAAACTTCACTAGGCTAAAGGATATGGACTTAACATCTCTGGATTTGCATGTATCTGCCACCTCTCTGCCATTGTCAAGCCTTTTCTATGCTTTTATTTCTGCTTCCAATGCTGCGGATACTGACACAGTCTAGCTATACTCTGATCTCCTAGGGAGGACTGAAGTCAATGTGCGAAATGATAGTTTTCACTACGACACTTTCATATATGTTCATCATTGTATTTTGTTCATATTTATCACCCTACTACACTGCCCGTCCCTTCTCACACACTCTCCTCAGTCAGTCTCCTTACGCTTTCAGGATATTATAGGGCTAAGTCTAGATTCTGCAAGTGAAAGAAAATCTGAAGTATTTCTTCCTTCTCTATTATCCTCTCACCTCCCTTTAGAACCTTTCCTCCCCTCAAAACTCCCCTCTACTTTCTTTTTTTTAATTATTATTTATTCACGTGTGTGTGTGTGTGTGTGAGTGTGTGTCTGTGTGTGTAGAACCAAGGGTGAATTCGGGAATCATCATGAATTGCTTCTAACTCCTTTTTTTTTTGTTTACTCTGCTCTAGGAGTCACAGGCTCTGCCCACCAGGACAAGAAGCACAGGCCGCCCTTGCCTCTTCCCGGCGTTTGTATGTGGGATTTGGGATCCAAACTCAGGACCCTCTGCCTACGAGACAGAGACTTAACTCCTGAGCCATCTCTCCAGCCCCAACTCCCTTCTACTTTCATATCATGTTCATACATATATATGCATGTGTACATATATAAATATCATATGCACAAATAAATGTAAATTCCACAAATGAGAGAAAACACATTTATTTTCCTATTGAAGATGATATCAGTCTTTTCAGATGAATAACTCCACTGTGGGTAGCTACTTCATTTTCTTTATCATTCACAGGCGTGGCAGCTATTCTCTGTCCTGCTCTGAGACAACACTCAAACTCAAGAAACTTAAGGGTTCCGAGAAAAGATTTATTTGGCTTCGGCTGCAGGGGGGCAATAGAGCCCATTATGGTGGGAAGGGCATGGCAGGTAACAGAAGCCGGAGGCGACTTAGGTCACATCCATCATGGAGACCAAGAACTAGCCGAAGATTCCAAGAGCAGACGGCTAACAGAAGCAGGTGCTGTCCACTAACCTCAAGGCCCACCCCCTGTGATGTGCGTCCTCTAGCCAGGCTCTTCCTCCTACAGGTGCCACGACCTTCCCAAACATTAACATCAGCTATGGTTGCAAACGCATGAGCCTGTGGGGGACCCGTCACATTGAAACCATGACAACAGATATTAGACTTTCAAAAGTCATGTGTCTCAGTTTTGAGAAGATGACAACTTTAAAGGCTTAATCCTCGAAAACAGACTATGAGTGTCAACGAAAGAACTGTTTTTCTCTTACAGCATCAAAGGATTGAGTTACAGGAGTTGTAACCCCTTATCAAGTTTTAAAACAGCTCCAACAAGGACAGAAACATTTATGACTTATTAGTATTCTCCTTTCACCTTAACGATCCATTTCCTGACATGAAACGAGACCCTCAGGGGTCTTCTGCTGAATGGTCAACTGGCCTTACTAATTTCACTGATTTTTCTTTTCTCCTCCAGAGTGTATCGTGTCAGCACAATTTCTAGGCACATAAAAATACATGTGGCACAACACTGAAATCCCCCCCAGGCGTGTGCTTCAGGGAAGAGCTGAAGTTGTGTTTCATCCTCTCAGTCCCAGACTCTGGTGTGGCACGTGGCCCACAGCAAAGGCTCAGTAACGTATGTGGAAAGTTTACGTTCCCAGGCACCCACTCTAGACCCTCCTTCCATAAGAATAATTGTGAGGTACAAAATTCCACAGTGCACTTATATTAAATCCTGCCTGTCCCGAGACTCTGTAGACCATTAGCTCTACCCATCCAAGAATAATAACTCAGATAAATATTATTTCTCCACGTTGTGCAGTTAAAACCTCTTCCCAGCAGCCTGCACACATTTGTGGGGAGCACTTGGCGGCCTTGGGGCTCAGCCCTCTCAGCACACACATGTTCAACGGAAAGCAACGACTTCCTAGGCTTTCATAAAAGAATAAGGGCTGCATAGAAAAGTAAGGATAAAAATGGAAGTGTCGTAGAAGTAGATATAGACAAGCAGTGTGACTCATCCACATGCTGCCTCCTTCAGCGAACCATGATGGTCACAACAAACAGTTCCTGAGGTGAAATTCCTGAGGTAAAAAACAACTTCCGAGGTAAAACTCTCTTCCTGAGGTAAAACTCTCTGCCTGAGGTAACTAACTCTCCTCCTGAGGTAACTAACTCTCCTCCTAAGGTAATTTGGCTGAGAACAAGCTTCTCTGGGACATGTGAACAGTTAACCCACCTTATCATTTCCAGCGTTTTCTAAATGCTACTTGGCCCAGTGTAACAGTTACTTTTTACTACTGCTGTGAGAGAACACCCGAAGTCAAATAACTTAAGGGAGAAAGGGGAGATTTATTCAACTTGCAATTCCAGAGGGGAAATGATACAGTCTTCCAAGGTGGCGGAAGCAGCATGGCTTGCTGGTTCAAGCTGGAAGGCAGGCTAGACATAGCAGACCTCCACGTGGCTGGAGCATTCCTGAAGCGTCTCTCCTCTCCCCCTCTGTACTCTCTTCTGTGGCTTTTATATGGTCCCATTACTGGGAGGTTCTGATAGAATCTAGAGCTGGTATCATCTCTTCAGGTGGTCTCATCTGATCTTTCCAGGTGTGGTCTCAGCTGGTCTTAGTTAATACCAGGTCTATCAAGTTGACATCCAGGATTAACTATCACACCCAGGTTGCGACCAGTCGGTTCCCATCCTCAGTAGCCCACCGAGTCTGTACCTTCAGCCATCTCCAAATCCCAACTGGGACTCTCGCACATTCTCTACCTCTGCTATGCTTCGAGGCTCCTGACATCATTCCAAATAGTCGCCTGTTGTACAAGCTACTTGTCTCGTGGCTGTGACGCAGTCACTGACAACAGCAGGCACCTGAAGACAGGGTATTGTGGCTCACAGTTTGAAAGTGCAGATTTGCTGAGAAGAGTCTATCAAGTATGGCGGCAGGAGCTGGTCACTCTGCATCCACAGGCAAGACAGAGACGAATGCTGGTCCTCAGCTTGTGCTCTTTTTATTTAGTCCAAGACCCAAGTCCACCTATGTGCCAAGGGTAGATCTGCTCTCCTTAAGCCTCCAGAGACGTGTCTTCCAGGAGATTCTAAAATCCAGTCACACTGACCAGCCTGCGTTCCCCTACTTCATTCACTCCTTCTCTCAGAAACCACAATGGAGAGGCTTGCCTGCTGTCCACACCCCCTTTTACACATAGAAGACCCTTAGGCTTTCTGTGGATGTCCATGTGGCCTGATGTGTCCTCTCCCCCCAGGGAGCTGGAACAAAATTGTAAGCTGCCCTTCCCTCCCCTCTCTACACATCTGGCCTCCCCAAGGTAATAAGGTTAAGACATGGTTGGACAAACAGAAGCAATTCGAAATTCTCAATCTCAAACAGCGGCTGCTGGCAGCTGATCACAGACTCCGTAAAAGCCTTCATGAGAAGCTCATCGGTTACAAACAGTGACTCAATGTGTGGGTTAGGAAAAATGATAGTTGCCTTGTATCAAAACAAAAAAACTCACGCTCCGAGAAATTGGTCATTTCATGTCCCAGAAGGGACTTTTCCTGGCGTAGGCTTCGGGCAGATACATCAAAGTGAGCTGATGGACGGGCACGGTGCCTGGTTACCAAGACTTCTGGCACTCAGGGGACGCCTGCAAACGTGCAGACGTCTCCTTCCGTGGAAAGCAGGGTGTCTGGCACTGACCTCGAGTACTGTTTGCATTTCAGGGAACAGGTGGCAAACCTTCTGGCCTCCAAGAAACAGACCTACTGGAAAGCGGAACAAGTTCAGACTCTGTGGTGGCAACGGAGACCTGGAATCCCTCATGCCTTACAAAGGGCTGTCTGCAGCCAGGGTCCCAGAAACTGACCTCTTTCTACACAGAGAAGTTGCGAGTAGTTTCCAGGGCTCTCCCGGGGTCATGAGTGGCCACCCTCGCATGATAACATCCAGTAAACTGCCCCCAGCATCTTTCTGGTGCAGAGCAGAACACTGCGAATCAATCAACCCCTTGCATGCTTCTGGATACACAGTAAGGCAGAGAGCCTAGGTGGGGTTTCCTACGTCAGCACCATCTTCCAATGCTAGTAAGCATAATTCATACAGCTGCACATTGGGGAGCCCTGTACTGAACTCCACCCACAGTCTATACAGGGGTGAGTCTTTGGACGACACAAAGGCTGGTCACAGGGTGGTACTTTCTGTGGCTCACCAAAAAAGACTTTCCCAGCCATGCCAAATTTTCTCTCCCTAATTCCCCATATGTGGCTGAGACCGAGAACCCTCATTCAAAACCTTTCATCCAGCCCTGGAAGCCAAGCATCCACTTGGTCAGCTTCCCTTGCAGCTACAGATGGTCATGTGATCTATTCCTACTCCATGGGAGGGTGGTAGGGATATGGAAGCGTTTCTGACAAAAATCTTGTCCTCTCTGCCCAAAGAAACCAGCTCCAGCTGGGATACAGACTTGGATACAAAGACACACACACACACACACACACACACACACACAAAGACAATCACTTTATAGAAACAAACATCTTTGTTCCCAGACAAAAATCAGAAGAAAAAAAAATGCACAGAGTTGGTTGTGATGCCAGTTCAAGAGAGCTGTCTCTGTGTGCGTTTTGGTAAAGTTCGAACAAATACTTCCAACATTAGCAAATTTACATACCGACAGTTGAACACACTATTCAGAATAAGATCATTGTATTTCCTATTATGCCATTGCATTTATAAGTATACACATTATGAGTGGGAAACAAAGAGTGGAAGCTCCCCCACCCCCACTCCCACGCCTTGTCTGGGTCTAGGTGTTAGAATCAGCACGAGAAACCCAGACCTGCCGCGTCCCTTGCCACACAGGCCTGACTGCACCTGCATACAACGAGCACACCGACTGGTTAATCTGCCTCCACGTGCCAGCAGAGTCTTCATTTAAATGATCAGACTGTATGAACAACAGAAATTAGAGAACCCATCAGTCAGGCATCGCTCCCAACAACATGGGAGGATCTACAAGTTCAGAGGAAGTCAGGAGGAGAGACGAGAAGCTGACCCCCAGACCCCCAGACATGACCTTGAACACACATGGCGGGAGGGGAGAGAACAGGAGGAGGAAGAGGAGGAAGAGGAAGGGAAGTGGAAGGAGAAGGGGGAGGGGGAGGGAGAGGTGCCCTCCCCCAAACACACGGTATTTATCAAAGCAATGAACAGTTGACTCGAAAGCTATTCGGTGAGTCCTGATTTCCCCTTTGGCCTGTGCCGTTTCCAGGGAACCAGAAGGAAGGAAGCCGCCGATGGGCTGAATGACGACACGGAATCTAGCAAGAGCTCCCAGGACCGAACAAGCTGGCTGCCTGTCCGACTCGATTCTACTAGCTGTGGGCATCTGATATTAAATCGTTTTTTCTCTTTACAATGGAAAAAGAGGTTTGTGGCTTTAGGAACACCAGCAGCTGGGGGTCGCTGAAGGATGGTCAAAGGTCCAACCTTGCTGATACTCCCTGGTGCCTAAGCCAGACTTTGGCTGGCACACCTGGTGACCTGCATTCGATGCCTGGAATTCCATAAGGCAGTGGAAGGAGAGAACTGACTTCCGGAAGTTGTCCTCCGACCTCCGCCCACACGCATACCACTCTCCTCCTTCCCTTTGCAAATAAGATTTTACAAAAACAATTTAAAAGCTGTTCAAGTGCTAATTTGTACATGAAATTACGAGCCAATCATTCCTTATAACTCAAGTCCCCAGGCCCACCCCAGACCTATCTATCAATAACAGGAACACATGGCAAGGACACATGGAAAATGGCCCAGGTGACAACGCAGGGTGAGAAAAATATTCGTTCTCCGAGAAACTAGCCAGCCATTTTGGTTTGGCATGGGATTTGTGCCAAAATGAAGAGTCTCTCTGAGCCCAATTAGTGTAATGAATTTATGAAGATTGGGAATCACCTGATCTTTTTTTCTTAGTAACAGAAAAGACCCCCCTCCCCACAGGTGAGTGCAAGAACAATTAGCTCTGCCAGTAGTTAATTACTAGGAATCCAAGAATTAGACAAGGACGCCATATTCTGCCTCAAAGAGTCTTTTTCTCCTTATCCTGGAGTGGAGAGTTCAGTCCTCTGGCAGGGGGTGGGAGCGTGACTTTGGCAGGCCTGCTCCTGACTCACCCCTCAGGATGTAGTTCTGGTAGTTCTGATCAGCCTCGGCCCCAACTTTGATCAAACACGTCAGACCTTCGGCCACCACAAACTCATGCACCAGGTCCTTGTCATCCTGGGGGGAAGAAAAGAAGGAAAAGACTTCAGACCGGTCCTGCCCACTCCACCCAAGCTGCACTGCCCAAGCCACGAAGCAGCCTTCGAAGCACGGTGACCCCGGAGGATGCTCTGCTCCGCTCAGAGGAGCATCCAAATGCTTGCCAGGGGAATTTTACAACCAGTCTTCACATCGCTGTTGCCAAAGACCAGTTATTGCCTTCTGGGCAATCTAATAAAGATAAAGTAAATGAATATCTTGTCAGAAATATTTATAGCATTCTGTTTTTGCATTCTTCAAAAATTACCAGGCTCCGTGCCCCCGCAGGACCCGAGGAGTGGGCCACGTGAAGCTTGGCTGACTTTTACTGCTAGGAAGCAACCAATGTGGGCACAGACCATGCAGCCCCTGTAGTGTCCCAACAGACAGCTGAAGTCACCGTGGGGAAGACAATCCAGCATCTTCAGAGCTAGTGGTTCTCAAAGAGGGCTCTTCCCTCGGATGGACCCGCAGGGAACACGAGAGGGCAGCTCAAGGGGCCTCACCTGGAACTTGGACATGCCAGGTGCCTGGTCCCGTCCAGACCTTGGAAGTAGTAGTTTCAATGGACCCCCGATGCTGGGAGTTGCAAGAATTCCTACTGGGTGAGGTGGGGGCTCTGGGAGGGACCCACTAATACCTTCACCTTAGGGTTACCTGGAGAGCTTTAAAAGGGCCTAAGCACACACACTCAAGTATCCTCTTGTATACACACACACACGTACACACACATGCGCATGTATGCAAAAAAAGATAAATAAAAAGACCTAGGAAACTAGAATCTGCAGACACATTAAATCAGCATTGCTAGGGTGAGTCTCAGGCTGTGCTGTAAAATCCTTCAGGAAATGCAACTAACACTACTTTTTCTTTCCAGGTAGATAAAGACTCAGGAGGGCAGGAAGAACAAAGAAAAACTTGTCCAGGACCACCGGAGAACCTCTGGCTAGCCACCCCCCCCAGCCCAGACAGTCTCTGTAGCATCAAGCTCCGGGGAGATGTGATAGGGGGCTGTTCTACACCTGCCTTTCTCCACAGAGACAGGCAAGTTTCCTTATCGGAGAGTACCAGGATTCAGATGCCTCTAGGATGTGGCTAGGATGTCTACACTCTATCAGAACAATGATGTAAATAGTAGTTGAGGACAAGTAACAGACATGAATACAGTAATAGCAACCACGGTCTATCTCAAGAAAGAGAAAACATTGGGGATCTGGGACAGAGCTCCCGTCTCAACATGCAATCAGCCCTTCTCTATTTTATGATAGTTTTTTCAATCACTTGGATGGGGCCTTGAGCTTAATATGGGCAGATGCAATACAGAGTCCTTGGGAAGCAGAGCAGTGCTAGGGGGCAGCGCCAGCTTGGGGGCGGGGCAGGGGAGGACGGGCTAATGAAAGACAGCTGTGCTAACTCAGACTGGAGATAATCAGGGCTGGGAAGAAAGAAAATGGGACAGCATCATGGACTTTTGGAAAATTACTTTACACTCGTAGGTATAAAGGAAATAAAGTTGAGTCCCCCCACCATAGCCTTTTCCAGCGTGGCAAAGAGGACGCGCAGATGAGCTCACGTCTAGTCGGAAGGTTTTTCCGAGCGTGTAACAAATGTTTATGACTTCAACTCGAACTCCATCCGCACATGACTTCACGGCGAAAAAGTGAGAACAAGCTCTCGAGTCGCGGCTCGAGCTAATCGCTGATATTAATACACCGGGGAGCGGAAGCATCTGGCAAAGGCGCTCGGAAAGAAAAGCCCCAGACAGGCGAGACGCTCGCGGAGTCACTCAGACCCATCGTGCCTTATGTAGATAAGGCAGCGAGGAGAGACGTGTATGGATAATAAATATGCAGAAAGCTGTCCAAATCAGCCGTGTCCCCCATTTTAAGATTATATCCGAAAATTTATAGGGGTGGATGCACGCTTTTGAAACAGCAGTTTCAGACTACCATGAAATTACAATGTTAGCACTAGCTGGTAAGAGACGGCTACCACATTCTAGACTTTTCTGTAAGAGTTGTGCATTGACGTGTGATTTTTCTTTGATGCTCACTAATTAAGAACTAACTCAATCCAGATAACCAAGGGCTCTGTTGTTCAGAGTCGTACAGTCTAGCTTCGTAAAGAACCACCGTGGTGACAAGATGGCAATGTGCACCTGAGAGTTTGGAAGGTGGCGTTCCAAGCTTGGGTGTGCCCCAAGCCTCTGCCTGTCTAGTCCAGTCAATCCACCCTACACGCTGCTGCATGTATGATCTTACAAAGTACAAACTCCTGGCAACAAGAACCTTTGTCTCGACCCTCATGATCCCTGCCTGCTCAGAAATACTTGTTTCGGGCTGGGGAGACGGTTCGGGGGTCAAAACCTTTGCCTCACAAGCAAACAGTTCTGAGTGCGAATCCCTGCATCCCATGTCAAAAAAAAATGTTGAGCAGATATGGTGAGAGCTTGTAATTCTGGTCCTGGAAGGCAGAGCCTGGGAAACCCCGGAGCAGAGGAAGAACAACCCAGGGTTATGACTGATGTCAACCTTGGGCCTCTACAGGCACACACTCAAGTGTCCTCTTGTGTATCTGTACACGCACACACAGATTTTTTCTCTTGAATCAATAATAGAAATCACAATCCTGAGAATTCAAGGGACGTACACCAGTGGGGAGACTGGGTTGCAGGACTATGTGGAAGCCTAACATGGTTTTATCTTTCTTTTCTAACCTTTCAATCTAGAAGCCTTGGTGTACAAAAAGCAGCAGAATGATTCATGGGCCACAAGTGTGAGCAGCTCACTCATACTTCCTCTTCTATCCCCTCACTCACACCAGCCTCCTTCCTCTTCTGTCCCATCTGTCCTTCATCTTTCATCCAATCTCCTCCCCTGCTGAACTCTGAAGCAAATCCCAGATCTCGAACACTACTAGTCCTCATTATCCCATGTATGCAAAAATGCACGTTTGTAAGAAAGGCATTAATATTTTTAAAAAGCAATTATCACCTGTTCAGGCTGTGACTAAACTTCCAACTGTCTCATTGATAATTGCTTTATATAGGATCTAAATGAGATTCACATATGAGTATTGATTCTAGTTCTTTTCCACAAGCAGAACTATGAATATGTTTTATTTGCTTTTAAGGTCATACACACTATAGGTTCACTTGGATACTTTTCATTAAATCCAGGAATACAGAAGCATTTTAACTTAAGAACCATCATTTTTTAAATTATTTTATTTTTCTAGTTTTACAAACATGTCGAGTACTTATCCCTGCTTCCCTCCATCCCCCTCCCTCGATTTCCCTCTCTTCCCTTCATCAATTCATCCCACTCCCTCCCACCCTTCTGCCTGTCTGCACCTATGGATCCCAGGGTTCCCTCTAGCTTGTCTACTCCTATGGGGGTCGGCCCTCTTGTGACGTACCTAGTTACCTCTCTTCGAGTCACCCTACTGATAAGGGCACTTCCCTCCACTCATCCAGCACTAGTCCCCAAGGTTTCTTTCCACTGTGTGTTCTTATCTCTCTTGAGTTCCTCATAGTCTATGGGGCATGTTGGTGTGTCAGTCATGATGCAGGTCTGGCAAGGACAACTCTCACTGCAGTGAGTTCCTGGATGCAGCAGTCCTGCCTTGAGAATTCTACCACTGAATCATCAATGCTCCACCTTACAGTCTTGCTTTGAATGGAATGTTTTGTCCAATAGTGGACCTTCCCATCTTTAGGTTCTCACAATCTCATTACCCCCTTCTGCAAGGTTCCCAAGGCCTAAGGATGGGAGGAGATAAGTTGGCCTGATTCTGGGTGAGCCCTAAGACAATAATTTTTAGGTACTAAGAATTCGACTCTCACACATGTTAGTCTCAGAAAAATAATGTCAATGCTATACTACTATCACCAATAGCATTATCATAAACACTGTGTGTGTGTGTGTGAGAGAGAGAGAGAGAGAGAGAGAGATTCTGCTTGCTATTGGGATGTATTCTACTAATCACATACAGCTATAGTCTTTCAAAGGTACTTGAAATAGCTTCTGCGCGTATGGTCCTAACACTAACTGTGTAATGACTGATGTGTGATGAGGGCAGAGCTGAGCAGAGAAGACCAGAAGCAGCCGGATGTGCACAGTGAAGTTCAGTAAGTGGAGTGATGGGTCCTGTACAGAAAGAATCTTCTCCAATGCGATGTAAAGACTGTGAAACGGGGCATCAGAGAGGAATGCACTGATGTGGAACCTCGCTTGGCACAGCTAATTACTTAGCGTAGCATTTATTAGAGACAGGACTGAAGACAGAGACACTGACCAATAGACCGTTCAATACGCCAGCACATTTGTCTACCAGATGGTGCCAGAGACTGTGCAGTCACCAGAGACCAGGGAAAAAGATTCAAGGGACTCACAGACTGCAGAACTCAGACAAGTGCCCGGAGCGCCGTTCACAAACCCACCACCCCTCACTCTGCTCACCGCAGCCTCACGAGCGAGCATCTTAGACCCTCGTCTAATCCTTCACCAAGCTGCAATTCTCTCAGGACAGGGACAAAGGGTGGCTTGAGAGACACAGAGAAGCAGAGACCCTTGCACATGCGCTTGAGAGCAGCACGTTGCCAAAGCTTTAAAACAGGCAATGCTGGGGAATGAACCTGATTGTCTGGACCGTGAGCAGCCACAAAACAAACATGAAGATTATCACTCCCTGCAGGAGTATTTGCCACTAGGTCGGAAGCATGAATGTGCATGAGGAACCCCAAATTCACCTGCAGCACAGAGATAGCTGGAGGTGGGAAGGAGGTAGGCAAGAGCGCTGGGGGACAGAATGTAGGCTTCTTATAACCAGAAAAGGCTTTCCTTAAAAAATTAAAAATAATAAAACCTAGAAATAAATATAGAAGAAAATTATGATTTAGTCAAGTTTGTTTACTTTTATACTTGAATATTTGACATATGAAATAGTCTCCACTAGTATTCTGACTTGATTTTTAATGTCATCTAAATATCTATTTCTTTTGTAATAAGCACAGATATAGCCTGTCTGGATCATTTCCCTCAGCAAAGCAAAACAGGACTGTAGTTGGATTTTGTGGGTTTTTTTTTTCCTCTTTACCTGAAATATCTGCTTCAGGGAGAAAAGAGCCCTTCTCAAATCTCGTCCGCTGGAGTTGTACAGTTTTTCTGAAAGAAAGAAAGAATACACCAATTAATTCTGCTGACTCAAAGGCAAGCACAACACGACGGACGACGACAAGCACATCTTCCCCTGGCAAGGCGCTTGCCCGCACGCGGTCCACCTGCTGGGAACAGCCTTCACTCACTCCAGCAGAGAAAGGACTCGTGCATGGGCCCCCCACCCCGCCCCCTGGGCCTCCTCCCCGCGACTCCGTGCCTAGCTTGTTGCGTACTATTTTCCAATTTGTAAATACTTTCAGTTCATAGCCAACTACACCCAGAAACATCAATGTATCCTTCTGCCTCACTCCTTCCTGATGTGTAGCTCCTGAACCCCCATGCTTTCTGCCCAGATCTCTGGAACCCCTCTTTCTCTGGACTTGCGGTCGCCTTGAGCACTCTGATAACCTAAGAGACCCACTGGCCTTACACGCTCCCTCCTGCCGAATGGTGGCTATACAGGCAAAAAGTCAGTATCATCTCTGCCCAGACCCGGCCGTGCTGGTAGAATTGGGTGGGCTCCAGGGTCCTCTTTAATAGGCATCATCTAGAGACCTGCTAACAGACTTATGCAGCACATGCTGATGAGCAGAGACATATACTAAGAGTATGCAAAATACAGTGGGGTCTCCTGCCCACACTGATTTCTCATCATCTGAATGCAAATTAATGCGAATTAGTTATTTGTGTTCTGATCCTTACGGGTTATCTGCCTGAAGCTACAGAGAACAAGGTCTGTTTTGAAGTGGGAATCCAGTGCTGAGAATGAAGAGGGGGCCGTGGCCAACGGTTCTTCCCATGGTCACACTCATCATGCCACGGGAGACTGTTTCTACTGCCACAGGGAGTTCGTGTGTAACTAGTATTATTTAGAGTTAAATGTTTGGCAAAATTCTCAAGCAAAGCCTTCTGAACCTGGGATTTTCTTTGACGAAAAGTTTTCTTAAGCAATGAATTCAATTCTCTCAATTAATAAAAGGATATAGTGGCTATATTTTCTTGAATGAACATCAACTATTTTTATCTTTCAAGGAATCTATTTCATTTGTCACATTTTTATGGACAGACAGCTGTTCATAGAGTTCTTCTTTTATTGGAATACCACTCTCTGCTCTTGTATCTTTCATATTGTCATTTGTTTCCAATCTCCTTTTTACTCAGCGGCCTAGAGAGAAATTTATCTATGACATTGTCTCTTCACAGAACTGACTGCGGGTTTCATCATTTCTCTTTCTCACTTTTTTCTAATTTCTAGTTTATTATTGTTAACTTTGGACTTCCTTGCTGTTTTTTCTAGCTTCTCACAGTTGAAACTTCACTGATTTGATACTTTCATCCTACACATGCCAGGCAAACACACTACCATTTACTAACACCCTGGCCTCTGGTCTTTAAATCAGTTGGTGTTCCCAGCGCAATTCTGGGTCCTGGGGTCACAGGCGACCTGCAGAGGCAAAGCAGAGGCCCCCAAGAGATTCTGAGGCTCTCTCTCACCCTTCAGTAACTAACACCCTTCTGAAAACCCAAAGATGCCTCTGAGTGGTATCTAGCACCCCCCCCTTTGCACCTTTTAAGTGCCACTGAGTTAAAACACACTAGATTTTGTATGCAAGGCGCAATTTCTAGTTCAACTGTCTTTAATTTTCAGAACATCTTCATAGCTGTCTATTTAAATCCTACAAAATAAAGCTGATGAACTGAATAGCTCTGTCCCCCCCCCAAAAAAATCATCTTTTTCTGCAACAGACACTTCATTTTAGATAGATATTCACAAGTGTTAATGTAATTTAAAAAGAGTGAAAGCAGAAAACAACAGCTAAGCTACTCAAGAAGTTAGGAATTTTGGCTTAAATGTCTTCTAGGGTACCGTCTTTTTTTTAATCCATGGACATGAGGTGCTCTTCTCCAAGGAGCGTGACTGGCAGCTCGCTTTATCCTTCAGACAGATGACAGTCGGGCTCCATTCTCGAGAGAGGATCCTGTCTCCTAAAGTTCCCCAAACATCTCCCCTTACGTCCTCATGTTGACAAGCATCACGCTTGGTCTTTCTGTCACAGGGGAGCCACGTGGAGTCTTTGCCATTGTGGGGGAAAATCAAAGCTCACTGTGTCACTGGCTGCTGTGACAGAGTCCTCCCCCCACCCCCCGCCCCGCCAGGGCAGCTTCAGGGATGAAGACTGGGTGCATTTCCAGGGGGCACTGTCCATTGTGGCAGGGAAAGGCAGTGGGGGAGAGCAACTAGGGGGGCCCCTCTTCTTGGTAGATCAGGAAGTGGACAGCTCAGGCAAGAGGCAAGGTGGGCTGTAACCCCTCAGACCCACCCACGTAGTGGCTACCTCTTCCAGTCAGGTCCTACTTCCCAAAGCTTCCATTACCTCCACAATATTGCATCCAAAACACAGCTTACGGGGGGGGGGGGGACTCATACATATCCAAACCATTAGTAGAAAGCCAAGTAGTCACTTAAAGGAGTATTACTTTGTAAAGACAATTTGTAGGCCAGTCACCCTCTGCAAAGAATCTTGGGATAAAATGAAATTGTAGTTGGTAACTCAAGTCAAAATTGTGTCTATAAAACCTTTTTCTCTCTCTGACTACGCCGAGTTCTTGACATGCACTTTGGACGGTACCACTCTACGCAGAGGCTTGAGAGAAACGAGGGAATGAGAATGTAAACGACGCACAATTTGTCCTTTGCAGAGGTACAACCCCCGGCAGTGGGTGAGGATCCGGCAGACATCTGACCCGAAGCAGTGAAGCTCAGAGGGAGGCTCAGCTGTGCCTTGGCTTGAGACCCACAAGCCAAAGTAGAAGTCCTCCTGCCACAGCCCAGGCCTGGCTTTCTTGCTGCACGGCTAATCACCACCACCGCTGCTGCCACGGCCACCACCACGGCCACCGCCACCAGAAGTGTGAGCGGCACACCGTCAAGAAACCAACCTGCCATCTGCATCCCGCCCAGGCATCCCAAGACACAAGTCAGACCTGCCATCGCTCTGCAGCCTGACTCTCCAACTTAGGGGACAAGGGGCCCCGCTAGGAATGTGCCTCCCGGCCTGGGACGCGTGCCAGTGCTCTTGGTCCTTTCTGAGTTCCAATCGCTCCTTCAGAAGCAGCAGTCTATGCTGAGTCACATGATGCTGGGTCACATGACTGCCGGAATCACCCCGCACTGGTGTCTGATGGCTGCGTCTTCAGTCCGGCTCTGTCCTCTGCAGACTGTGCTTTGGGTGCTGAGGTCTGTGTGTACCTGTGACTTCAGCCCGTGACCAGTGACACGGAGCTCCCCTCCAGGACTAGACCTGACTCGTTGTCCTGACACCCTTTGGGCACCGAGGAGATGGGTCAAGTGAGTCTCCTGCCTGAAACCAGGAGATGCAAAAGATCCTCATGGGCAGCAAAAGGGGCGCCTGAAACCCACCGGGTGCCAGGAAGCAGCACCCACAGGCCACCCCAGTGCACACGCCTGCAGTGTTTCCCAGGAGCCCAGAATGGCGCCCCTCCCCTCTTGGTCCACCTCTCAACACACGTCGACGGGGAGCACTCAGGGGAGGAGTGCTGAGTGAACAGGCTGGCAGGTTGGCTTCTTGCTGGTCAAGAAAGCAACCCTGACAGAGACGCTGGGCTGGGATTAGAGCTTGAGAGGTGGGAGGATGAGAAACGGAACCACCAGCACGGTCCTGAGCGACAGGGCCGACCACCAGCCGTGACGGGGAAAGGCCGGAGAAGCCTGACCGCACGAGCCCATGCTCGGCCAATAAGGAATGGATGGATATGTGCGTGTATTCTTCCAGCCCCTTCCAAAGACAGCCTGCCCGGGTGCCATCATTTCTGCAGCACTAGCCTTCGAGTGGAGGGCACTTAGCAGCCAGCGAGGACTGGAAGTGTAATGGAAGTCCTGCTGCTAGTCCTACGGCGGGCCCTCAGGCCCTTCACACCTCAGGAAGAACATGACTGAAGTGAAGGAGACAGCCCAGGACTGCAGGTACTAGGCTGCAGGGCGATGCACAGCAGGAGCTGCCCTGAGCATTGGAGGCAAAGAGCCCATTGGGAGCAGTTGAAGAACTACGAAGGACATTAAAGTCTGCCATGGCCACCCGCAGGGCCCCACCCAGTCCCTCGCCCTTCAGGCTGGAGAGCACGGGAACTGCTCCCCCGTGGTCATCGTGAGTGGCAAAGTGGGTCACACCAGGCCAGGCTCTGGACAGCCCCGTGCTGGGTCTTTCCCCGGGAATGTGGGACCCCAGGGAAACGCATTTCCATCTGCTCCTGACTGCCTTCATGACCATCTGTGCCACGTCAGCTAACACAGCCGTCACAAGCTGGAAATGAGTCCCAAGCGTGCCTTTCCCACCTCCAGATCAAAGTGCCAGAGAGGGGAGGATCACCAGCCTACGTCACCCCAAAGGCCTCCTGCAAGCAGCAGCCTCGACATGTGCCATAAGTGGCCACCGCTTCACACACACACACCCAACAGACTGCTGACCCCGTGACATCCATCTGTCTGCATTGTAAGTGTCAGTCAAAGCCCCTGAGAGGCCCAAGGAGCATGAACCCACCTAAGGCCACATGTGTAGCAAATGCAGACGCCTCCTCCAGGCAATGCGCTCACAGCTGGGAATTCACCTCCCACCCCCTCATCACATGCAAGAAGGTCGCTGAGCTCAGACAGCCACAGCTGGCCTCTGAGGACCCTTCTTCAAGGCACCTGGGAGCTACAGCTGTCTGCTGGACGTCAGTGGTTCTTGACAGGAGGAGCCCCCTTCTCCTCCCCCCGCCCCCTCCCCTGTCTTGGACACTTTGAGGAAAAGACGACTCTGGGGTCCTGACAGGGAAGACAAGGCTCATTAGCTGGGGTCAAAGGAAACACTCTGGCATCAATCATGTCATCCAGGGGAGATGTGGATGGTCAGGGGTGCGCCTGCCCCTCCCCAGGGGGCCAGGGCTCTCCCTTTCAGTGTCCTTCAAGACGGAAACAGCCATTCATCCGGGGCAAGCATTGTATCACACAAACAAAACGGAACCAGAGAAAAGACCTGGTCTTCAAAACAACTCTTCCAAAGACAGTTATTCGCTAGTTGATGGAGGAGGGAAAATCCACAGGAAAAGAATATACTATGGCGCTTCTGTGATTAAAACAGCAACTTAAATAGTGTTTTGCCTTGCAACCAAGTCACGCCCAAATGCAGGTGGAGACACTGTGAGAGCGTGTTATGTGCAGGTGCAGCCTGCACTCTGGCTACCTTCCTTCCGCTTCATTACAGGCTGTGGAGTCCAGGGCAGGCTGAGCCACGGCAACGGGAAGACGCTCATTTCTCCAGTGTTGCTGGATGAATCTGGGGCCAGTCGGCCGAAGAGAACAAGGGGCTTTATTCTTATGATTCTTCCCTCACAGGGTTACTCAGGGCTGCCTTAGCTAATTGCTCCCAGAGGTGCCTATCACAAGGACAGTTATATCTGACTGGCTGGGAACCTCAGACAGGGCTCAAATGCCCTCCCGCCCCGCTGAGTGAGGCCGGCGCAAGCATAAAGTTCACAAGGACACGAAGCGATATGCTCCACGTTGCTGGGAGACTTCAATCAGACAAGAGGATAGAGAATCTAGAGTCGGATGCTTCGGGGAAATGGGCACGTCCTAGCCTGATTCTGCCCTGTATTCCCTGAAGAAACAGTTCATGTGCCTGAGACCAGCTCCCACCAAGTAATGGGAAGTACAGAGGGCCGCACAGGACTGTGGACGCTGTCCGGATGAGGCCAAGGGAGCATGTCTTCGTGGCTAAGTCTAGCAGGAGACCACCAGCCAATCTCAGGGACCGGGATTCACCATCCACACAGTCCTGACCACCTGTGGACTCAGGCAAGATCCCCAACATACTCCACTTTGGGTTTTGCATGTGCAAAGCAAAGCGTGGGCACCTTACAGGGTTGGAACAGCTACTAGTAAGAACACTTGTTCTCCCAGCTATCAAGACTCCAGAGCAACTGGAGTCCCACCCTCTGCTGTTGAGATGCAAGACAGAGAAAACATGAGATGCGGGACAGAAAACATACTGGAAAGCAGACGGATAATCATTTCTTGCAAACAGAAAAAGACACCCTTGGACCCAAAGATCCTATTTCTCAATCTTTCCACAAAGAAAATGAAAGCTTGTACATACGGAACTATTTCCTCCAATTCCATAGTGGCAGAATCTCCTGGAAACAACCCAACAACATCAGTTGCTGAACGGACAAACCATGGCACCTGTCTGCAAGGCACGCTCACCGTGCAAACTCCACCAACGCGTGAGATGGCATGCAACCCTCAACATGACACTGATGACAGAAGCCAGACGCAAGGAGTCGGGGCTGCACAATTCCATTCACATGAAGTCTTGGAAAAGCCCAATCTGATCTTTAGGGACACAAAACAGACCACGGCTTTCTGAATCGGAGATAGGGAGGATTATGAAGAAAACACACGGAAAGAAGTTTGGAAAGATGTTTTCTGTCTTGCTTGTCATGGTGCGTGTCAAAAGTCATCCAACTGTCTGTTCAGTTCACATGCTGCTGCTTACGTGCAAATTATCCCTCGATCAAGTTAGCAGAGAAAGAGAAGGTTGATCCTAGAGTCTGTAATTCGTCTGACTCTTGAGATTCATTTGCTAGAAGTAACTGTGTCTAGATCACACAAGGCATAGTAAGATGTGATGGAAATATACGAGGGGATTTACTGTTTTTTTAAGGAAGCCTTGCAGACATAAAACACACACTTGACCGCTACAAAGGCACTTAGCAAAGGCAGAGAAGATGTGAGCCTAGGTCTGCTTTGCTTACCTTATGCTGGGGCTGGGAGAGGAAAAGTCACATAGTTAGAGGACTGTGAGTGAAGAGGGCTCCTGCGGGGAGGGCGGCTTCCATTGGCAGCTTCACATTACGGCTGCGAAGATGGAGCCACAGCAGGATTTCTGCTTCACTCACCGACAGGTGTGAGGTGCACAAAGATGAGCCGTACTCATCAAAGATGAGCCAGAGAGCTTAGTCGGCCTGAAGAGTCCTCCAAGAGGCAGAATGGACCAGGGCTGATTCAGAATAGTCTGGTTAGCAGGGTGGGACTTCAGGGAAGCTTCTGGAAGCAGAAGAGTCCTGTGAAGGCAGTGAAAGCAGGCGAGACTCTCCGGGCCGGGGCGTGGCACGCGGCAAGGACAGGCCAGCCCTGGTGCCTCCGCAGCCTCGTGGCCTGTGCTGGGTCCGCTGACTCCTGAAGCCATCCATCATGCGTGTGGCAGATCAGCTGGGCGACGTTTTCTGATATTCATTCAAGCACCATGATGTCCATTATGCGCGGTTCTGTGCGGCGCTCCTTCAGGTTCACTGAGTGCAGCTGGTGCCCATTCACAGAAATGCCCGTTGTCACCAGATGAAAGAATTCCCACGCCGCGCCCCTCCCTCCTCGGCCCACTTCAGGGGCGCAGCTCACTGGGCCCTCCCTGCTGCACTCTGGCTTTGGACGGCTTCATTCAAGTCAGGTCAAAGGAGGCCCTGGGATAATCTGGGGCATCCTGGGGATGTGGGTGGAGCAAGGGCTAGGTGCAGTTCAAAGACTGTCCAGGTTGGACAGGTGACTCAATGGCTGACATTTTTGTCCTGCAGGGGGAAGAACTGAGGTGCAGCTCTGGGACATAAATTATTATTTTTTTATAATTCAGGTGGGAGGACCAGAGAGATGGCTCAGGGGTTAAACCTCTGTCTCTCAAGCAGAAGGTCCTGAGTTCAGATCCCAGACCCCATGTAAAAATGTCAGGCAGAAATGGCAAGGAACTTCTGGTCCTGGAAGGCTAAGCCTGGGAAACTCCAGAAAGGAAATAGGAAGCAGAAGCCATTGAGGGGCATTCAGGAAGTCACCCTTGGTCCTTCGCAAAGCATATACAGTGCCCCTGACACACGCAGACACACAGATACACACACACACACACACAAAATAATAATGATAATAATAATTTTTTTATAAAGTCAGGAGGCAAACACTTGTAATCCCAGCACTAGGGAAGCAAGACAGGTGCATTCCTGTAGTTTATCCACCAGCCAACCTACCGCACTTGCTGAGCAGAGACACACACACGCGCACACACACATGCACGCGCACACACAGACACACGCACGCGCACACACAGACACATACATATGCAGACACATGCACACACAGAGCACACACAGACACAGACTACAAGTGCACAGACACAGACACAGACACACACACACACATGTTATTCCACAGGCTTTGGAAGAACACCTGCTCCTTAGGAAGCAGCCAGGTAGACTGTCTTGTTTTCTCTGTTCCCCCCTCAGTGACTTTCCCACCAAGTCCTACTGTTGTCGACTGAGTGAACATCCGCAAGACAGACTTACAACCACGATCCCTAGACAGACAGACAACAGACAGAGGGCGCAGTACAGACGCACCTCCACAGAGTCCCCAGATGACTGAGAACGGGGCAGGCCAGTCGGCGCCCAGGTTACCCAGGCAGGGAACGCATGACCGTGAGAAAAGGCCTTAGAGACAGAGTCTCCACTAACTTGTGATGGTCAGTCACCCATCTACCCCCAGATGCCAACTTTCCTGAAAGATCATGAGACAAGAAATGGATCAGTGGTAACAGGGTCTGGGACGGCATGTGGTCCATTATCATGGTGGCAGCTCAGAGCCATGGGAGACAGGGTGGTACTCGGGCTGCAGAGCAGGCAAGGAGGGTACCCTTTGCTGCCCCCAGAATGTTTTCCCTTCTGTCACCCCCTCCTCCACGGGCTGGCACCACAAGCACAGAAAACGTCCTCAGAGATCCTTGTGGTCCGACATCGGGGCCCCAGCCGTCACCATACCCCCTGGGGGCCTGGAGCGCCATCCTGTGTCTCCACAGGGCCCCAGGAAGAGACACGAACACCCGTCATTATACCACACTTAGAGGCCGCCTCAAACACCCACCGCAGATAAAGGTGGCATTAGGCCGAAGCCAGGCGCCCTAACCCTTGCTTTGCCTCGCAAAGAGGAAAAGTTGGTTTTATTTTTCCTAGTCTGAAAATTATGAGGAGGCCCGATTCACATTCTCAGGGAGGTCTAAGACGACGAGGTCTTACCCTTCTTGCACACGAGCTATGTGTGTCGAGGGGACACTCACATGCAGCTGGCCACGAGTCCCCCTTCATCTGCGTGAAATCGGTAAGAACCAGAGGACCCTGGGCAGCAGGGAGTGGCCACCAAAGAACCGACTGGAGCAGCAGGTGGCCGTGCGTGAGCCTCTGCGGGGACCGCGACGCAGGATGCATTTTAAATGGCTGCCATGTAAAACCTGGACATCTCGCACTTGAGCATGTGCAGGGAGCTGTGGCGGGGGAGGGGGTCAGGATAGGTTTGGATTTAGAAGACGGCAAAGGAATCTGCGCGTCGCTCAGGCTCTCAAGTCGTGGCCCCATGGTGGCCCAAGGACAAGACTCAAGAGGGTGGCTGCACTGGGGGCCCTTGGTTACTGCCCGGGGTGCTTGGGAGATCCACCTAAAGGTGACCAGTCAGAGTCCAAAGCCCACTGCAGAGCGGGTCTTACGCATGCTTCCAACTCTACACCAGGCCTGTCAGCCAGCAGAGACCAGAAAACACGCGTGGCAGCAAGAGGCGTCCCTGACGGCACAGAGCGGCAGGTACCGCCACGTTAGCCAAGTCAGCTCTTCGACAGAAACACAGAAGTCATAGGAAGCCTGCCCGTGGGCTCGTGTGGCAACATGTGGTGATGTGTTTCACCTGGGATTAAATCTCAGTTAACAGGGAAAGATGGCTGCCAGCATGTATATGCTGTGGTAGTTAGGTATGGAGGGGACAACTGACAACTAAAAGCTGAGGTCTAGGCAGCTTTGTGGAGAATTAGGAGTTAAGGGCAGCTCCCGTGTCTTCGTTGCTTGGAATTCTAGAAAAATGAACTGATTTGGGGCTGGAGAGGTGGCTCAGGGGTTAAGCCTCCGCCTTGCAGGCGGAAGGTCCTGAGTTCGGATGCTAGATCCCACGTATAGATGCCAGGCGGAAGCGAGGGCGGCCTGTGTTTCTGGTCCTGGTGGGGCGGAGCCTGTGAATCCCGGGGCAGAGTAAACAAGGAGGAGGTGGTGGTTCCGGTGGTCCATGGTGGTTCCGGAATTCGTCCGTGGTTCTACATACAAACACACACATACACACGCATAATTGAATAAATAATAAATTTTTAAAAAATGAATTGATTTGTTCTCACTTTCAACTACATTGACACAGGTTTCAAATCAGACCACCCTGAGTTAGCGGTGTAGGACTTTGCATCAGCAGGGAGGACACAACTATAGACTCAAGGCTTCTCTGTCTTTGGTAGTTTTTATTTTAAGAAGTGTGTGTTTGGGCTGGAGAGACCTTCGCAAGAAGAAGGTCCCAAGTTCGGATCCCAGGTCCCATGTAAAAAAATGCCAGGTGGAAATGGCAGCAGCTTGCACTTCTGGCTCTGGTGGGCAGAGCCTGGGAAATCCTAGAGCCAAGCAAAAAGGAGTTAGAAGCAATCCCGGATGATTCCTGAGGTTGCCCTTAGTCCACAGAGACACACAGTGCCCTCTGATACACACACACACACACACACACACATGCATGCACGCACAAAACAAATATGCAAATGGAACATAGATTTGCAAGTGTGATTAGCCACCAAGTGTTCATTAGCCAGTTTGTTTAATCACACGTATCCTGGGTTGATTTACCAGTGGACTCACTGAAACTTATCAAGGGACAAAATGTCCTCTTGGTGGGGAGGAGCGGGCAGCGAGACAGCACAGCAGGTAAGGAAGGCGCCTGCTCACGGACCTGGAAACTTGAGTTCAATCCCCGGAATCCCGCACTATGGAAGGCAAGAACTGACGTTCAAAGCTGAAAGCTGTCCTCTGACGTGTTCCACAGCATGCCTGTACGCATTCTCTCTCTCTCAAATTAATTATTTTAAATTAATTTTTTACAGAGGTTCACTTGGTATCTGTCCATAATACCAGTAGAACTCAAACGTGCCCCCCCCCCCGCCAGAAATGTATGAAAAGCAGGGGGGAGGGGGGTAAAGAAGAGAAGGCAGCAGATGCCTTCAGAGGAAGCGAGCAAGCCGGGTGTCTGCTTTGTGACCCTCTGTCCCACCGTCAGGAAAACCCTGGAGCACTTCATTAGGATCCATTAAGGCCCATTTGTTCCTTTCACATTGTCCCCCTTCCCTCCCCCACCATCCTGGGGAGAATCTTGGCTCAGGGAGCTCAATCTGAAGGAGGTCTTTGGTGGGGGAAGGGGCGATTACAGCAGATGGCAGATTACCGTCTGCTCAGGGCAGATCACTCTGAGGCAATTTAGAAAGACATGGAGATTCACAGAGCAAACGGCCAGGACTCCCCTCCATCTCGGCTTTTCTCTTTGCTGAAGGAGAAAGAATATTTAGGTTCCTTTCCAGCACTGGCTGGAGAAGTCTTTAACAGGCCTGTTCTTCAGGGGCACCCCCACGAAATGCCCTGGACACCCAGCCTGGCTCACAGCCAGCACCAGAAAGCACCGGATGAACCGGGCCCAAGTTTTTAAGGGAGCGAAGGCCCTGTCATGGCAGGGGGAGGGGGAGGAAGGGCAGGGCCAATGCAGACTGGTTGCTGGGGGTCCTCACTGGGAGACCAAAGCGGAAGGGAAGGCGTAAGCCCGGGTGGTACCTCACCTGACCCAGGTGCCCAATTCTGTCCAATTCTGCTTTCGCATGTGCCATGCACTAGGATACTAAGGGGAGGCTGGCGGATGCTGCTCGGCCAGGTTGCGGCAAGACAGAAGCTAGGACGCAAATGCTGGTGCCCACCCCCGTTTGTTTAGTACAGAACCTTGGGCTACAGCAGTTATCAGGACCACCCAATCTGCAGCCTCCAAGTGCAGTTAGACATTGAAAGCAGGGCTGCGAACCAGCTCAGCCCAGGGCTCCCCACACAGGCACGAGGCCTGCACGTCATCCCCAGCACCCGTGGGAAGCCTGGGGTGGGGGTGCACGTCTGTGAACTCAGAGAAGGGGACAGGGAATAGAAGGATCCCTGGGTGGGGTCCCTGAGCAGCCAGCCCGGCACAAGCAGGGAGCCCCATCCGGCGAGAGGCTTCACCTGAAAACACAAAGTGGCTGGCATGTGAGGAACGACGCCCTGGTTTGCCCTCTGGCCTCCACACACACATGCACATGTGCAGCAACCCACATACACACACGAAATAAAAATAAATTCTAAGGTCTGCAAATAAATGCAAAGAGCCTCTGGCTACCTGAAATATACACTGCCAGTGTGGCGCTCTTGAGGTCCTAGTGTGGGGGTCCAGCTCCCCAGGCCAGAGAGGAGCTGCTTCCACCATGGAAGCCTGGGATGGACACAGAGCAAGGTCCATCCTCCGGACGTGTGGGGACGTTTCTTCCCAGCGTCAGATGAACTTTCATCCCAGGTTCTTGCACACAGCAAGAGAGAAGCAACTCCCAGCCAGGGGTGGGTAGAGAGGCTGCAGGGTGCCCAAGAGCAGGGCCAAGGAGCACAAGGTGACAGGCTGCTGTGCCCTGGACAAGCCCCCCCCCCAGCTGCCCTGCCCAGGACAAGCCCCCTCCACAGGCTGCTGTGCCCAGGACAAGCCCCTCAGCTGCTGTGCCCAAGACAAGCCCCCCCCCCCCCAGGCTGCTGTGCTGCCTGGTTCTGGACGACTAGACTCTAGGAATGGCTAATCTACTCCGGGCCCGGCCCCCTACCGCTGCAGCTGGGGAAGAGCTGTGGGGGGCGTGGGCCTTTGGAAAAGGAGACCCTTGGCTGGGAGGGAACACAGGAGGCAGAAGTGCGGGGCGGCGGAACCGAGTGATGATCCATTTATACACCAGCACATTTGCTCCTTGGGCGGGAGACATTCTCTTAATCCTTTTCCAAGTAGAGAACTATGGCTGAAAAAGTCACCAAACACAGTCAAAGTTCTTAGGAATTTATAGACAAGAGCTTTTTGGATATATCCAGGGGCTGTACTAAATATAGCTCTGGGTACGATAGCCCACATCTGTCACCCCAAGACTCAGGAGATGGAAGCAGAAAGTACACTGAATTTGAAGCCAGGCTGGGCTATATAATGAGGCTGTGTGTGTGTGTATCTACACACACACTTATATCACAAACATTCACATATATATACACACATTATATAAAACCAATTTTCCTACTCATTAAATATGACCAAATTATTCATTCCCGAAATGGTTTTCTATAAACAGCCTGCTGTATAGTGCCTTAATTCTGCTGTAAAGACAGATTCACACCAAGGAAGAAGTGCCTGCAGACTCGAAGCGTGAGATGTTTCCGGCAGCTCGAGATGACAGACCTTTCAAGCTTAAACACCAGGAAGCAAATATCCCAAGCTGATCATGGGACAGAAAGGACCGAGTTTCTGACAGGGCAGCTCAGCCCAGGGTCCAGGCTGAGGTGGAGAGTGAGCCAAAGGGCCAACCTGAGCACATTCAGCTTGGACAAAGCAGGACACAGGCTGGGAAACGCAGGTGCCGCCTTCTCAAGCTGAGCACTGGGGGCGATACCTGGTCTCCAGGACAATGACAATAGTCATTGAAAAGCGGACACAACTTCAGGATTGTGGGAGCAACCGAACACCGTGGAGAACAGCATGGGAAAGGGAGGCCACGGGAGAAGAGTCCCACGGGAGAAGAGTCCCACAGGAGAGAGGGGCCCTGGGAGAGAGGGGCCACGGGACAAGAGGCCACAAGAAAAGAGACAACAGAAGAAGGGAACCTCAGGAGAAGAGCCATGGCGGGGGGAAGGGGGTCACAGAACAGGAAGGCATGGGAAAGTGGGGGACAGAAGTAAAACAGCAGGAGAATCTGGGCCCTCATCATTGAACTGAACCTGCTGTCTGAAGACGACAGCCTGTCAGCTCTGTCATCACATGCCCAGTACAGGGCTACGGGGAACCCTCTCTCTGTGATGTCATCTTTGGGGAAGGACATAACCAATACAAGCTTGATTCTGAAAGGCCAAAGCATAGCAGGTCCCCAGTAGTTTGGGGGAAGAAGGAAGCTGGGAGAATGAGGAGTTAGGAATAGGGGTGTTGCAGTCAGCCAGCATAGTTGCTGATAAATGACCATCAAATAGCTTAAGGGAACAAGGGTTTATTGTCTCTTACGATTACTGGTTACAGTTCTCAGTCCACCTTGACGTGAGAGCACGCACCAACACCAGGGCTGAGGGAACTGGCCACACCATCACCACATAACAGCTGAGATGGACAATCCTTACTTGCCAGACCAGCATGTCTGGCCAAGTGAACACAAGGATGCCGACTTCATCAACCAGCTTTCAGTATTTTATTCATCTGGGCCTAGTCCCACCCACCATAGGCAGGACCTTCCCCATCAGATAGACAATCTCCTGCAGGTTTGCTCTGGGCTTAACTCAACCACTAATTCTCTACAAATGTGCCCAGAGCTCAAACCCTCAACTGTCAATTGACACCTGTGCCTGACTATGATGGGGGCTCATCAGGACAGATGGATGGACACGTAACAGAAGACCGAGCTCAGAGCTTCCTTCAAGTTTTCCCCTCAATCTCGGCCTTCGGCTCCACCAATCTTATCTGATTCTCTGGTAACTTCTGCTTTCTTTAGTTTTCTCTTCCTTTTTATTTAAGATGATAGCTACCTACTTGTTTGAACAGAACAAAAAAATAAATAAACTGAAAAATAATATGAATTTATGGTATGCTAGTTATACCTCAGTAAAGCTTTAAAAACCAAAGCAAAAAAAAATAGGTTATATTCACTAATTTCTTTAAATGTAAGCTACAGGGAAATTTTTAATAAATAAATGCAGTTAAATAACAGACCTGTAGACATTTCTGGATTACTTCCTCATGTAGACATAACATAACCTCAAGACTCCCAAAAAAAATCTTTAAAAAAAGATGCCTGTTGAATATACTTGGAAAACTATATGGAGCTGTAAACTGGTGACTGCAACGGTCAGTGCAGTGTACGAGAAACACTTTGTTCTCACAAAAGGAAGGGGGGGTCCAGTGGGCTGCGTGATGGCCTTGCCCCAGGTGGTTTTTGTGTGTCCAAGTTCACGTGTGTGCAGGTGCACGTGTGTGGGGGCAGGAGCAGCATATGAATGTCCAAGCACGTGTGTTGTGGAGGCCGGAGGACACTGTAACAGCTCTTACTGTCAGCCTGACGCTGCGGAGACAGGCTCTGGGGGCCTCCCGTGAGTCTTCCGAGTGGTCCCTCGCCAGGCCTCAGGGACTGTCCCGATCGCATTAGCTGGCGAGCAAAGACTCAGACTGAAAGTGGCCGCGCTGGGGCTGCGGTGGTGGCTCAGGAGTTGAAGCCTTTGCTTCGTAAGCAAAAGGACGAGAGTTCAGATCCAGATCCCAGTAAAATGCCAGTGGACACAGGAGGGGCCTGTACTTCCAGCCCTGCAAGGTAGAGCCTGGGAAACCCCAAAGCCAAGCAATGAGGAGGTAGAACAGTCCAGAGTGATTTCTGATGCCATCCTTTGATCTCCACAGGCGCGCGTGCACACACACACACATGCATACACACACACACACACATACACACGCACACACGCACAGTGAACACCATCATTCTCTGGGCTTGGGGTCCAGGGTCCTGGTCAGAAGACAAGGATGAAGGCAAATCAATACAGTAAGTGAGCAGTAGCTCGAAGCCCCTGCATCCGTGACCCCCCTTCCTCCCAATGATGGACCAGAACTGAGCAGGAGAAACCTTTTCTCCCTGCGTTGCATTTGCCCAGGAGCTTTATCCAGGAGCTAGAAAGGAACCAAGCAACCCCCTGGGGTTCCTTCAAGTCCAGCCATCTTTTATCCAGTCAGGGCCTCTCTGGAACTAGGCAGCAGGGTAGCTGGGATGGCCAGAGAACCCCGAGGTCGCCAGCTCTTGTCGCCACCCCTACATTTTGTGTGGGGGCTGCGAGGACATGACTCAGGCCCTGAAACCTGCACAGCAAGCACTTTATCCACTTTATCCACAGAGCATCTCCCTACCCCCCCCCCCCCGCAGCTCGTCCTTCCCCCACGTACTTAGGATTCCCTGCTCCCGCCCCGGGGGGCAGTTTAGAGACGCTGCTCAGTGGAGGGTACGCTGGGGAACCCTCTGGTTTTGCTGCCCCCCATCTCCTCCATACCTTATCATTCTCAGTGAAGTGTGGCGGGGGGGGGGGGGGCTCTGGTTGTGCTGCGTCCCCCCATCCCCACCCCCATGCTCAGCTGGCTACATCTACTTTTCATCTTCACACTTGGAAGGAGGAGAGGTCATGAGATGGTTTTCCTTTGATGTATAATTCAATCTGCTTCCCGATTCCTAATTTTTCCCACAGCTTGCTTTGAAGTGGCTAATTGACATGAAATCGCTGCCTTTGATCCTGAGATCGCAGCCTCGCCGGGTGAGAGCCGGCTTGACACAGCGAGCGCCATGCGTCCCGCAGCCCTTCCCGGCAATGGGCAACTTGGCACACGCAGGTCACAGCCATGTGGGAAGAAGGGACCCATTTGGAGCAGCCACCCCGGGGGTCTCTACTCACCCCTCATTATGCTTTCTGCAGGGCCAGCAGAAGGCAGAAGCTGGTTGGCACAATATATCACAGTTCTGGCCCCTGAGACGTGCAGGGTGAATCCTTTCCTTTGCACCCTAGTTTCCCATATAGAACCTACTCACTCTAGACGTTCTACCCAGGCAGTGTCCCCTGTCACATTCCTAGACGAGAGCATGTCCAAGGTCCCTTGACAGACAGCGCTACTCAGTGAGACCAGGCTACTGCAACTGGCTGCCACATAGCACATTGGGAGGTCAAGCTCCAGTCAGGGCGATTAGCATCTTGGGTCTCACTGAACACTCGCCATCAAGGAGCAAGACTGTGGCCGTGAACGAATGATCAACTGAAACTCTAAATCAAAATCTCAATGAAATACGGGAATGGGGGCGCGGCTCAGTTGATAGAGCTCTTGCTTAGCACGTGCGAAGCCCCGAGTTCAATCTCCACCACCCCAAGTATCAAGCGTGGTGATCCACTTGGCACTTGATAACTACAAACAGGACGCACAGAAGTGTAAGGTCAACCGACGCTACGTAGGAAGTTCAAGACCAGCCTGGGGTACATGAGCCTTGGCCTCAACACGAATCAGTGAAACGTTTTAACCAGCAATCCTGGGTTACATTGTTCCCTAGCATATGCAATGGTGTATTCTAACGAACATTTTTGTAGCCTGTAGGGTTTATATTTTTTGCACTTATTTTTTTTAGTCCTTGTACAAAGGGTTTCTTCGCCACACTTCTGTTGTGTAACACTGTATGTGCATACATGTCCATCACTGTATATGACCAGTGATGTATATCACAGAACCATGCACTTCGCATGTGTCTATTACGCTATTTTCATGTGTCTCTCTTCATATGTCAATCACCATACTTCCACGCATGCGTCATGCATGTTCTTCAGTTCATGTACTTCTGTTCTTGCTGTCACTGCACCTTGCTCATATTTGCCCACCCCAGTGTATAGGCTTTATATAGCTTTCTATAGGCTACCAATATTTTCTTCACAGGTACCTGTTATCTAATTATAAAATTAATACATTTCTACTGTGGGAAACAGGCTGTAACTGACGAAGAAAAAGCAATGAAATACCGCGATTATGTATCCACGGTGCAGTCAGCCCCACGTGAGGCTTCCTGCCGACTCCGGCGTGTTCCCTGACTTGTTTGACGGACACAACGGCCTCCTGAGCACTGACGGCCACCCTATGACTGTGGACACGTCTTCTGCACTAACGGTCTTGCCGTGCCCTCTCTGAAAGTGTGTCATTGGTTCTGTTTTGGCGGCGGAGCCTCTCCAGGCAACTCTCATCCTCTTTCTCCCCTTTCCTGGGCTGGAGCCGCCTGGTGCAAAGCCCTCCGAAGCTGTCAGGGAGGAACGGCAATGGGGCCCTCAACTCTGACCACCAGTCAGCCTGGAAGCCCAGGGCCCGCAGGACAGAGCCCCCAGGTACAGCTCTG
Organism: Typhlomys cinereus; assembly: GCA_023101885.1. Classification (NCBI taxonomy): domain Eukaryota; kingdom Metazoa; phylum Chordata; class Mammalia; order Rodentia; family Platacanthomyidae; genus Typhlomys; species Typhlomys cinereus. The sequence goes on from JALPQD010000028.1 coordinate 7,341,940, forward strand.
ACAACAGGCTGCCAAGCTGCCCAAGGCAGGTGGGTGCGTGTGTCCATCAGAACAAGGGCTGTGGCAAAATGTGGGCTAGGCAGGAACATGCACCATTTGCAGAAGAGACAGGCAACGCCAGCGGAAAACACATCTCCCACTCCATCCTGCACACCAAGAACCTTCCAGATCACCCAAATGCCTTAGGAAATAGTCCATGTGGAAGGCACAAAGCTTGGGGTTGGGATTTTTGTTTGTTTTACTGAGATACTTGTCACATACCATACAATTCCTTCTCTTTAAACTATAGCATTAAGTGGGGTTTGCTATGGTCACAAAGTTAGGCAGCCTCTACCACTACCTAATTCCAAGTTTTTTCATCAACCTATAAAGAAATCCATCCCCATTTACAGCCACTCCTGACTCCTCCAAGTCGCCTGTAAACATTCAGCTACGTCTTCTGCAGCTCCTCCTGGGGACGATTCATCCAAGCAGGTAAATGGATTTGGACATGCCTGACTTTTGTGTTTACTTCTGCCACGAACACTAGAATAGAATGTTAATATATACAGAAAGTAGACCAGTAGGTTCTTGGGGTAGGGAGTAAGTGACTTGCAGCGTTTCCTGTAAGAGTGATAGAATATTCTAGAATATGATACTGGTAATAGCTATACCATTTTGTGAGTGCATTCAAAACCATGGTATTTCATGGTTTAAAAAGACAAATTCTGGTTCCCCATGCACCTACGGCTCAGATTGGAAGAGCACGTAGCATTCAACCTAGAAGTCTTCTTCTACAACAGAGGTGGAGGATCTCAGCACCCTGACTGGACTCAGCCTGGTGCAGGGAAGAGCAGTGAAGTGGACAGCAATGGCCGCCAGAATACACAGTGCTGGTGACCCTGTACTGCTCACCCAGAATCAGAGTGACCTAATCTCTTCTCATCCTAAGACTCAGGGAAGCTCTCAGAAGAGGGGCCAGTAAGATTGTAAGAACCTAAAGATGGGACAAGACATTCCATTCAAGACAGGGCTGCTGATCCGGTAACTCACTGCAGTGAGACTTGTCCTCCTTACAAGACCTGCATAATGACTGACACACCAACATGTCCCATGGACTAGTGAAGATCTCAGGAGAGGTAAGAACATACAGCAGAAGCCTTGGGGAAGAAAGCTAGATGAATGAAGGGGAATGTCCCTATCAGTAGGGCAGTGACCTTGAACAAGTGAGGGCTTTTCCTCGTTCCTAAGACCCAGATGACGTCACAGCAGCCCGCCAGGGTCTGCCGTGAGACGCACTGACCAGCCTGTTATCCGCTGCAGCAGCCTAAGTTTCCACGCACGAAGCCTTCAGATGCATTTGTTGAAAACAGTTTCAGACGCCGATTCGTACTTGATGGTTTGGAGAAGCTGCATCGATTCGTTTCCATCTGACAGAATAAATATGTGCCAGAGAAGAGGAACCTACAGTGAGCCCACCTCGCTTTGACCAGTGCTTTCCACTGCTCCCACACCTCCACCATATCTAGGGTCAGAGTTTGATCCTCTCAGCTCGAATCCGCTGACTTTCGGGAATCTTGAGCACAGAACAAGCAGCTGGCTCTGCGCTCGGGGCAGAGGGCATCGGGGCATTCTGTTACCGCCCCCAGACCTGATGAAATGACTGCTGTCATCTTACTTAGCCCCAAGAATGGAAACTGCATTGCCCTGGACGCCATGAGCCTGACCTGAAACAGACAACCTTCCACGCCTGGCGGCGCACACAGCACAGACGGCAAGCAATTACGAGAGCGCGGGAAGCCCACCACCACTCACTCGGGGTCACGTTCCCATGGGGAGGTGCTCTACCTGCTTTGCCCTGGTGATCCCAATCTTCTGCACCAGAACCTCAAGAAGAACGTTCCAGAGTCAACACCCTGGACAAAAGGCAGCTTTACTTGGGGAAAGGGCTGCTCTTTGTTCTAAGTGAGCCGAGTTCTCCAGAAAAACCCAGGAGCCTTGGCAAGGGTAGTGGTTGGCTAAGAACCCCTTGCCGTGGGCATGGAGGCGCGAGGCAAAGAGAAGAGGCGGTGTCCACCCATGTCCACCTGGGGGTCGTGCAGAGCACGGGGAGCGACCCAGTGCAAGGGAGCGGGCGGGGCGCCGGGGCAGGGGTCCGGGATCGAGGAGCAGGGAGACCACAGTCACTGTCTCCTCTCACTGCCAACAGCGCGTGTGCACGTCCCTGTGCCCAGGGCCTCCCAGAGCACCAGCGTCTTCCTCTGCCAGAACCCACCATCCGGGCAAGCGCGCATCCTCCGCCGATTCCATGCAGAATCGCACTGGCATTACTCAGGCCTGGCAGCATCTGAACCGTGTGGGCATGCTCGTGGGCTCAGTCCTCAGGGCGCAGGCCACACACACAGATTCCTTCAGCTCCCCGACTGCCTGGGGGCAGAGAATCTACAGGAAGGCATTGGCCATCCAGTTACATTCCATCCACCACCTACCAGGAGCCTCGCCTGTTGCGTCATTATCCCTCACAGCTATGGGGGTGGAGTGGGGAGTGGGGAGACCCGAGCCCAGACTGGGCCAAGCCCTGGGTGGTTCTGCACTGTGCTCACTGCACAGTGAGGTCTTCCTCACAGCGGGAACAGCCAAAACCATCTCTACAGATCACCAAGAACCACACCAGTGGACACTCTCATAGGCTATGGGCTCCAGATTTAAGGGGGTCCAGGATGTGAGAAAGGGCCCCCGGGCAGAGCCTGATGCACACACTGCCCTCCTCGCGCACCCCACTCATGACAAATCTGCATCCTGAGAACTCTTCACTAGCCGCAAACCACGGTCCTTCCCCACCCGCACTGCGCGCTGTCCAGCCGCGCTGACCAGTCACCTGACAGGAAGCCCAAGGGAGGACACGGGAGACAGTTTGCATGGGCCAGTTTGAGGGTCCAGCCTGCCGTGGCAGCGAGATCACGAGGCTGCCTGCTCGCATCTGGGTGGACCATGAACCTCGGGGTGCGGGTGGGGGTGCGGACGAGCTCAGCTGGCTCCTCCTTTTCCAGCACCTTCATTCCTGGCTGTGGTCAGGGAGATGACAAGCTACTCCCAGGGACTGGTGATGGCTGCACGTCTTCTACCGCAGCAGACCCCCAACAGCTCTGAAGACACAAGCTAAGCCAAAGGAGCTGTAGGCGCTTCTCATGGCCCAAGAGAACCCAGCTTGAGCCCACAGGCCCCCAGAGCATGTCCACCATGGTTACGCCTACCCTGCACCCAGAGATCTTCCCTGAGGACAGGACAGTTGGGACCAAGACTGACCATGCTACGGGTACTCACCCCCTCCCACTGTCAGAATTCCTCCCGTCAGTCCTCAGGAACCAATTCCTGACCTTTTCGGGCTCCTGACAGAGCAGGACTGAGTTTCCCAGAGCCCTCCCTACACGCGCATTCCATAATCACCCAGAGGAGGGCCCAGGGGAGCCACAAATGGGAATGGCTTCATTTGTGGAACTAACCATGCTTACTCTAGCTTAGCCACAGAGCACCCCAGCTTCCCCCAGAGACCCCCTCCCCTGCCACTGTCCAACCCTCCAGCAACTTCCCTTGCATCTTACTGAACCCTACCACTCTGGAATGACTTGAGTGTCCCTGAGTCCTGGTCAAGAACCCCCACTAGTTTCATAATCGAGCCTATCAGAGGCGACGGGACCTTAGGTCCTCTGTCAAGCCTGACAAGTGGGGGGGGCACCATCAGCTGCCTCTTGGCCAAACGACAAGGGAGCACAGAAGCCTGCTTCCTGTCTGGGGTCTGCAGCCTGAGCACGCCATCCTGTAATGCCCACTACACAAAGGCCAGGCTCAGGCCATCAGGGAAGCTCAGCCTGCCCGCTGTGTGTGGGAGCAACAGGAAGGACAGCACCCCGAGTTCCTACTCTGTCTCTAGCTCACAGCTCCAGCCGTAACAACTTTCCACATCACCCCTCAGCCCGTGACTGGGACTAAGTCTGAGGATCTGGGAGCAGGATCTGTGTGACCTGCCGTCAGAGTCCCGGTCTACACAACCTAGCCCTGAGTGGCCATGTGTCCTGGAGTTTCTTTCACAAGGAAGGAATAAGGAGCCATCACCCAGCCCCAGACAATCTGCACCCACTCGCCCTGCAGCTCTGTACGGGGGCTCGGCCGGCGGCTAAGGCTGAGGCATATGCGTACCACATAGATGCATCTACATGCTTAAGAATAGTTTCGACTTTAACAATCCACAGCAATGTCCACATCTGAATGCACGACCAGTCTCCAACCAAGCCCACGGTTCTCAGCTCTTCTTAACATCTGACACACCTGTGTCATGTGTCTCCTGCTGGTCTGTCTCTTTTCCTTCTAAGGACCAGGAAGGCACCGGTCTAGCAGGCGCCCGTTCCCAGACTTGATTTGCAAAGTCTCGCTGTCCTGCTGGGCTGTAGAGATCGTGGATGCCTGCGCCCCTGCCTTCTCCCACTAGAGGCGCTGTGTACTTCCTGAGCGAAGCAAAGGCCCAGTGCACAGTCAAGGCGGAATCTGGGACAGAATGAGCATGGAGCTGTGGGGGAGACTAGCTGGGCTTGGACTGAACTCTCCCATCAAACCACAGGGGGTCCCTCACATGGTCTGAGGCATGAGGTTCTGCCTCTATAAAGCAGAGGGAATGGATCGTGAGGGGCTACGATCTCTCCAGGTCTGGAGAGATGACTCAGTCAGTCAAATGCCTGCTACATAAGCATGGCAATCCCCAGCACCCAAGTGAAAAGCGGGGTGTGATGACAGGTCCGTAACGGAGCCAGAGACAGCAAGATTCCCTGGCACTCACTGGCCAGACCTCGTAGCCCGTTCGTGAGCCCCAGGTTCAGTGAGACACCTTACTTCAAAAAATACGGTGTGAGAAATTGAGGAAGCCACTTGTCAGCACCTCGCCTCTAACCACCACGCACGTGCAGGTGCCCAGAACACAAAGGTAATATGCGCACTACTACACGCACTGCAATTAGAACACAGCACACGCAGCCTGTGTGTCCACTTGACACACCTGGCATTAACTAAGATCAGCTGAGACCACCTGAAGAGATTATCTGGATCAACACATTTACAATATAATGACCAGCCTTACATCCGATTGGAACCTCCAAATAACGGACCAGACAAAAGGAACCAAAAACAGAAGACTTGGAAGAGGAAAAACACTCTTCTTTCCTGCCGCCTAGTTTCTTCTTTTCTTCAACCCTCCAGCCCTCCAACCCTCCGAGTCTTCAACGTGACTAAAGACCCTCCAGGAATCCTCAGCCTTCAGCTGTCACTCGCTAGCCTATTAGACTGAGCAGCTACTGGCAGCCGTCGTTGGACTATCTCGGCCATATCTCGTAAGCCAACTCAATACATTTCCTTCTATATATTCATTCTGTTGATTCTGTGACTCTAGAGAACCCCGACTAATACACACCCACTGGAACAGATGTAACATGTGCACCACCACCACCGCGCACACTGCAGTCTTGCACTCTGACAGTGTGGTTTGCTTAGTCTGCAGCCAGCTCCTTCCTGCCATCTGCTCAAGACCACTGCGCGCCCTCTGCCCACATCCACAGGCTACAGCCAGGAGGGGCCCCCAGTACAACCCCAGGCACCCAGCTGTGATTCAATGCTGAGCACTCTGTGCCGTGCATTTCCGTGCCATGCATTTCCGTGCCGTGCATTCCCAGTGCCGTTCACTCCAGTGCCGTGCATTCCCAGTGCCGTGCACTCCTGTGCTGTGCATTTCCCGTGCCGTGCAGTTCCCGTGCCGTGCAGTTCCATGCTGTGCACCCCAGTGCTGTGCACCCCAGTGCTGTGCAGTTCTGTGCTGTGCACCCCACTGCTGTGCACTCCAGTGCTGTGCATCCCAGTGCTGTGCATTTCCTGTGCTGTGCAGTTCCGTGCTGTGCACCCCACTGCTGTGCACCCCAGTGCTGTGCATTCCAGTGCTGTGCACCCGAGTGCTGTGCACCCCAGTGCTGTGCATTTCCGTGCTGTACATTTCCATGCTGTGCATTTCCATGCTGTGCATTTCCATGCTGTGCATTTCCATGCTGTGCAGTTCCGTGCTGTGCAGTCCTGCAGAGCCATCACTAGTCACTATCTTATCACCATGTTCCGGCCTCACCACCTCTCCCCTCGCCTTTCCCCAGTGACGCCCCTGACCCTCTGGGGTGCTTATCTGTGGATAGCAGGCTATTCTTAGTTCCGAATTTCCCACAATGGCCCTGTCCCTCTCGGTCCTCCTCTGGACCTCCCTGGATGAGTCTAGTCTTTGAGCCAAACTCGAGGGGCACCACCCACTTGGCTGCAGCAGTGCAGAATCATGAAGCTGGCAGGGGGTTCAGAGGCGAGCTAAGCAAGTGGGGACCTTGGGAGGCAGAGGGGGTCGCTCAGCACTCCAGGCTGAGCCTCAGGAGGACAGGCTGAAGGACAGGGGGCAATAAGTCACCTGCTTAGAAGACTCACTCTAACTGAAGATTTACCTGAGATCAGACCCAGGTGCAGGCACAGCCTAAGGAGGCAAGTGTACTAACACGTGGCTAAGAGAAAGAAGGTCACCACAATTTAGAAGGTCTCAGACCAGAGAAGGGAACGAAGCTGCCTCTTGCGACTCACAGCACCAAGCCTACTGTGTGCACCAAGCCTACTGTGTGCACCAAGCCTAGGACAGACCTTTGTTGATCCTCCCTACCCCACCCCCGCCCGCATTTCAGAATTCCCAAGTCAGCAGGAGCCCTTGGTCCTTCAGGTAAAACATACCTGAGGCCACTGGTTTAAATTAAGGTCTGCTTGATCAATGTGTCAAGGTCAGACATGTCAAGAACTCATCAGCAAGACTTCTCCTGCTGTGAGTACTCCAGGTGACAGCACCAAGCCCCAGGCCATGAGCCAGAAGGTGTGAGGTGGTCCGGTGCAATATGCACATCCTCTGCTCCCACCGCAGAGATCTAGAGAGACAGACCCAGGGCTCGCAGCCTTCTGAGTGGCAGGCAAGCAGCCGCCACACCATTGATTGTGTTTCTCCGGGCCTAACGTTATTTTGCAGCCTGTGTCTTTTTATATTTCTTTCTTGCTTTGATTAAAAGCTTGCACCAGTCCCTGGTTGCTGGCTGCTATGAGAGAGACACAGAACAGCAGGAAAGCCTCCGTGCATTTGAGACTCTGCGGTACTGAAGAGCAGAAGGAGGACAAAGCAGGGCAGTGGGAGCCAAGCCTTGGATCGCAAGTGGTGTGTGTGTGCGCATGTGTGTGTGTGGTGTGTATGCATTTGGGTAGGAGTACATGTTATGGACAGGTGTGCATTCACGTGTGTGCACATGGAGGCCAGAGGTCAATCCCAGGTGTCTTCCTAGGTGACACCAACTTATTTTTTGTGATAAATTCTCTCACTGAACCTGGAGTCCATCAATACCACTAGGCTGGCTGGCCAGAGAACCCCCAAGACCCTGTCTCTGTGTCCCCAGTTCTGGACTGCACACAAGCTCTGCCACACGCGCCTTCTTACATAGATGCTGGGGATCTGAACCCAGGTCCTCCCGCTTGTGTGGACGCATCTTGCCAGCCCAGCCCTTTCTCCAGCCCTGAGTCAAGACACTCATATGGCCCCGCCTCCTCCCTCCGCCCCTCCTGGGGACCCCCGCAGATCTTGCCATGGCTCTGCGCCCCCCCCACACAGACCCTTTCCACTCCTGAGTGGGTCTCACTGGTGGTCGCCGAAGGAAAAGCAGCATACTGTCTCCTAAGCGGTTGAGGGAATTTTTATCCCGAGCTCTCGGGGAAGGACCTGACTCACCCCGGGAAAGCTGATCTGCCCTGGCCGGGATCCCTGGAGCACTCGGGATCCAGCACAGCACACAGTCTCCCGAAGGACCCAGAGGTCAGTTGGCCTTGCTGCACATCTCAAATAGCAGCGAGCATTTTCTGGAAGACTTTGAAGGGTGAAGCGTCCTTAGGAGCCACCGAGCATTCCCAGTGAAAGGAATGTTTGCAGCTCTGACTGACTTGGCCTTTGCTAATCCTTTCCCCAGATATCCTTTATCAGAGAGGCACGCAGTTCACTTCTGTGACACGTCAATATTGACACAGTCATCCAGAAACTCAAGTACGGTGGCATGTTTTCCAAGAGAATTATCAACCTGGCCACAGATACGATTCCAGCTGTGAGTCAGTTATTGCAAGCACGAGGCTCTTCTGAACGGATACATTAGAAGCGCTTGCTTTCTCCTTTTGAACCTCAGCACACAAACCACTCGCAGCACCCCAGAAGCAGTCCCGCCAATGCCGTGGGCTTCCTTACGGCTGACTGCATGTCTCGGAGTATATTGTCAGTTAACAAGGAGCACCCACAGTGCTGCCAGGAAAAAAAATAAAGAGCAAGAATAAAAGACAGAAAGAAAGGAAGGGAAGAAGAGAGAAAGAGAGGGAGGGAAGGAAGGAAGGAAGGAGGAAGGAGGGAGAGAGCAAAAGAAAAGGCAGAAAGGGAGGGAAAGAGGAACAAAGGCAGGTGGAAGGAAGGAAGGAAGGAAGGAAGGAAGGAAGGAAGGAAGGAAGGAAGGAAGGAAGGAAGGAAGGAAGGAAGGAAGGAAAAGAGAAGAGAAGGAAAAGGAAAAGGAGAAGGAGAAGGAGAAGGAAAAGGGAGCAAATGAACTTTTAAGGGTCCAGGTCATGAATCTGTCTATGAAGCACTCTAAAGAAATAGCTGAATTTCAGTTTCCCACCTTGCAGTCCCCCCGAAGCTCAGAGGCGTGCAGAAGGCTCTGAGAGCTCTCGGGCCACACACTTGCCGCAGCCACCAAAGGCCTTGCACACGTTCGGTTCTTTTTGTTGTTTCCTACACAGTTCTCAGGTCTCCCGGCTCATCTCCAACGCACTGTGTAGCAAACGTGGCCCTGAACTCCCGCTCCTCCTGCCGCCCTTCTCGGATGCTGAGATTACAGGCGAGCACGGCCTGCCCAGCTTACGTGGTGCTGGGCATGAAACGGGGCTGCAGCGCGGGCAGGTACCCTACAAGTGGGCTACACTGTCAATAACCAAAGAACCACAAGAAGGTAGCTGGAGAGATGCGCACTTGCCTGTACCCACACATGCTGTACCAGAGCCCCAAGGAGACGTGTTCCATTTACTCTACAGCACCCAGCAGTGGTCCAACACCTGCAAGTGGGTCAGGGAATAGGAGAATCTGAGACGGCCCAGTGTGTGTGCATGTGTGTGCATACCTATGTGTACGAGTACGTGTGTGCATTTTCAATATTAGTGTGTATATGTGCATGCATGTGAATATGTCCATACACTTCTGTGCATGTCTATGTGTGAACATGTGTATATACACATGCATGTACGTATATTCATATGAATGTGTACAAGTATGTGTTGTATAGGCATATGAGAGCGTGTAAGCATGTGAAAGATTTTTTTTTATTCAATTGTGCATGTGTGTGTGTGTAGAAACACGGGCAAACTCCGGAACCACATGGACGCCTCCACCTCCTTCTTGTTTACTCCACTGGGGATTCACAGGCTCCGCCCTATCAGGACCAGAAGCGCAGGCCGCCCCCGCTTCCACCCGGTGTGTCTATACGTGGGGTCTAGCATCCGACCTCAGGACCTTCTGCCTGCAAGGCAGAGGCTTAACCCCTGAGCCACCTCTCCAGCCCTGGCATGTGAAAGATCTTAATAAAAATGGATGTGCACAAAATCATCCCAAAATTACTACTTTCGCTTTTGCATGTTATTCTACAACGGATGATAAGTTCTGAAAAGGATCTTTGAGATCCATGCCCGGCGATGCTACTGAAGAAGAGATGAAAATTTCTTCTCAGAAGAAACCAGCTGAGATCACAGTATGGAGACAGATTCCTGACCAAGAATGAGTCGTTCAAGTCCTGCATGGCATTCTTTCCCAATGCCACTCTTCCATCGGATCCCGCTTCATCGGACACAGCAGACAGACAGAGCAAACCCCAACTCTGCAGGACAAGCTGGGTCCGCCAGCCGCTTACAAGTAGGTTTCTTGAAGACGCGTCCCCAGGAAAGTCATAGCCTGTGTTGGACGGGCTCCTACGAGAGCCCGCGGATGGGAACTTGGAAGCTATGTGCACAAGCAGGTACCAGAGATTCTCCAAGCCCTCGAGTCTCTCCGCTTGGGGGTCAGTGCTGAGCGAGCCTGCTGCTGAGCCGAGCCGCAAGGACAAAGGCTGGGGAAGGAGACCGGCTGAGGCCAAGTGCAGGTTCACCCACCTTTGCAGACAGGGGGAGAGTTGAGCCCTTCAGCAGAGTTTAATGGAAGAAAAGGAGGAGGAGGAATCTCTCTCCCCCTTCAGGTGGGAAGAGAAGGTTGAGAGGTTGTCCTTCCACAGGGAAAGTGACACTGCCTGACTCCGGAGCACAGGCTGGTGGCATCAGTGGACAGCGGCGCCCAGAGGAGGAATGGACAGCCACAGAGATAAACAGGGCTGGGGGGATGGCCGAGAAGCCCCACCGGCCTGCACCTTCCTCTCTGCAGGGAGCTCCTGTCACTCATGCTTTGGTCCCTCCCTCCCAACCTGCCCTGGAACATCCCTGTCACTTCCAAGAATTTCACATGCTAACACCCAAGGGGTCCCATTGGCACCTGGGACACCAGGATGGCTTCACGTCCTACCAGCACACGAGCACGGGGCAAAGGGCACACAGGGATCGTCCCGACCGCTGCTCATTCACTTCTTACAGCTACCCTCTGATGCCAGGCCTTGGCTTGTTTCTTCTGAGACCAAGTCCCGCGTACCCAGGCTGGCCTCCCACTTGCCCCGGAAGCTACGGATGAACGCGAGACCCTCCTGTCTCTGCCCTCCAGGTGACAAGTTCACTTGCCCAGTTTCAACGGTGCTACGGAGGGACCCCAGGGTGTGATGCACGCTAGACCAGCACTGCGCCGACCGAGCTCCATCCAAATGTTCGGATTTGACCATCTAGAAAATGATGCTCACAGAGGTTCATTGACTTGCTCAAGGTGACATGGAGTCGAGAAATAAGACACAAGCCCCCAGATCAGCTGACATTCTCAACCCGTGTTCCCACAAACAGCCACACACAGAAGTAGTCAAGCGCTCGTGGGCCCCAATGCCCACGCAGTGTCGGATGCTGCCTAGCTTGGTGGAACCGCAGTAATCATCACGGGCACTGCTTCATGGGGAGGAAGCTTATGTGTGGGTCCACAGGAAGACACGAGGGCACGTGGCCAGAGCCCTCTCCCACCACGGTTCCTCTCCCACCCTTCACGGAGCGCAGTTCGGTGCGCGTTATTCAGTTCCTTCGACCCCCGAGGGGCCACGGTCATGGTTTGCCTCTGAAATGCACATCCAGGGACCTCTGGCTCCCAGCTGGAGATATTGCTGTTGTTGGATCTGTTGTTTGACATCTTCAAATTCCTAACGTTTTTAAAATTTTTATTCTTTGAGAGTGTCATACATGAATCAATAAATTCACGTCATTTTCTCCCCTTCTTACCCAACCCTATCCCCTTCCTGATTGCAAGTCTGCCCGAGTATGCCTTAGAATGCCGCTTACTGACTCAGACCCCATCCCCCATCTTACCCACCTGCCCAGGGAATGTCCCCTCCCCACTACGGGCTGCTTCTTCCTGTATCAATCAGACCATCTCCTCCCGCAGGCTTGTTCAGGGCTTCCCTTAACCACTCATTCTTCACAAATGCGCCCAGAGCTCAGCTTTCCATTGTCAAGTTGACATCTACATATCCAGCTGGCACAACGGGCCACCTACCAGCAGCCCAACCCTCGAAGAAAGATGGCTCTCTCCTGCCCACCAGCTATCAACTTCCAGTAGCACCTCACAAAACAACTGGTTTTAAAATGAAGTTTATATCAGCCATGGTCCAGCAAGTACCCAGGCACATGTTGCTGCAAAGAAACCTTGCTAAATTCAGTAGTGTACACACACCCCCATACGAATACACACACACACACTATATAAAACCGTACTAAACACAGTGGTGTACACACACACACACACACGCACACACACACCATACTAATACACACACAAAAACAATATGAAACCTTACTAAACACAGTGGTGTACACACACAAAAAAAATAAAAACAACACACACACCATATAAAAGTAAGATGAAGACTTGTTGGAAAGACTTTCAGTGGAAGGAGATAGGGTGATATGGGTGAAAATGATTATAATCCATTGTATACAAGTATGAAGCTATCCACGAAGGAAAAAGGAATTTAAAAATTCCTGTTGATTAGAACATGAAATTTGGGATAACCTCAGTCTGGGCCATAGTCACTCATATTTGGCTCTGGAATAAATGGTCTCTAATCTCCAACTAAGGAAATAAAAAAAGAAAGCTTAATTATTATAGCACCCATCTAAATGGTGAAAAAAAACCTTTTAATAAACTTCTATTAAAAAGTTTTTCCTTGAGGCTGGAGAGGTGGCTCAGGGGTTAAGCCTCTGCCTTGCAGGCGGAAGGTCCTGAGTTCGGATCCTAGACCCATGTATAGATGCCGGGCGGAAGCGGGGGCAGCCTGTGTTTCTGGTCCTGGTAGGGCAGAGCCTGTCAATCCCGGAGCGGAGTAAACAAGGAGGAGGTGGAGGTGGTCCATGGTGGTTCCCGAATTCGTCTGTGGTTCTACACACACACACACACACACAAAATTGAATAATAATAATAAAAAAAAGTTTTTCCTGGGCTGGAGAGATGGCTCAGAGGTTAAGACTGCTTTGCAAGGAGAAGGTCCTGAGTTCGGATCCCAGATTCCATGTAAAAATGCCAGTGGTAGCCTGTACTTCTGGCCCTGGTAGGCAGAGCCTGGGAAATTTCAGAGCAAAGCAATAAAGAGGTAAAAGCAATCCAGGATGATTCCTAAAGTAACCTTTGGTCCTCCACAGAGACACATAGTGCCCTAGGATACCACACACACACACACACACACACAAAATAAAATGCGAAGGTTTTCCTATTCAAAGAGTTGCAGTATTTTACTATACATATGAGATCAAAATGAAAAAAAGGATCTACGATGAAAATACTTCCCACTGGTCCTCCACTTCCATCCATCCATCCTAGAATATTTTCCTCCCAAGCGAAACTGTTTTCCTCAACACCACGCACACCAGCACTTCTCCGAGGACGCAGGCGATCCTGGCAACAGCCGTGCAGGCCGCAGCGGTATCCGAGGAGTGGAACGCGTGGCAGGCGGCATACAAGGCGTCTGCTGGACCGTCCACAGGAAGCACAAGAGACTCTGACCCGAGCTGATGGGAACGATCACGTGTCCTTTGCGGCCGTGCTCTGTCGAGCTTCGAGTTGTAGGTTCAGGCTTCGCTCATTCCATGAAAAGTAAACGTCCCACTAGAGGCTCTGCATGAGCCAGTGGGCCGAGTGCTGAGGTTCCAGTGGAAATAGTTCCAGGCACAGATCTGCCAAGGGCTGGGGTTGCATCTGCCCCTCTCTGTAACTCCTCACCATGCTCCTGCGAGCACCTAACTAGACCCAGCTACACCACCAACACCATCAACACCACGCTCCTGCGAGCACCTAACTAGACCCAGCTACACCCCAAGCTGGACTTGGGTGCCATCATTTCTTTAATCTATTGCCAGTGCCTATGGGGGTGAAAAGACACTGGCTCATGCCCCTAAGTTCACACAATCGTTGGGAAGTTGGGATACAGAACAGAATCCTCCTTTTTGGGCCAAGGAATTAAAAGAAAAAAATCTGAAAGCAGAAGGTCTACATGCACAGCTGCGGAGATGGCTCAGGGGAAAGCCTGTCCCTCCTAAGCAAAGGACCTGAGCTCAGGCCCCAGATTACACATAAAAAGGTAAATATGGTGGCGACCTGTAAAACCAGCCTCGGAAGGCAGAGCCTGGGACTCCCCAAAGCAACGCAAGTAGGGGGAGGAGCAATTCATTATGATTCCCAATGTCACCCCTGAGCCTCCACAGGCACAAACACTGAAACACGCTCTTGTAACATGCCCCCACACGCATGTACACCACCCACATGTAAAACCCACCTATCCCCGACACACACAAAAAATAAAGATCTACAAGGAGCCATGTATGAGTTACTTTTGTTCTTTCTACAACCAAGCCCCTTACAAAAAGCAAGGTAGGAGGAAAAGAAAGCATTTGTGTGGGCACACAGGTCAGAGGAGCACGGTCTGCCAAGTCAGAGAGAGCAGGCATGGCAGCCAGGCAGCGCGGCCACGGTGCCAGGTGAAGCACGGTGCCATGCTAGCTCTCCCCTGACTTCTTCTCTTGCCCTGTGTGTATCTGGGACCCCAGAGATCTCCCTTCCTGAATTTGACCTCTCTCGTACCCAGAGACATGTCTCTTAGGTGGCTCAAATCCAGCCAAGTTGACCACCGAGCCTGGCCATGACAAGCAGGGTGACAAATGATGAAGACCCCGAAGGCCACCCTGAGAAGGGGTCCCTTGGGGGAGCGGGCTCTGGGCGCAAAGGGTGCCAAGACCCACCATTTTCTTCAATGACTCTGGGCAACATGTTAGCAAAAGTCCATCCGATTCGGAAACGAGAATCTGAATAAAGGAAATAACTGGGTGCTCTCCAGTTAGAGGCCAGTAAGATAGCTCAGCAGGTAAGGCCTGTGTGCAAACAGCCCAGAGCAACTTTACCCGTAGAACATGGGAAAATAAGCCCCTTCGAATCAGGCACAGCTAAGCTGATGAAACTCATTCAACTAGATCTGAGGGTCGCATTCAGCCAAAGCCAGCTGTGAATGAGCGTCACACAAAATTGCAAATTTAAAATATTAAGGGATTTTTGTAATTTATTTTGTCATGTGATTGAGGAGTTCTTGAATGTGACCTCTGTGAATGACAAGGATACTTGTGTAGTTATTCTGCATATTATTAATAAAGTCAGGACAAAATAGCTTAAGGGAACAAGGATTTAACTTTCTCTTACGATTCCTGGTTAGAGTTTCTTGTCCAGCTTGGCAGGAGAGCTCACACCAACACCAAGAACCAAGGGAGCTGGCCATACCATCCATGTAATGGCCAAGAGAAGGACAATCCTAGCTTCCAGACCAGCACACCTGGCCAAGTGTACACAAGGATGCCAACTTCTTGTCCAGGGTCTAATCCCACCACCAAGGTCTGGGCCTCCCCTATCCAGGAGACAATCTCCAGCAGGTTCGCTGTGAGCTTAACTCAACTGCTAATTGTCTACAATGTGCCCAGAGCAGAACCCTCAGCCCAAGTTGACACCTGTGATTGTGCTTTACAAAGTGAAGGGCGTGGTCCGCATGAATCTAAGGACAAATTAAAGATGCAGCAGCATGGGGCAGAGATGGGCAGGTAGAGCCAGGCCCCTCTGTGGAAGACCCTGCCCGAGGATGACGCCGGCCTCATGTGGCCTCCCGGAAATCCACCCCCTGAAGGCGAACTACAGACGCTGCTGGGAAGCCTCTTCGGTGTGGTTGGTCCCAGAGCTCCACAGCTCCCAGGACCCTTGGCCGCCCTCTGGGCCTTCCCAGCAAGAGGGGTGCACAGGGACCTCCCCCAGTTCATCGCCATCACCCCACGCCTGAGATGCTTCTGTGGAGGAGACTAGGGGCTTCCTGACACTGGATAAATAAGCCCCCTTCCTTCTGGTACGTTCTCGTGGAGAGATGACTTAGCATTCAACAACTCTTCCTACGGCAGCTTGGGAAGAAGCTGGGGGGTTTACCGAGATGGCAAGCTGAGTGTGGAGGAGCTGGCCAGGACTACGTGGCAGCATGCCAGGGAAGGGAGGCTAGTGTTGGGCAGCACACACTTCTCTGCATCCCCTGTGCCCCCCAGCATCCTCCCCTCGCTTGCTGACCCTGACGGACTTACGAAGCAAGGTTCAGTCTGGGATGTATGGATTGAAGCACTGCAAAACCTGCCAGGGCTGCTCCCGACCTCTCTGGGAGCGGGCATTGGAGTGGTCGCGGTGGGCAGGGGCCACAGTGGCCTTGGCTGCTGAGGACGGAGATGGGTCCCAGGCTCCGAGCGGTCACCCTGGCTCCTCCTACTGCCGGTGACCTCGATTGCTGCTCAGGAGGCGGCGTCACGCGGACAGCCCCAGAGCCTGCTGCGATGATGAAGGCCGCATTCCAGGTGCCCTGCACCTCCACTGCTGGCCTTGGGTGACCACTGCTGATCAGTGGGGTCTGCTTCTCAAGTGCCCTGCTCACTGCACATGGACGGTCCTGTACCACGACAGGAATGACAGTGGAGTACACACAGATAACTGGAAACCGTCTTACAGTCACTCTCCCTGCTTCCAGGCCTGAAACCAAGGGGTCAGGGTATCTTTGCATCTGCAAAGAAGGGAAGACCCCCTTGACTTGAACAGACCCCGAGGCCACAGAAAATCCTCAAATGTTTCACTTTTTTTTTTTGAGACAGGGTCTCACGTAGTCCAGTTCATTTCACTCTGCAGTCGAAGACGACCTCAAGTTTCTGATCATCCTGCAGCCACCTCCTGGGTGCTGGGAAAACCATCGCGCACCGCCACGTGGTGTTGGGAACCACGCGAGCACTTCATGCGTGGTGCTAGGCCACCACTCCGCCAACTGAGTCATAGCTCTGGCCCCAGAACTCCAAGAACTTCACTCGTTAATCTGAAAGAATACTGCTGCGTCTGTTTCTGACTTACTGTACAGGCCCGCAGACACAGGGACAGCCGCAGGTCATCGAAGTCTTGGGTCACTCTCTGAACACATCCGTGACTGGGCTGGAAAGGGGGACACTCAGGAGGAGGCAGAACCCCAATGTCTCCACAGCCACACCCTCCCCAGACCAGATAACATCTGGGCAAAGCTTAACTTTATAGGAATTTTAAACACTACCTTGTGAGCAAGAAATGACTTGGAATCCCCCATCCTACCTCAAATACATGGAACAGTATTAGGGGGTAGGAAGGGAAGTAACCCCACATACCAACCACATCCACCCTACAGACACCATGAAAAGCCCCTTCTGTGCATTGCAATGTACTATTCTCACCTTTTCAGCAAGGTCAAGTAAAATGCTGCCTACGAGTGTCTGGCACACATGCAGACCTCAAACGTGGGAGGTTTTACACCTGGAACTCAGCTCACGTTCCTCTGTCTAGTAAAAGACCATTTCCTTCACCACCAAGGTGGAACTCAGATGTCCCTATGAGAGTGTGTGTTAGGAGCTGTGCCAAGCTGACTCCGAGCTATTTTGCTCTGCACTGGCCTGATGCCCTTAGAAGACAGGAAGAGGAGAAGGGGATGCGCTAAGGCTGTCCTTCCATATGGGTGGTCAACTCTCCCCATCTACACGGCACTCGGGGTGTGAGACCGCTCCTCTGGGCACGTGTCATCTGTAATGACTCAGTTTCACTCCTGTGACAAAATACGGAAACAACCTAAGAGAGTGTCATAGTTAAGCACAGGTGTCAACTTGACAGTGGAGCGTTTGAGCTCTGGACACAGTTGTAAAAAGTTGATGGTTGAGTTAAGCCCAGAGCAAACCTGAAGGAGATTGTCTGGCTGCTGGGGAAGACCCAGCCCATGGTGGGTGGGATTAGGCCCTGGAATAAATCACAGAGAGCTGGTTGAGAGAGTTGGCATCCTTCTGTTCACTTGGCCAGACATGCTGGTCTGGCAAGTAAGGATTGTCCTTCTCTCGGCCATTACATAGTGATGGTATGGCCAGTTCCCTTGGCCCTGGTGTTGGTGTGTGCTCTCCCGTCAAGCTGGACTATGAATTGTAACCTGGACTGTCGTAAGAAAGTAAACTCCTTGTTCCCTTAAGCTGTGTGATGGTCATTTATCGGCAATGTTGCAGGCAGACTGCAACAGTTTTAGAGGTTTCAGTCTGGGCTGGCCCCATAGCAACGAGAGGCAGGACATCCCGGTGGGGAGCGTGGGTTACAGGAAGCTGCTGATGTCCTGGTGGCTGGAAAGCAGAGAGGCCGGTGGGACCAGGGCAGCACCCCGCCCCCCAACGGCTTCCAGGGAGCTGGTTCCACCCACCAAGCTCCATTTCCTGGTTTCTGCCTCGTCCTGGTTTGAATGCGAGTGGTCCCCCACGGGCTTACCTGTTCGTAACCTTAGCTGATGTCACATCTGGGAAGGTTATAGTCCCTTTAGACATGGAGCCTTGCAGGAGAAGGTGTGGCGCCGGGGGGAGGGGGGCGGCCTTGGGCTTGGGCGGCCCTGCCCTGCTCTGCTTGTAGCTGCTCTTACGGTTTGCTGCTCCATCGCTCTGCCTCCATGATGGCTGCAGTGGCCTGAGCCATCTCTGACTCCTGCCACTTGCCTGCCTTTCCCATCACAATGGACTGCATCTCCCCTCTGTAACTGTACACCAAGTAAGTCTGCCTTTCTTAGGTTGTGTCTGAGCGCTGTCTCACAGCAGTGGAGGAAGGTAACTAGGACAGCTACCTCCCCATAATTTTAAGGGATCACGAAACCATCACTGGATTTAATGGATTAGATTAAGCTACTGATGAATTAATGGATTAATCCATGGGTTAGTTCATTAGGACAGACTGTTCATGACGCAGTTTTCCAAAGCCCCACCTCTTGCCACTGCATTGAAGACCAAAAGCCTTAGAATGATACTTCCCATCTAGACTATGACGTGGTCCTGCTTACTCAGTGACTCCATTGTATCTTTTGGCTGAACAGCTTGCGTACTGTATCTTTTGATTTATCTTTTACTTCCAGGAATCCTCCCCAACAGCAGAAGCACAATAATAGGCAAATTCACATAATACATATTCATATTGTGACGTATTGAGAACAATCAAGCTGCCCGCGTGGCAGAGCCACAGAGGAAACAACAACATATCCAGTCGGTGAGACGGCACGCACCGGCTTTTCATGGAACATCTCCATGGGCGGACAGGAAGACCGAGCCGTCAAGGCAGCATCGACGCCACTGCAGAACACAGGCATGCAGACTCAAGTATCTGTCCACTCATATAGCCAGAGCCACAGGAAGACAAAAGCAAGGGAAACGCTTGATTACCCACGAGATCTGAGTGGGAACAAGGCAGAGAGAAGGGAATATGGAGCCAAAGATGAGGAGGAAGATAGCCACAGCCCCCTCCCCCAGCCCGACCCCTCAAAAATCCAACAGGAAAAAAGCTGGAGCTATGCCCAGTGCCTACTCCCAAAGAAAAGGCCCCACACGTGGTTTTTCTGGGCAGCCCCAGGGAAATGTACCTGCCGAGCCACTTAGAAATGACAGGCACGTGACCAGAGCTGATGAGTGAGATGATTGACACGTACGATGCATCGGGGTGCACGTCTACCAGAAAGGTGTTCAGGTTCACTAACAAAAATTTCAGAGCTGGGGCCCGACCGTTCCTGGTCAGGATAATGTCCACGGTGCAGGGCAGCAGCGTGGGTGGTCTGTAGGGTGCTGGCGGCAGAATGTGGCCTCGACGGTGGCCCTGGGGAGCCTGATTATCCAAAGGATGCAAACTGTGAGGCGCCAGGTCAGGCGATACAGCTCCTCGGCTCCTCTCTCTCCACCCTGCACAGGCGCTCGGGCACGGCCAGCTAAGGTTTGCCTCTGCAGACTCGCCAGCCCTGCAGCTGGGCTGTGCCCTGTCCTGGCACATGGCTGGTGTCGCTCTGTGCAACTCACCACGGCATCTAGTGAGGTCCACCCTGTTCTGTACCCCAGCAGATTTCACCACGAATCACCCCTTGGATGCTCCGGAACTGTGGACCAGTGCACATGCTCCCCAGTGAAGACCCTCACTCTGCTTCCCTGTTGCCCATTGGTAAATGGCGATTCATCTCAACTCGGCATCCATCCAAACAGGACAATCTGAATAGCGTTGAGCAGGTTGTACGCCCAGAATATTCCTGACCCAATAAAAAAACCCAGCGTTTGGGAAATTGAGCAGAGTGCTCCTCCTTCACATCTGCTAACGGTCGTACTGTAAACTCCCGTAGGAGTTTAGCAGCATTCATGACAAAATGCCAAACTGAGGCATGAAGGATTTGAGCTCAGAAGAGCTGGTTATTGGCTAATCCTGGGCAGTTCTTTGAGACTTGAGTGAGTGATGTTAGAAGAGGTCAACGGCTAGGTCCTCAAAGACCCTGAGAAGCTCTTGCCCGATATGCCTGGTACAGCCCCTTCCCCAGGACGTCAGGACGACCCGCCACTGTGACAAGGAGTGGTCTTGTGGTGAGGCTATGCCCTGTATCAAAGAAGAGACTCAGGAGGTGAAATTAAGGTCCTAAATCAATTGGCTTAAAGTCCATCAAAAAGAGATTAATCCTGGGTGTGCCTGACTTAGACTTTTAGTGCAGAGTTAAAAAGTAAGAAATAGAAGGACAGTGGGATGGCTCAGCAGGTAAGGCACCTGCGAGCAACCTGGTGACCCGAGTTCAATCCCCAGAAGCCCCCAGAAGGAGAGAGCTGACTCCCAAGGTTGTCCTCTGACCTCCACCTGAATTGCCGCGGTAGGCATGTATTCTCTCTCTCAAATAAGTACTTTTAAGTCTGCTTGACGAAATGCTTTTTAAAAATGTTTTAGAAAAAGAAGAAGAAATAGTAGCAGCAGAAGAAAGTCCCTGGTGGCCTTGAAGTGGGTGTCCGAGAGAGACCAGCAGGCACTAGAAGACGACTGGAAACTATGAAACGCAGCCTCAAACTACAATTTATACTTCCTACCAACTTTGAGCATGGTTTTGTCCCAAGGGTGTGGAAGTGAACAGAGACGTGTTGTGGGGCCTGAGGCTGGACACCCACTGTCTCGGGCAGCAGCAGACTGAACCCAAGACAGGGCTGTGTGCAGGAGCAGTTTTGGAGAAATGCAGTTGGCTTCACTCTCAGCTGCAGCCACCTGCAGAAAGGAACCTGAAGCTTCTACACTGAACGCTCCTGGGGAGAACACAGAGATGAAGTACTGTCAGAGAAGCTTCTAGAACAGGCAGCAAGAAAGCAACTGGTTGCAAGAAGTAACAGAAGTGTTAAAAGCCCATGGCTCAGGATTCACGAGAAGAGCTACTCCCCAGGCCTCAGGAGAGCTGGAAGCTGAGCCGTTCTAGGCACGTGGGGACCGAAGGGATAATTCACTTGCTAACTACAGTAGCCTTTCCTTGGTCTGTCCCTCTGCAACATCAAGCTTCCAGGGACAGCCGTGCCAGGCCCAGGGCCAGGAAGAGCTGCAGCAGGCCAGTTCACAGACCAACACCCATCTTCACTTTCCCAGACCCTCGGTCCCAGAGGGAGGAGACTGCCAAAAAGAGAAGAAAACACAACTAGAGAAGGTGGGAGGAGGCGTGGACGGTGGCAACCGACTGCAGGGAGTCATGCCTCCTCTCAGAAGAGAACCCTGGGGATGGCAGACTGTGGGTGACGCCAAGACAATCCCAAGATGCATTGTGGGTATCCGAAAATACCTGCCAGTTTTCATAAGCTGCAAAGTGTCTTTGGGGCCTGTTAGTGTGTTCTGAAACTCCCAGGAAATATGCTCAAAGAGTATAGCTCTGCGTCATCCAGTAACTTTCTCTCGTCTGTCTTCTGATATAAAATTCTCCCTTCAACTCTGTTAACCTCATATTCAATACACAGTCTTTAGTGACACCACTTCCTATTTGATTTTTTTATATCTGCCTTTTTTCTTGTAGAATCTTTTTTTTCCTGTATTTTAAATTCCTAAATTTTATTTTAATCATACTGATTTTATGTTCTTCATTTGGTGACCTGTTAGCTACTCTCACCCTGGCTGACTCACAGCATTAGACCCTGAAACAATCTAATAGTTAAGGTAAGCACGCTAATGGTTAAAGGGACTAAGAAAGAAAGAGGAAGTCTACATCGAAAAGGCAGAAAATGGTAAACTCCAAAGAAAAACTGTCGACTAGCCCACAAAACACAGCCCAAGCACAGAAAGAGACCGCTGAACAGGAGGCCCCCTGAGTATACAGGGCCGGGCGTCAGGTTTCCAGAAACTGCAAGAAAGTGCCACTTACCGTGCCCTACAATTGACAGTGACCCACGAACTCGAGCATAGTCCTGCCCCACCCTCTGCCCTTGCCTTCCTCCCTTCCCTGACTCCAGTGGGGCCCAAAGCAGGGCAGGCAGGAGGTCCCTGCATCCCACTCATACTCAGGGGTTCCCTGAGGTCAGAACTTCCCAGCATGCCTTTAGGAGATCCAGTCCAGAAGCCTGTTGGTCCCCTACTCCTCTGTGAGATGCCCACACCCTGTCCCCTTTCAAGGTAAGAATGCTTGAACCTTGACCTTTACACTGGTGAGCTCGATCCCCCAGGACCCCGGGGCTCAGGAAGCAGAAAACGAATTTCGCTGACTTCTAACAGCAAACAGCAGCATCCATGGCCCTAAACGGAAGTTTTAAAGGGAGGGAGCGTTGGGAAGGGGCCTTAGTTGGTAAAGTGGTCGTCTTAATCCCCAGAGCCCACATAAATGTTGGATGTGGTGGGCATGTTTGCATCCCAGTGCCCTCTAGGAGACACACTCCAAAGAACCCCCAGAACTTTGCTGGACTGCTGGGTGAATTCTGAGTGAATTCCAGGACAGCAAAAGACCCTGTCTCGAAAACAAGGTACAAAGAGCCTGAGCAGCATTATCCAAGGCTGACCTGGCTTCCTATGAACCAACACACATGCACACACATGCATGCATACAACACATACACGCACATAATATGCATGTACATACATACATGCACAACACACACATGCATTACACAACACACACGCACAGAACATGCATGCAGGCATGCACGCACATGCAGGCACATGCATGCACATGCGCGCACACATGCACACAACATGCACACACATGCATACAACATGCATGTACGTGCATGCATGCACACAATACATGACACACATGCACACTCGTACATACACACATGCATGCATGCACGCGCACATGCACATGCATATACATACCACATACACATGCGTACAAATACATGCACACACATACACAAAGAAGGAGAAAGAAAGAAAAGCTAGTGTTCAAGCTAAGGCCCCGACTGGCACTGCAGACTCTTGGTAAAGTGGATTTTAAATTACAGATCAGAATCACACAGCATGGGCAAAAATAAAGAGCAACCAGGCCTCTTTCTGAAGCAACTCTCCAGGACAACCATGGTCCCCGCAGTGCTTGGCCGCTGGTGCCCGCCGTAATAACTGCTCTGTGAAACACAGGCCCCCAAGAGGCAGAGCTTGTGGGGTCAGGCAAAGCTATGATTACTGGAAAGCGGAAATGCTCAGAAAGAACCCACTGCTCGCCCGTTGCAGAGACGGCCCTGTGCATCTGCTGATCAGCTGGGAAGCGCATTCTTAGCATGAGCACCTGAAGGAAACATGCTTCCCTGCCGTGCTCCCGCCACAGTGGGTTTCCAGGAACAAGGTGATTCTCTCCCCATGACTACATTCGACACGACTTGTTCTCAGCAGCACAGTCGTGGTTTTCTCTTGCTTTTCTGCAAACTTTGCCGAGCCTGCCTGCGGGAAGGACAGCCATGGCTGGTTCCTTTCATAGTGTTACATAACCCAAATTATAACGAGGGACCCATGCCCAAACCATGTGTTAGCGGCTCCAAAATTAAATCACAGCAAGGAGCGTCCGGCCCTGCAGAACTGGAGATTTGGAAGGAACTCCAGAAGCCACCAAGTCAGCCGTTCGCCCGCTGTACACACATACAGCCCCATCAGGCCTTCTCCAGCCTGGATCTAGTCTGTCTGCCGTGACCTCTCCTGCAGGGGTGCGGTCCTGGGGCTGCCTGTCATGTCCGGCTGCATGCTGTCACGGCCTCTGTCACACTCCCACCGGAGTTCTGGGCCAGGCTTCCCCTGATCCTCTGGAAGTCCCAATCTCCCGCACCTCCCCAACACTCTCCTCCAAACACACACCTTGCTGTCAGTACTGCCACTCTGGGCACGGGAGGCCCCCAGCAGAAACAAAGCTGGCCGTACCACATCACCCCGCAAGGCTCTAGATTCTGGACACAGGGTCAACCAAAACAGGGTCAACGAAAACACAGAGGTCTTTTGTAGGTGCCCCTCCATCTTCCACCCCCGATCCCCCTCACACTGCACCCCTCAAGATGCCATCTGCCTCGCAGGATGGCGCCTCACGCAGGCAGCCGCAGAAGTGACAGGCGATTCTGTCACACACGGTGGTGGAAGAACCTCGGAGGAAAACAACCTTCAGCTTCTAATTAGCCCTCAGAGCCCGTCAGGAGGGGCCACACCCGGGCCACCTCCAGGTGCCAGGATGGGACAGTCTGTGTTATTCCAAGCAGGGTGACACGTGGTCCCTAATTAGCATGTCCAACGGATGGCTGCTGGAGCTATCTTCAGTTTCTCTAGAGAAGCTTGGCAGGCCCGGCCAGCCCACACTGTCATTACCATGTTCTCACAATGCTGCCTGAAATCAGGGGCCCCGGTAACCCCATCCTTGGCCAAGACTGACTGGACAGGGACCAACTGCCTCCTCTAAACAGGGGCTAGAGGGTGCCCAGCAGCGGGTCCTCCCTCCCTTGGAATCTGGCCGGGCTGGGAGGAGGCTGAGACTGAACCCCCGGGCCCCGTGTGAAGAGCAGACATGGCGCCCAGGCCTGTCACCCCAGCACGGGAACGGGACTGGAGAAACCCATGACGTCACTGGGCAGCCTAACCGAAGACACCTCCAGGTCAGGGAGGAGCCCTGTGTCTCTCCACGGTAAGGTGGATGTGAGGGAGAAAGATGCCAACAGCCTGCGTGGCCTCGGAATGCACGTGCCACAGCAGCATGCGCCACACGCATGTGAATGCGACATACACACGCAGTGCGCTCTACACACGCACTGCAACATGCACACATGTGCACACATACACGGAAGAGAAAAAAAACAATTAAAAGAAAATATACTTCCCAACAACTTAATCACAACTATCTTAATTTTTAAGTTCCTCTTTAATATATTAAACTTTAGTGATGTCAGTTAGGATCTCTTCTCACTATTTCAACTAAACGACTACTTTTGCTATTATTCTAATCGACCTTGCTCCTCTTTTTTTTTTAAGCGCAGGATCTCATGAAACCCAAGATGACCCCAAACTCAGATGAGCTCCGACTACTCCCTGCTCCACCTCTGGCGCTGGAATTACAGCTGTGCACCACCACGTTGGCGAAGGCAGTGCTGGGGATTGAACCCAGGTCCTCACGCGTGCTAGGCAAGCACGCTACCAACTGAGCTACATCCCAGCCCTCTTCTTACTTTTCATAGGTGGTCAGAACATAAAGCTCTCCTCACATTCAGACACTGGGAAGCTGTCTGGCCCGATCTCCCGTGTCCCTCACGCCAGCCCTGACAGCCAGTAAAACAAGGAGCCACACACATCGGGCGAGCTTAACTGTCACTCCACATCCGCTGGCTGCAGTAAGTCTTTTAAACAGAGCCGTTTTATGACAGAATATGGCTGGGTGTTATTTTGGGTAAAACAACAGATAGACTTACTCATTCATCAAGTAAGTTTTGAGCTTCTGCAATGTGCCTGACACGAGCTGGGTAAGAGACTAACATGAAGACCCTTAACACAAACACCCTGGGGAGGAGAAGATAAAAGCACAATCATGCTCAACCATCGCATCGCATTCCACCAATGCATAACATGCACGTTCCTAAAAATTGCTACGCTATGCAAAAATCCCACTGTGGGATCCCAAGGGTGTTGGGGGGGAAGGGAGTCTAATAAAAGCTGCAGCACCACGGCTGGGCGTTTGGAAATGTGTAAGGACTTAAATAGAGCGCTTGACAGAGCAGCATTCTGAAGAGCATCTGGGAAGTGGGCACCAGAGAGCAGCTGCTCGAGACCGGGCTTCCGGAAAGGCTGCGGATGGAGCAGGCAAGCTGCAATGCCACCCTCGTGATGGTGGGCTGCAGTCACGCAGCCCCTCCGTGTGCCTTACGGGACCGCGGCTCCTCCATACTGCAAACTAGCGTGAGCCGACGCATCAAGACGACAGATTCAGCTCAAGGGACATTCTGTGACCTGAAGATATCAGCAGATGCTTGAGATGTGTCCATGTGTGTACATGTGTGTGAAATGTGTTTGATGTGCACGTGACAGCGCTTTGCGTCCATGTGCGTGTTGTTCTGTGGTTCCGCCAAGTGAAACACTCTCATTTGCCTCAAGTGTCTACAAATAAAAGTACACCGGGCTGAGGGGATGGGATGGATCAGGAGTTAAAGTCTTTGCCTCTCAAGCAAAAAGACCTGCGTTCAGATGCCAGATCCCAGGTAAAAATGCCAGGTGGGAATGGGAGCGAACTGCAATTCCAGCCCTGGAAGACGGAGCCTGCGATACCCCAACGCAAAACAGTGAGGAGGCAGGGCAAACCAAGATGATTCCTGATGCCAGTCCTGGGCTTCCACAGGCACACACACTCAAGTGATCTCTTACACACACACACATACATACACACACACACACACATTATCAGGCTGGAAAGATAGCTCAGGAGCTAAGACTCTGTCTTGCAAACAGAAAAGTCCCGAGTTCAGATCCCAGGTCCCATGTAAAAACACCAGGCAGAAAGAGCGATAGCCTTCACTTCCGGCCCTGGTGGGTGAAGCCTAGGAAATCCCAGAGCAAAGCAAGAAGGAGCTAGAACCAATCTCCACAGGCACACACAATGCCCTCTGATATATACACACACATATACAAATAAAAAAAATAAAATATTTTTTAAAATGTCACCTGTGATACAGTCAAACTGCCTCAGTATGCTCTAAATTTGAGTGACATGTGCTTTCTGCAAACACATCTTACCACAAACTGTGTGTACGACGGAAGATGACGATTGCCGTGCACATACCATAGCAGGACAAGGGATGCTGCGGATGGGATTTTTCAGTGTTTGAACACATTGACCCACCAGCACGTCCATTCTGTACCAGTGGTAGTAAAGCCCACATGCCAGGGGCAGTCCCACCCGTCTCCCCTCGAGGTCACGTGCCAGGGGCAGTCATTTCTGTCTCCCCTCGAGGTCACATGTCAGGGGCAGTCACCTCTGTCTCCCCTTGAGATCACGTGCCAGGGGCAGTCATTTCTGTCTCCCCTCTAGGTCACTGGTGTGTCTGTCATCTTCACAAGTCCAGGCTGCTGGGACACTGCAGTCCAATGTGACCGGAAGCAGTAGATGCCACAGGTCTCCCTGGCAGACCCTGTCCGTGACGGGAACCTCTCACCATCCTCATCACCATCCCCACGCTGTCCTCAGGGGGCTCCGAGTTCTCACAGACTCAGCACCATGGTTGACTTGTGTCCCGCACAGGCCGTTTGGGAAGGTCACGGCACCTTTGGAGGTGGAGCCTTGCGGGAGGAAGTCAGTCACGGGGTCTTGAGGCGGGCTAGAGCACCCTCCTTCCAGGAGAGGCCTCCTCTTACAGTGGGCAGTGTGCTGCTCTCAGCCTCCATGATGGAGAGTTTATCCCGTCTCCAGCTTCTGCCGCCTGACATGCCTTCTCCTCCCATAATGGACGTAGCTCCCCCCTGGAACCACAAGCTGAATAAATCTCCCTTTTCTCCCTGAAGTTGCTTGACTTCGGGTGTTGTCTCGCAGCCACAGAGAAGAGTAATGGGTACCCTCACCCTGCGTAAGATGCCACCTGACAACCTTGCCACCACTCTTTTCTTTTTAATTATATTTTAAATATTTTCCTAGTTTCGCAAGCCTACTGAGTACTTGCCCTGACTCCCTCCTTCCCCCTCTTTTCTATCCCCTCTCCTTTCCCTTCATCAATCCATTCACTCCTGCCTGTTTGCTTCTATGGGCCTCAGGGCTCCCTCTGGATTGTCTTCTCTTGTGGGGGCTCAGGCCTCTGAGGCAGACCAAGCAGCCCCTCCCGAGGCTACACCACTGATAGGGGCGTTCCCCGTCACTCATCAGCGCAGCCTATGAACCTATAGGCAGGAAGACAGAACACCAAACTGCTCTGTCGATACCTATTATTGTACCCACAGATTGGAAGAGCGCTCAGCCTAGACGTCTTCTACGACAGAGCAGAGGATGGCAACACCCCGACAGGTCGAAGCCTAGGACAGCGAAGAGCAAGGAAGTGGACAGCAGTGGCCATCAGATTGCTTCACTCTTGCTCAGTGGTCTGACATGCGTTGAAATGACTCTGAGACCCCCCTTGTACGTTGAGAGCTTCACCCAAACTCAACGTGGCTCAATGCTGACCTTTTCCATGCTTGCGGATTCCTTCTTCCAGCCCAACAAGATACCCAAAACCACCAAGATAGCAAAGTTGTAATTGAAGTTCTGAGTCACAATGCTGCAGGTTTCCTCTCATCCGTGTAGATCGGGCTTAAAATTTAAAGATCGCAGAGGAGTGACAGGGCTGAGCAGACTCAGAGAAAGGGCAGAAGGGGTGAGTGGAGGTCGTGTGCACCCCAAGGAAGCAATGGGAGGGTCTGAGAGGCCCAAGAAGCAGGCCACAGGGTCTCTGAGGACCGATACGCTCCAGACAGAGCGCTCGCTCTGGCTCACAGCCAACACTTTGCACAGCCCTAGTCAGCGTCCCAAGATACTTTCCAACAGGTCAATCAATCAACAAGCCGCGGGCGGGCGGGTGGGCGGTAAGAAGCAAGCTCTCAGACAGCGGCTTCGCCAATAGCTACCTAAATCCCAAGTGCGGATATCACTAGAACCAGCAACACCACCTTCCAGAACGTGTTCTGCAGATACCTTTCACCCAGGCAAGATGACACGCATGGATTCCTGTGTTGTCAGGAGCTCGGTGCTAGATCCTGTGGTATGGCACCTCCCCTGGGACACAGGATACACGGTGCCATCCCAGACTTTGCCCCCAGTCTAGTTGAGGAAGTGGCCACAGCGGCAATTTGAAATATGCATCCTGGGGGCATCACGTGACTCAGAAGGACGGCAGCTCCCAAATCTCCGGAAGTCATTCAAGCTACGAGATTCACACATAGCCGCTTCTCCAGGGTAAAGAACGCAGTCGGGCGCTGGGGTGGGGAGTCGAGACCCCTGGATCAGCCCAGCATCCGAGCGACTCTGCCAACCATGAGCCAGCTCAAGTCGTGCAGAGACTCCACGGTAGCAGCTTCTGAGCATCAGCACCAAGGCCGGGGTGGGATTTGCAGGGATGTAGACACCTTTGAGCCTCCCCTGCTCCTGTAGGGATCCCTCGCCCATACTTGTGTAAGGAGCCCCAATAAACTCACTGATTCACCAGGTCAGATTTCAGTATAATCATGAGCTGGGCCTTGTCGTTGAATCCCTGCACAGGGAGAAGACACATTGTGTGGTGTCTCCCAGGGAAAATGTCGCAAAGCATACTCCTCACCCCTGCAGACCTTAAATTGCATGGATAGGCGCTGGGGAGAAGGCCCAGGTAATATAGAGTTTGCCTTGGCTCGCTGACCAGACAAATTAGCCTATGCGGTGAGTTCTAGCCAATGAGAAACCTTCTCTGAAGAAAGAGGTGAACAGTGCCTAAGGAGTAATAGTCACAATTGTTCTGGGCACTAAACGTGCACATGAGCTTGTGCACACGCATGTACACATATACATGCACACAAAGTGCAAACGCTCGAGTTCCTTTTGACTAAACGAGACATTCTGTGCATACAACTTACACACACCCACCTACCTCCTGCACAGTTCAAATCGTCTCCAGGATGCTTGTAATATCTAAGGCAATATAAAGAGTTTTCTACATTGAATTATTTAGGGAGTTATTACAAGAGAAAGATCTGTGCAAGTCCAAGACACAGAATTTCTTCTGCTTTGACACTTGCCATGGCAGCTGACTGGGTCTGGGACTGTGGAGTCGACAGTCCATACAGCCTTGCTGTTCACGGCCAAAAACACAAACCACCTGTCCCTCAAGAAGACGGATTACTTCTGTGCATATGCAGTGGAGTATTATACAGTGAGGACGAGTGAGAACTCTTGGCTTACTATTACGGAAAGAGACCCAAG
>JALPQD010000028.1:7976926-8156926 GCA_023101885.1 Typhlomys cinereus
TGTAGAACAAGTCACCTGTCCCTCATGACTCTGCCCTTTCTTTTTTCTTTTTATGTTACTTAAAATTTTTTATTTAATATTTTTTAAATTTCCCCTAGTTTTACAAGCACACTGAATACTTATTCCTGCCTCCCTTTTTCCCCTCCTCCCTCCCTTCCTTTCATCAATCATCCCACTCCTTCCCACTCTCCTGCCTGCCACTTCTATGGACCCTAGGGTTCCTTCTAGCTTGTCTACTTTTGTGGGGGTTCAGGCCTCTGTGGCATACCAAGTGGCCCCTCCTTGGGCCACCCCACTGCTAGGGGCATTTCCCTTCACTCATCCAGTCCTAGTCCCCAGACTCTGCCCTTTCTCAGTTGCTTCAGTTGCCTCTGTCCACGAAGGCCCTATGCACAATCATGGCTGTAGGAAATGAGAAGTTAGTGACCAGAAAGCTGCACATATGTGTTTGTTCTTTCCCTCTGTGTAACCTGCCCACTTGAGCACTCTCTAAGGTCAGGTATGTACTCCTGCGGCTAAGTACCAATCAAGTCCCCTCGGACGATCGTGCCTACTGTGACTTCTGCCTGGAGTAGGGCAGGCTGGCTGGTACCCCTCCAGCCAGCACCTCAGGGGGGAGCACTAGGCGCCAGCTAACAGCTGGAGGTGGGTGGCATTAACTGTAGGAAGAGCAAGCAAAGTATCTGCTGGTACTAGGAGCCAAGGGTCATTGATGCTCAGATCTGGAGCTGCTAAAACAGAAAGATGTAGTTTGCTTGTTTACAGTCTGCCTGAAACCAGCAAAACAACTCTCAGCTAATTGATAAGGTTTTAAGTATCCACTGTGCATATCCACTATGGATAATGGGGAACTAACTGTGTGCACAGTACTACACACCATAGCTACACTTCTGTTCAATAGGAGACAAAACAAATAACTTCAAATTTTGACATAAGGAGCTTTCTTTTAAAAATTCTCTTTAGAAGCTGTGACTAGTGATTTCAGATCTATAAAATTTATGGAGTGCATTAATGAACAGAAAACCCATTACCACCACCAAGAAAACAAACAACAATACAAACAACAAAGAAGAACCTAAAAAAAACAAACACAAACTCCTGAGAAAAGGGAGCATTGGATTTGCTTCATAGTAAGTTTAATACCAGAATAGCATAGCATGTTCATACATAATCATAAGGTAGAACTCTCAGCCTGTCAAGTTGAGATATTGGTGATGTATTAAATTAAAAAGGAATTTATGGTTTTCCCATTCTCTAAAATAATTTCATATGCAGTTGGTACTGTGGACTTACTAAAGGCTTGAGATTCTGAACTGGGTGTATTTCTAATTGTCAGTTCTCTGTGTTAATGTGTGATGCATAAGTGTGAGTCCACACACTCATGCAGCTCAGAGGAAGACACTGGGTGAATTCCTCTATCATTCTTCATCCTAACAGAGTCTGTCACTGAACTGGAGTTTGCCCATTTCAGCTAGGATGACTGGCTAGGGAGCTCCCGGGATCCACCTGTCTCCATCTTCTAATGCTGGGTTGCAGGCACACATGGTCACGTCTGGTCATGCCTGGCTTTTTTACATGGGTGATGGGAATTCAAACTCAGGTTCTTATAGTCACATAGCAAGCACTCATACCCACTGAAGCATCTCCACAATTTCTACTCTAAATCAAAATATTTCCACAGCGATTTTAAAATACCAGACTTGTGTTAATATGATACAGCTTTATGGTATTTCAAATCTCTCACAAACTATGTCTCCATAAAAGATTGGGGTGTTTTGTAGATTATAACGAAGAATGTTGTTTTTTTGTTTATTGATCCTTTGAAAAAACTACACACAGTGAAGATTTTCCCACAATTGGAATGCTTCAAAATTTGTGTGTGTGTGTGTGTGTGTGTGTGTGTGTGTGTGTGTGTAAGAGGGCACTGCTGGTGCCTGTGGAAGCACAGGGTGACTTCAGGAATCATCCTGGATTGCCCTACCTCATCTTTGCTTTGCTCTGGAGTTTTCCAGATTCTGTCTTCTAGGGCTGCAAGCCGCCATTTCTGCTTGGTGCTTTTACATGGGATCAGGGATCTGAACTCAGGACTTTCTGCTTGCAAGGCAGGACTTAACCCCTGAGCCATCTCTCCAGCCCTATCAGAATTTTCTTAATATCAATAATTTGAATTTTATGTTAAATTTTTGCTATAAAAATTAGTTTTCTAATTTTTAAAATCTAAGTTGGACAATGACCAAAACCTTTTGATGTTCTTCAATAGCACTGGTAAGATTTTTTGTTCTCAAAAAAAAAAAAAAAAAAAAAAAAGATTTTTTGTTCTCGTGTGAGCTCCAAAGCGCGTGTGCTAAAGGCTTGTCACACGTTTGATGTCTTTTCTCAGCATATTTCTCATAGTTAATCAGCTCAGAGTTGGATGACATTTCTGCTGCAGGGACTATACAAGCATTGCACGGATATGGTCTCTCTCCAGGTGGAGCCTTTGGCTCTGACCTTTGGCTACATATGTTATCGCACTGATCGCTCCCCAGGGTGAACTCTTTGATGAAGAATACAGACTGAGCTCTGCTTTAAAAATCTCTCCACACTCACCACATGTGTAGGGTTTCTCCCCAGTGTGGTCCTTCGCTGCTGAAAAAGGTCCAGGTTCTGATTAAAACTTTCATTACACTGATTACGTGGATATGGCTTCTCCCCAGGTGATTCTCTGGTGCAGAATGAGATCCGAGCTCTGCCTAAGGGTTTTCCCAGAAACGGCACACTTACAGGGCTTCTCCCCAGTGTGCATTCTTCGAGGTTTGATGACATCAGCACTGAAGTGTTTGCCACAGGCGGAAGGCTGCTTTCTGGGTGGAGGTCTCTGATGCTTGGCCAGGTCTGAGTGCTGGCTAAAACTTTTCCCACACCGTCTGCACTGCTAGGTTTCTCTCCTGCGTGGACTCTGGGAAGTATAATAAGGCTTTTCCACATTCATTGCATTTATAAGGTTTTCCACTGGTGTGGACTCTTTGATGGTCTGAACTCTAACACACCACTTTATTATTATTATTATTATTATTATTATTATTTCCGCTCATACAAACTTAACAGGTACACCGTCCCCTCCCTCTCTCCACCTCCCCCTGACCCCCTTGCTCCCTCCTCCCCTCTCCCCTCCCTTCCCATCCTCCAGTGCCTTCCCTCCCCCCAATCCCCGGAGCATCCTTTAATGTGCATGCTAAACTCTCCTCTGGGTCCTGCTCTCCAATGAGGTACAAGGACCCACGGGCATTTCCCAGAACCCTTTCCTGTGTTTCCCTTAAGCTTAGGAACACTACTGTGGCTGTCAATCCCTTGCCTCCAAGGATCCTAGTGCCTTTAGCTCATGCTAGACTTTGTGGGGTCAATAACGTGTTGGACATTGCGCAGGTCATGCAAAGTCCTATTATGATTGCTTCGGCCCTAACTTGTGTGGAGTATCTTGCATATCATTACTCCTCCCATCCTTGTGCTCTTACAATCTTACCGCTCCCTCTTCCACAAATTTTCCTGAGCTTCGGGATGGGGAGAGATTAGGCTGGCCAGTTCCAGGTGGTTGATATGGAGTCTCTGATGTTCTGAATTATGGTTTGTTGATGTTTTTTTTCGGTCTAACACACCACTTATAAGCATAGGGTTTCTCCCCAGTGTGAATCCTCTCATACAGAAGCAGGGCTGAGCCCCTACGAAAGGCCTTTCCACATTTATCACATTCATAAGCATTCTCTCAATGGATTCTTTGGTGCCTAATAAGGCCTGCAGTCCAAGAAAAGTATTGGCCACACTCCTCACAGTCATACTGTCTTGTTTTAAAGAGCTTCTGGCTCCTTTCATTTACTACATCTCCAAATTCACAGAGTTCTTTGCCCCTGGAAGCTTCAAGAACATTCTCTTTGGGATTGCCAAGTTCTTCAGTCAATGTTTCATTTTTTCCTGCCACTTCCTCTTCTGAAGCTGGCTCTCCATCTGGAACAATGAGCAAAATCCAAATGGAAGATGTTCTCCATACTGAGAGAACATTTGAGGTGAAACCTATCACTGTCATAACAAGATGGGAGAGCTCCCAGCCTTGAAAAGCGCTGAGAGCACATTAGGAAGGATCAACACATAATAAGCCGTCCTAATTATTTATAGAGGTGACTGGCCAGCCATGTCGTACATGATCGTCATGGGAGATCTAGGGATACTGAAATCTATTTACCACGATTATAAAAGTATGGATAAATTATAGTCTATTTGCATATTGACTGACATGTAAACAGTGTGACAAAGTGTAGAAAAGGAAATGAGGTTGGTTAAGTTTTACCTAGCAATGCTCAATTATTTGGACTGCAAGTAAGGTACTAATAGAAAAGATAAAAGTAAATAAAAAATCCTTCAATGTTTCCTTTTAGAATTGGTGTAAAATCAATCATCAATACATGAATGGAGCATGCATTGTGTTCTAAACATCTTGTACAATAAAGTCATAAGCAGGATGATTCTAGTCCTTAACTATAGCAATCAGCTTAATACTGAATTTTCATAACACAGAGTTTCTTTATTATTCCATATGTTAACTGCAAAAGAACTTGAGGCTTTTTATTACCATCTCAAGATGGACCTACGGTGGCATCACAGAAGACAGAAGCTGTCCTCTGTGCTTTCTGGAACTTGAACTCTATGACTTAATGAGACAGACATGAAACTGACTTTGACACAGAGTCGGGTTTACAGTGGTAGGGGTCGTGTAGCGTGCTGCAGCTGGCCAACATCTTTAAATCTCCACCCTGCACACAAGTCCAGCCACCTCCCACACCAGTGCGCAAGCGCTCCGTATTAGTTGGGGTTCTCTAGAGTCACAGAATTCACAGAACGAATATATATATATATATATATATATATATATATATATATATATGAAATTTATTGAGTTGGCTTACAGATATGGCCGAGGTAGTCCAGCGAAGGCTGTCAGTAACCGCGGTAGTTCCAACGATGGCTGCCCACAGCTAGTTGCTCAGTTCGGTAGTCAAGTAGGTGCTGGCTGAAGGCTCGAGAACTCCTGGAGTCTTGGAAGGTCGAAGGAACCGGGCAGCCGGAAGGAAGAACGATTCCTAGCACAGCTGCAAGAAGGGATCTGTTCTCCTTGGTGGCTCCTTTTTATCTGATGCAGTATTGGAAGAATCCTTTGAGAGCTTTGGAGTTCTGATAGGATCTAGGGCGTGTACTATCCTTTCAAGCAGTCTCAGTTGATCCTCTCCAGAGGTGGTCTCAGCCCAGCTTAGTTAATACCCTGTGTGTCAAGTTGACACCCAGACTTAACTATCACACGCTCCATTTCCACCTTTGTCTCTCAACATGTTCCAGCAAGGCCTGAGCCCCTTGTTGAAGAAGTCTGCCGCAGAATGAGTCATATTACAACATGCTAGTAAACAGCTGGCTTACCCCAACACGGTGGCCTATCACTGTATTCCTGGCATTGGAAGGGGAAGGTGGAGGATGAGGGGCTCAAGTCCTTTTTAGCATCTTAGCACGTTTGAAGCTACATGAAGACCTGTCTTGAAAACTTCAAATTAAACAAACAAACAAACCAAAAAACCCAAATGCCTAAACAATCAACCCAGAAAATCATATTTTGAATATTTATTTTTTTGTGCATGTCTTTGTGTGTGTATCAGAGGTCACTGTGTATCCCTGTGGAGGTCCAAGGTGACTACTTCAAGAATCATCCCAGATTGCTTCCACCTCTTTTTTGTTTTTCCTCTGGACTTTCCAAGGCTCTGCGTTCCAGAGTGAAGTATGGGCTACTGCCATTTCTGCCAGGCGTTTTTGCAAGGGATCTGAATTCAGGTCCTTCTGCTTTCAAGGCAGAGTCTTAATCTCTGAGCCATCTCTCTAGCCCCTTATTGTATTTAAAGGGAGGAATTAACAGAGGACATTTAAGGGATAGAAGGGACCATGGGCAGCATTTTATTTCACTCACTTCTCTTGGATTTTACAGTTTGGGATTATGTCCAAAGGAACAAACAAGAAATACCCAACATTAATCACAAATGGAAATACAAAACTGATGTTTAAGTGGAAAATAAAGTTATAAAGTTAAAAAAAGGGAAAAAATTGTCTTGCACGATCTTGACTATATCACCAACTAAATAAAATGCCTTACAGAGCAATGCAAACTGCTCCAAGGTCAACAGCAGCTGTATCTAAGTAGTGCGCTCAGCGTGATTGTCCTCCATGCACTTTTCTGGCTTTTCTAATTTTCCCCCTTTGAGAGGGATTTAAAAACCTATTAGCTTTAGGGGCTGGAGAGGTGGCTCAGGGGTTAAGCCTCTGCCTTGCAGGCGGAAGGTCCTGAGTTCGAATCCCAGATCCCACGTATAGACGCCAGGCGGAAGCGGGGACAGCCTGTGCTTCTGGTCCTGGTAGGGCGGAGCCTGTGAATCCCGGGACAGAAGGAGGTGGAGGCGGTCCATGGTGGTTCGCGAATTCGTCCGTGGTTCTACACATACACAGACACACGCGCGCGCGCGCACATACACACGCACATGTGCACAGTTGAATAAATAATAATAATAATAAAAAAGAGGAATCTTAAAAAAAAACCTATTAGCTTTAAAAAGTAAATCTGATAAAAGCATTGAGTGGGGGCTGTAGAGGTGGCTCAGGGGTTAAGCCTTTGCCTTGCAGGCAGAAGGTCCTGAGTTCGGATCCCAGATCCCACGTATAGACGCCGGGTGGAAGCGGGGGCAGCCTGCGTTTCTGGTTCTGGTAGGGCGGAGCCTATGAATCCCAGGGCAGAGTAAACAAGGAGGAGGTGGAGGCATCCATGGTGGTTCCCGAATTCATCCGTGGTTCTACACACACACAATTGAATAAATAAAAAAAATTTAAAAAAAATATTGAGTTAGTTAATGACCTAAAGTCCCGACTCTAAGAAAGGATATGCACATATCTTACACTGCAAAACATTCCAGACCCCTCCATGAACCCCTCTTGGGGCTGGAGGGCTTCGGTTTCTCTTCAAGCCCTATGGAAATCGCGGCCACAACCTACTGATGAAAGAGGCGGAACCAAATGAAATGCTGAACAGAATGATTTCAGGAAAGGACAAGAAATATTCAGACCTGGTTGTGAGGCTGAAACAGAGCCCCGCGGATAAGAAGATCATAGGAGGGAGAGAAGAACATGTGTGTCTTACTAGAGCCAAGTGCCTGTGCTCAAGGGTGCGCGGCTTGGCCTTCAGGGGCAGAAACCTGCAGAGCCCCCAGGACAAGGGGTTTCTAGCTTGGACAGCTTTCAGACGTTGCTAAGGGTTGTCAAGGAGGCAGTGTCAGGTAAAGGATGGCGATCTCTCAAGGTCACTGTTATGGCCACTATGGTTGGGAGGGCAGGAATCCAGGAATACAAGCTACCGTGGTGTTGTAAAGGCATGTGGCTAGTTTTGGGGACTGCCAAGAGGAAGTAGAGTAACAAACTGGCTCAGCTGTGGCTCACACCAGCAATAACTTATTTATAGCGAATGAACTCTTTAATGCTAGAATTTACATGAGCAGCGTTTTCTGTGTAATGAGTGATGAAAGCAGTGTTCCCTCACAGTTACCAGGAAAAGCTAATCTTGGTTTTGGAATGCTAATAAGGGCTTGATGAATAGTGGGTAAAAGCGCTTGCCACAGAAATATGGGGACCTGCTGCCACGAATGTGCTTGTGCATCTGCACATACGCTACCGAGTCAGATATTTCTCTAGGTCAAAACTTTAGCACCAAGTAGCATCTCCTGCTTCAGTCTCCTGATGTTAGTAACACAGGACTGACCCAATTCCTGCCTTTTTTTTTTTTTTTTTTAAACAAGTCTTATGTGCCTTAGGTTGGCCCTGAACTCACTATGTAGCCCAAGCTGGGCTTAACTCAGGCAATCCTTCTCTCTCAGACTTCCAAGTGCAAGTACACTACGAATAAATTATAAGCCTATAAACTGTACTTGAACAGGGCTGCCACCTTTGAGTGAGACTGTGTTTAGGGGATTAAAAAGGGGGGGGGCTTAAGAATAGTTCCCTAATGTCAGTGAACTGATAGGGAAAATTAAAGAACTGGTTTATAGATGGACCTGAAAGCTTTTTTTTTATAGTCTTACTTAACACAACATCATATACATTGATGAAGACAAATTCTCTCAGTTAGACATTTAGAAACGCATTTCATGAAAGGCCACAGTTTATGGTCTATATTAATTCATCAATAGTGACAAATGGGTTATTAGACACGTGAAAAAGATTGGATGATCAGAAATAGAGATTCTGGCAAAAACATATGTGGATGAATATCCTGCAACGGGCAAATATGCAAATGTTTGAGACCCTTGTGAATCTTTAGCAAAGGGCATCCGCTGAGGAGGTCTCTCAGCCAGAGAAATGGCACCGTAAGGCAAATGTCAACTAACCTCTTTCCCAATGGGTTCATTTACAGAATGGTCATGGAGTAAGGAGGAATGCAACATACAGCTTGAAAAATATGGTTATTCCTCTAAGGTTATGTCTATTACAACTACTATATGCCCACGTACCAAACAAAAGTCAACAGCACACTCCACAACTAAATTGACCTCGGTCATGACCTATAAAGCTGGAAGAAATAACATGGCTTAAAGTGTCTAGTGTGTGACTTGCAGTCCCCAAACCCAGGAGACTGAGGTTGGGATATTAGAACGACAAGCCAGTCTGGGATCCACAGTTGGTCCTTGTCCAAAAAGAAGAGGAAAAGAAAAGAGTCTGATGATTTAGATCACTAAGTTTTGGAGTCAGTAGATAGACACGACTCTCAATGTACCTCCGAGGTATGAACTGGCACACACTTAAAAAGTGAGGAAGCAGAATTGTAAAAGGCAACTATAAAGCTAGACTTAAAATCCACATCGTCAGACTAAAACTTCACCACACAGTGAAGGAGAAAGATGACCTCAAATGATTATAAGGAGGACGTACCCAGCATGCCAGACCAGCTAAGGTGATTAAAAGAGACAATGCATTTTGTCACAGAGAGAGAGCTGTCACGTGAAAATGCTAGCCAACATTACTCTCTGGAAACAGTAGCAAGGCAAATTGCTCCTCACCTGATAGAAGAGGATGCTCTTGAGATTCATAACTGAATTGGATCTTCATGGGCCTCAACCAAACTCCTCAGGGAGAAACTGGAGAATTACCATTTCCTTTTGCCCACATGAGGTTGGCGTCTAGCGGTAACTCTTAGCACAGGCCTCAGAATCATTGTGCAGACTAGAGATGTCATGAGTGAGACTAGGACCAGAAACAGCTTTAGACATAAAAGGGAAGAGGGAAATTAAAACGTATTTAGCTTCCATTTATTTTTCCTCTTAGTGAAAAACTACTGTTTCCTCTTCCATCATTCAAATGTCCCGCACTAACCTTCTCCTACACACACAACTGGAAGCTACAGATAGCAAACTGGGGTTATAACGATTTAGTATTTGCATTAGCAGATGATGTAACTGTCTTTACAAAAATGACACCACGGCAGGTCAGCAGAATCTTTCCATCAGAACGCTAAATTCAGGTCGCTCTTTCCCAGCTCCGTAGGCTGGCTCGAGGGGGTTCATTCATTTCGAGGTTGCATCAGCACCCCCACATTTTTGGCGTTCATAAAGTTAAACCCAAGACCCAGGGGGCAGACAGGATGTCCGCAAAACAACAGGCCAAGAGGCGACCGCTGGATGCCCAGGGGCGACCCTGTCTCGGAACACCCCGGGACACGACCTGCGGGCGTCCGGGCTGCGGTCGTTCCCGCCCCCGGAGCCCCGCCCCCGGAGCCCCGCCCCCGGAGCCCCGCCCCCGGAGCCCCGCCCCCGGAGCCCGCCCCCGGAGCCCCGCCCCCGGAGCCCCGCCCCCGGAGCCCCGCCCCGGAGCCCCGCCCCCGGAGCCCCGCCCCCGGAGCCCCGCCCCCGGAGCCCCGCCCCCGCCCTCTGACCCCGGAGCCCCGCCCCCGAGCCCCTCCCCCGAGCCCCGCCCCCTTCCCTGAATCCCCCCCATCCACGTCCCCAGCTCCTGACTCGCCTCGAGCCCCGCCCCCGGCCCACTCGGCCGCTCTAGGAATCTGGAGGATCCGCGGCTCTATGGCGCACCGCCTCGCATGCGCACGGAGAGCGGCGCGGGCCGTTACTTCCCGGCGACTTCCGGGAAGTTTCTGGAAGCGGATCCGGAAGGAACTCGCGCGGCCGGCGCCGAGCCCTGGCTACCGCCTGCTGGCTCTCGAGGTGAACGATGCCATTTGTTGTATGGAGGAAGCGACTTTCCCTTTCTAGTCTGCGTCGGCGAGTGAGGACGAGCGCAGAGCGCGGGCGCGGGGACGCGGAAGGGCGAGCGCGGCGCAGGGAGAATTGTAGGGTCTGGAGGGCAGCGAGACGCTGGGGTTTATCTGATTGGCGACCGTGTGCTTGTGTGCCGGGCAGGAAAAAAGTGATTTCATTCACCCCGGAATGCACCGATCTCAAGCTAGTATCGGAGTATCAAGTTCATTCACAAAACTTCACGCACCGCCCTGCTGCGAGTGTAGCGTGGGAAAGTATTCTGGGCGAGATGCCAGGGATTCTCGAGGGTAATTGTGATGGTAACAACTCAAGGAGGCCTAATCCCTATTTGTGTTCATTGAGTTTTGAACGTTAAACCAAATTTGTATTCTTGTTAATATTTGGTCATGATGTAATATCTTATTTTGGATTGATTTGCTAAAGATTTCGTTATACGACGATTGTTATTCATTGCTGCAGTAACAGGGCCTAATGCACACTGACTAAAGTGCTCTACCCCTGAGCCATACCCCAACTTAAAGTTCTGTTTATAATTGTCGTGCTGGAGACCAAACTCAGGGCTGACCGTGGTCTTCATGAGCACTCTACCCTTGTATTATATTCCCAGTCTTTAAGATTCTTACACCTGATCATTAGGAATATAGAGCTTCATGGTATTCGAATTTTGGTATAAGGATAATACCGGCCTTCAAGAATGATTGGGGAAGTATTCGGTCCTTTTCAGTTTTCTGGAAGGTATTGTTTCTTTCTTAAATACTTTCCAGAATTCACGGGGAAACCATGTGGGTCAGAAGTGTCGATTGTGGGAAAGTTTTCTAAAAATTATGCTTTGAGAGGTTAAGATGGCTTAGTAAGCAAAGCATCTGCTGACAGATCTGGAGACCTGAGTTTAAGCCGCAGCAAGCTGCATGGGGGAAGGAGATAATTGGAAAGCAGCAAGCCGCATAGGGGAAGGAGAGAACTGGAAAGTGTTGTCCTCTGATCTCTGCTAGTGCGACTTTGCATGCAGAGGAATGTTTTCTCTCTTCTCTCTCTTCCTGTCTCCAAGTAAACATTTTAAAGTTATTCCTTAACAATTTCACATATGTACATATACATGTGGACCACTCTTACTCATCTCTCCCTACCATCTCTGTTTCTCACCCCCTCCCTGTACATCTTTCTCACATTTTGTGCCTTTTAAAAAAATCTGTGGCCCACTGAATTCATTTTTCTATAAACAATATTTTTACTTTATCAGTGCATTAATTATACATTGTATACATATCTTGATGTACTATATCTTGATCATATCCACTTCCCTCCTCAGAGCCCCTCCTGCCACCTTGTCCTAGTCTCACTATTTTCTTTAAAAGTAACTCATTAAGTCCTGTTGTGCTGCCAGCATATGCATGACGGGAAGCCCTCTGCTAGTGCAAGGCAACCTGCCAGTGGTCAGACCAGGTGGTAGGGATTTATCAGTCTTAGTCATTTTCTCAAATAACCAGTTTCCGGTTGTTTCCTTGTTTTAAAGGGCCTTTTCCCCCTTTCAGTGATTTCCTATTTTATCTTCTTGTATTGGGTCTAATCCCCCCGCCTTTCCTGCTTACTCAAAGTGGAAGCTCAAACCACTGATTTAAATTTTTTTTTTTCTTTTTGAGAGTGCTGGGGATGGAAGGTGGGGCCTCGTGCATGCCAGGCAAGTACTTTACCGCAGAGCCCAAGCCCTTGGGATGGAGATGTTGACGTGTTCTCTGTCATCTCTTTCTGAACATGAATTGTCATTATTAATACCAAATGATGAAAGAGTCTCTGAAAAGTTGCTGAAACTGTAAAGTTACCTGTGAGGAATGCTGTTTTGCATTCAACTAAACATTCAACCATACAAGATTAATATTTTGCCCTCAGGTTCTTTGAAAATAATGGATTTCAATCTTAAAAATCAATGTCCAGTTGGAATTTAAAGTTAAATGCAGTGGGGCTTGGCGGTGCACACCTCCCAGTACATGGGAGGCCAAGGCAAAGAGATCAAGAGTTCAAGGCCATTCTGAACTGTGTATGGAGACTCTGTCTTAAAAAATCCAAATTATAAAGAAAAATTAACCTGCTTTTTTGCCCAAGTTATTATTAGCAGCCGGCTAATGTTTATTTCAAATACATTTTAACTATGGACAATAAAACATCGTAGGTATATCACTGTTGTGCCAAATTAATTTTGACTTTCTAAAAATAGTAACCAGGGCCAAAAGCTCAGATTGTGAAAGTCGAATCGCTGCCAGAATAATCCCAACTTCCTGGCTTTCTCCTTCAGCAGCGACTACACTTGCACTGAGAATCCGGTGGTGTCATGGCGCATGTCTCTGCTCACACGCACCAGAGGACGATGCAGAAGGATGGTTAGCTGAGGTCAGCATGGGTTATTTAGTGAGTTTCCCAAGATAGCATCAAGAAATAAAACCAAACAACTTCAGAAACAGCCCATCCCTGCCTGCAGAGACCATTTAAATCATTTTCTTTGTCTTCAGTAAGATTGCTAATGGTAAGACTTGGAAAGTCATCAACTCTAAATAACTGAAAATCAGGCTGCAGTAGTTTAATAAAATCTTGGTGTGTATTTTTCACCTTGCTGTGGGTTGGATTGTATCCCTTGGAGGATTTGTTGGCCCACTGATCTCTGGCACCTGTGAATGTAACTTTTCTTGGAAAGAGTCTGTGCAGATGTCTGGAGGTAAGGATGTGCCGTGATGGGTTATGTGGGCTCCACGGAATGTCCTTAGAGAAGAGGACATTGTGTATGGAGACACAGACAAGACTACGGAAGATGGAGACAGACCTGAGTGACGAATCTACAAGTCAAGGGGTGTTAAGGTTGCTGGCAGTGCCAGTTGGGGGCATCTGCAGATGCTTTGCTGGAGCTTTCAGTAAATGACAGGCTGACCTCTCAATCTCTCCCTGAAGGGTGAGAGAAGCCGGTGGCATAGAGTGCAGCGTTCCTGTCACAGATGCAGAAGAGCGAAGATGTGGTTTGAAACTGGGTGATCAGCAGAGTCTGGAGAGTTTTGGGGACCGTGACAGAACAGCTACGTTGTTGAAGAGATTCTTGGTAAAAGTGGGACACTAAAGGTGATTGTGGTCAGAGAGGTTAAAAGAATGGTGTAGAAGACTCCATCCAGTTAGAGCGTATAGGTGCTGCCCATCCAGTCAGAGCGGGTGGATGCCGCCCATCCAGTCAGAGCGCGTGGATGCCGTCCATCCACTTAGAGCGCGTGGATGCCGTCCATCCACTTAGAGCGCGTGGATGCCGTCCATCCACTTAGAGCGCGTGGATGCCGTCCATCCACTTAGAGCGCGTGGATGCCGTCCACCCAGTCAGAGCGCGTGGATGCCGTCCACCCAGTCAGAGCGCGTGGATGCCGTCCATCCACGTAGAGCGCGTGGATGCCACGGGAGCGCA
Source organism: Typhlomys cinereus (assembly GCA_023101885.1). Taxonomy (NCBI): domain Eukaryota; kingdom Metazoa; phylum Chordata; class Mammalia; order Rodentia; family Platacanthomyidae; genus Typhlomys; species Typhlomys cinereus. The sequence goes on from JALPQD010000028.1 coordinate 7,990,679, forward strand.
GTGTGCCAGCAGCTGTGAGCGCAGGCGCCACTCGTGGGCTGCTTTTGGTGTTCTGTGACGTTCTACTCCATATTAACGCTGCAGGTGATTTCACAGGTAGTGCTGAAGGACCTCAGAGTAAATACTGAACCATTTACATAAAGCACAGAGCAGGGGAAGCTGGTATGGAAGGCTCCCGTCGTGGCTACTTGTGTGCGCTCAAGGGGCAGTGACCTGAAGGCAGCTCAGGGGGCTTCTGGAGCGAGGATTTCTATTTCATGATTCAGTGCTAGGATTAGAAGCGAACAGTGTTTGGAAATCCAGAAATCGTCGTCACTTGTAGAAAAGCTCCGCCAGCCGGTACCGTTTGGTTGTTCCAAGTTCAGGATTATAGACCCGGGAGACCGAGTCCGCGGGGGCACCTCGAGTTCTCAGGAAGCCCCGGGAGTGGGGAGCCGTCCGTCCAGCCGCGGTCCTCGGAGTCCTGGAGGGCGTGTCCGGCCAGAGGGGCGTGTCCGGCCCACTTCCGGTGCGCGGCCTTCCGGTTAGCCGGGTCGCGGGCAGCTCGGGGCGCGGGTGAGTGCGGAGGGGCCGCGTGTCTGGGATGCGGGCGCCCCGGGCCCGGCCCGCGCTGCCATGGGCGAAAGCGCGCGGGGGTCGGCGGGGGTCGGGCCTGCGCCCAGGTTCGGTTTTAAATCCCCATTGTGTGCACTTCTCTGTTACGCCCGGGGTTGGGGGCAAGTCGCCGAACTGCTGGTGTCCTGTCCGCGCACAGGCCCCCAATAAATGTTAAATGTGAAAACCGCCGCCCCCTGGCGTGGGCGCTGGGCCGATGAGCCGTGCGGTGTGAGGGGCGTCCCTTGGAGCGGGCACGGAGGACGGAGCCGGGAGCCGCCCCTCGGCTTGAGAACTGGGCAGGCTGCATCCAGCCGTGGCCACCTCGGGCCTGCATCCCGCGGGGTGGGAGGGGGCCGCTGCTGCGTGGCTAGCCGGGTCTGACCCCGGCTTACAGAACCGTAGGATATCAGTGCAGAATTAGCACCAGCCAAGGGCCGGGAGAAACTGCGTACCCCGTTTCTGTCTGAACAGTTGGATTTACGCTCATCATGCTGAGAACATGAGGCACCTCAAATGCAGTCTGCGTTGGCACTTGCTCTAAAAGCTCAGGATGCTCTTAATAGTTGAAGATCAAGTAGTAACATGAGGGGAGGCAGAGCGGGAAAACGAGAGTATCTCGAACTCCAGGTCGCTGATGGAATAGGGTGGCCTGCGGAGGTGATGGACAGGGAGCCGTCCACCGTATGAATTTCCTTCAGTCACATGAAAGCCCAGCAACATCACAGACGCTGACACTGAAAGGCAAGAGAGTGACATTGTAGGGATCCAGTCCCAGTGTGCTGTCGTGAATGGATGTCAGTGGCGTGATCACGCGGTTCTTTTTCTCTTCCTGCTCCCTTCTTAAGACACAGTCTTTCTGTGCAGCCTTGCCCTGGGATTCAGTATACAGTGGTTTGGACTTGGGTGGACCTCCTGCCTCTGTCTGACCTGGAACTTGGATATTATAGGAGTAACCCTGTAAGTCATACTTGGCAATTAAAAAAGTCTCAATTGTTACTTGATAAGGACTAAAATTATTCTCTGCCTCAGACAGAGGCAGGATTGTGAGTTCACGGATAGCGTGCCTTATAGTGACATCCTGTCTCAAAACAGACTCACGTGCACACACAAACCAGCCCTCCTGCTAGCTGAAGCACATGGGGCACTTTCTGAAGCATCCGTTGGAGACTTTGATGCCTATTCTGTGGTCCATGTTCTGTGCCGGATTCTGGGCCATAACAGGAGGTTCCAATCATTAACCTGCTCTCCCTAAAGAATCTGCAGTTCTGCAGTGGGCCACACCTTCTTAACCGCTGCTGTCTTAGCCCTTGGCTCAGTCAAATTCTACTCCGCTGAGACGTCCCCTTTAGGCCAACTGCCTCTGCACCTGGTCTGGCCAGTGGTTCTTCCCTTTCACTTGCCACTCTTAGATTTCCATGCCATGGTTTACCGCTTGCTTTCCCATACTGAACTACAGTCTGCCTACAGAGCTTTACATGTTGAGACTCCTGTTTGGTAAGTTGTCTAACACAGTCAATTCTCAAGTATTTGTTGAAATGACAAGTAAGGAATCTATTACTCCTTTTGGTGTGAGCTAGAGTCAGGAGTAACTTTCCCTTGTTTGTACATTCATGGGCCTCGTGGTCTCCATCCTAACATTTTCACTATCCTTTCTAACATGTAGCAGCACCTGAGACTGTCTTTGGTTATCCATTCTGGAATGGAAACATCCTGGGTTCATATCTTGACCAGTGTGAGGTGCTGGCAAATTCAGGACAGCCTGCTGATCTGTAAAGTGATGGTTACTGTGTTGTTGCTAAGGTCCAGTAAAGTAGCCTTGAACTCTCCCTGACCCATCACAGGCACATACTCTGAGCTCTTGTTCAGGGAGCCCTGTGCTGTGAGAGCAGCGAACACGGCTTGCAGAGCCTACTCTGCTGCGTGCTCTGTGCGTTGGGCTCTCGGTAACCTCAGCAGGAGACTAGTGTCATCGTTGTACTGCGGCACATGGTCATGCCTAATCTCTGCTGCTATTGCTATTAAAAGTCTAACTGGTTTTAATTGTGCTAAAATCTTGCTTCATATCCTGAAAGACCTTGAGAAAGCTATGAATGTGTGGACGTTTATATGAAAGTTTCCCTTCAGTCAGCTCTATATTCCTCGGTCCCCTGGTCAGTTTTCTTTCCAGTACTCCATTCCCTTAGGCTCACCTTCAGAAGCCTGTGTTTACATTTGAGTCACATTCTTTCCCTGTCCACACTGTCCACCTCAGGCGCTCCCGAAGAGCTGGAATCGAGAAATCCCTCAGATCCCCTCTCAGCTGGGTGTTTTTTCGGACCGCCTTGCCCAGGATGTCCAGAGAGGTCCCAGCTTTGGCCAGCTGTGCTGTGCAAGAGCAAGGACATACCAGTGTGAAGACTGAGGACGAGGAGGCTGTGTGGAAGCAGGAGTGCGGCCTCCAGGGAGACTCGCAGAGCCAGGAGGTCCTCCGCCAGCGGTTTAGGAAGTTCGGCTACTCAGACTTCCCTGGGCCCCGCGAGGCTCTGAACCGACTCCAGCAGCTGTGCCGCCAGTGGCTGAGGCCGGAGCGGCGCTCCAAGGAGCAGATCCTGGAGCTGCTGGTGCTGGAGCAGTTCGTGGCCATCCTGCCCGAGGAACTGCGTGCCTGGGTGCAGGAGCGCGGGCCCGGCAGCGGCGAGGAGGCCGTGACTCTGCTGGAGAAGCTGGAGAGAGAGTTCGATGAGCCGTGGCTGCAGGTTAGCAGGGGTTTGTCTGTCTGGCCATCATCTGCCGGCATCATGAGCAGCTCCCCCAGTGGAGGGAGCTTGGCCACTTTGCTCTTTCCATGCATTGGCTTTCTCTAATCACCTGACAGTTTCCTGATTCTGTCTCACCTGTCACTCATGGTCCCTCCTCCACGTCTCACCTGTCACTCATGATCCCTCCTCCATGTCTCCCCTGTCACTCATGGTCTCCTCCACGTCTCACCTGTCACTCATGGTCTCCTCCATGTCTCATCTGTCACTCATGATCTCTCCTCCTCATGATCTCTCCTCCATATCTCGCCTGTCACTCATGGTCCCTCCTCCACATCTCACGTGTCACTCATGGTCCCTCCTCCATGTCTCGCCTATCACTCATGGTCCCTCCTCTGTGTCTCGTCTGTCACTCATGTTCCCTCTTCCACGTCTTGCCTGTCACTCATGGTTCTCTCCTCCATGTCTCGCCTGTCACTCATGGTTCTCTTCTCCTCCATGTCTCGCCTGTCACTCATGATCTCTCCTCTTCCATGTCTTGCCTGTCACTCATGGTTTCCTCCATGTCTCGCCCTGTCATTCATGGTCCCTCCTCCGTGTCTTGCCTGTCACTCATGGTCCCTCCTCCACGTCTTGCCTGTCATTCATAGTTCTCTCCTCCATGTCTCGCCTGTCACTCATGATCTCTCCTCCTCCGTGTCTCGCCTGTCACTCATGGTTTCCTCCATGTCTCACCTGTCACTCATGGTCCCTCCTCCATGTCTCGCCTGTCACTCATGGTTTCCTCCATGTCTCGCCCTGTCACTCATGGTCCCTCCTCTGTGTCTCATCTGTCACTCATGATCTCTCCTCCTCCATGTCTCACCTGTCACTCATGGTCCCTCCTCCATGTCTCGCCCTGTCACTCATGGTCCCTCCTCCATGTCTCGCCCTGTCACTCATGGTTCTCTCCTCCGTGGCCTCACAGTACTGGTACTTGGTTACTTGCAGGACACAGCTCGTGACCCAGAATTGACCTGCGAAGAAGTGACGCCTCTGACGGACCTGCTGCAGCCCTCAGAAACCCAGGCTTTCCACGGGAGAGGTGAGCACCTCACTTTTCGTGGCTGATGGTGGCAGTACCAGGGTCATCCTTAGCCATGTGTGCTGTGGTCACTGAGTGTTGAAAGCCCTGGACACATTTTCCATAGGTTCAGTGTTGGAGCTGACATTCCAATAGACTTTCTAACTTGGATTAAGAATAAAGGTCTTTCATACAATTTTCTAATAATACCATAATATCCCAAGACCAATATTCTGCTTCTTAAAAATATCTTTTATCATACTAAGGCAATTTCTAACATAGATGTGGATATTGTGTCAGTAGCAGCCACATAATAACTTACAGAGGGAAAGTTTAATATTAAAAGTGGTGAACTGTAAGCTAGATGTGCTGGCACATACTGGCACGTCAGCTCTCCTTGGGAGGTGGAGGCAGAGGCATATAAGATGTGTTAGTCTCAAGCCAACCAACTCGGCTGCTTAAGTACCATGTGTGATACCAGAATAAACCCGTTAACTCCAGAAAGTCAATGGAAGAAACATGTGAAAGGTGGCATGTCTTCTCTCCTACCAGGGCCAAGTCCAGACCTGGTTAGAGAGGGCACAGTCCCAGACGGGGTGGAAATGTTAAGTGAAGTGCCCAGCAGGCAGCGTACTGAGGAGCCCACCTGGAGATGTGAGGTGGTGCAGGCTGGGAGAGCAGCCTCTAAAAGTTACCGCGTTGTCTCCACACGGTGTGGGAGCAAAGCACGCCAGACACTGCAGGCAGAGCGCAGAGCATGCCAGACACTGCAGGCAGAGCGCAGAGCACGCCAGACCCTGCAGGGAGAGCGCAGAGCACGCCAGACCCTGCAGGGAGAGTGCGCCAGACCCTGCAGGCAAAGCATGCCAGACCCTGCAGGCAGAGCACGCCAGACACTGCAGGGAGAGCGCAGAGCACGCCAGACCCTGCAGGCAGAGCGCGCCAGACCCTGGAGGAAGAGCGCGCCAGACACTGCAGCCAGAGAGCGCCAGACACTGCAGCCAGAGCGCGCCAGACACTGCAGCCAGAGCGCGCTAGACACTGCAGGCAGAGCGCAGAGCATGCCAGACCCTGCAGGCAGAGCGCAGAGCACGCCAGACACTGCGGGCAGAGCGCAGAGCACGCCAGACACTGCAAGGAGAGCGCGCCAGACACTGCAGGCAGAGCGCAGAGCACGCCAGACACTGCGGGCAGAGCGCAGAGCATGCCAGACCCTGCAGGCAGAGCGCAGAGCACACCAGACACTGCAGGGAAAGCGCAGAGCACGCCAGACCCTGCAAGGAGAGCGCGCCAGACACTGCAGGCAGAGCGCAGAGCACGCCAGACACTGCGGGCAGAGGCAGAGCACGCCAGACACTGCAGGCAGAGCCCTTTCCCTCCCGTCCTCTGGCTGTACTGGAAGGCGCAGGCACCAGCACTGCCACCATAGGTGGGCAGCAGGGACCAGGAGGCAGTGAGGTGACAGCTGTCACAGGTGCCAAGGATTAGAGCCAAAGTCTACAGCTGAACGGGCAGCAGCTAACTAGCTGGTTCTAATCAAAATCTTGTTACACTAACTGCCCTTTTGAGTTCACTTTCTGCAAGCAATCTTGTTATCACGAAGATGAACTTAATAAGAGATGCTTGGTTCACTTTAGTCATTCTCCTTAATGCCAGTCTTACTGCATAATCACATTAGGAGTAAACGAGCTCATTCCATGGTGTTAGAATGAGGGCTGTGAGGACACGAGATCTTCCCCCAGCCCTCGCAGTTCATTATTGTATATACTGGATTCTCCTTGGAAACTCCTACTTTTCCATCCTGATTCTGCTCGTCACTTAAATACCCTGTGCAATAAGCGGGAGGTACAGGAAAACATGTCCCCTGTCTAAAGGAGCTCCATGTTCACATTAATTAGTTTTTAATCACTATAATGAAATACTTAAGAAAACTAACTTTTAAAAAAAAGTTTATTTAACTCATAGCTTCCTAGGTGAAGGCGCATCACCTGTGTTGTCTCACGTCTGGTCAGGTCTTTCTCTGCTGTATTGTGGTGACAATGGCCGGAGTGTAGGCAGAACAGAGCATAGTCAGGGAGTTAGGAAGTGACAGCAGCAGGCGCCATTGTTCCCTGTGGTGAGGGGCTTCAAATGTTTCATCCAGAGAGAGAGAGGGAGAGGGAGGGAAAGAGGGAGGAGGAGAGGGGGAGGAGGCAGAAATGGCAGTGGCTTATACTTACGGCCCTGGTGGGTAGAGCCTGGGAAATCCCAGAGTGAAGAACAAGGAGGCAGAAACAATCTAGGATAGCTCCCGAAGTCACCCTGGGGACACACACCACCTTCTGATACACACACACACATGCAAAAATGAATAAAGTTAAAAAAATAGAAAGTAGTTATTCTTATTAGGAATTTTATGGAATTATTGTTTAATAGAGGTAAATCAACTTGAGGTGATTAATGAATGCCTCAGTAAAAGTAAACTATGTTGTATAATAATGACAGCAAGTACAGGTGATTGGAAGTTATAAACATACACAAAAGTTTGTAACATTGTTATTTCTAAGTTTAACAGACCACAGCTTGTTCTTTTAAAAAATTAATTTTGTTGATATTTTTATACATGAATACAATGAATTTGTGTTTTTACCTTTTACTACCCAGTCCTATCCCCCTCTCTGTCCCACTTCAGAATATCCTCCTTTCCAGCCAGTCTCCTTCCTACTTTCAACTCTTCTGCATGTGTGGCTCACTGGGTTTTGTCTGGGACACCTGCACTGTCGAGTGCCTGAGTACTTGCTGGGGCGAGGATGATTTCCTAGTGGGTAAACTCTTGACTAAAGAAGCTCCCCTTCAGCATGGCATTAAGTGAGCTCCCATGGAAGCGCAGTATTTTGCAGTGCCTTCATGCTTTCTATCTCCTGCCCATCTACTTGTGTCCAGTGCATATCCTCAAAATATTTTACACCCATACCTTCTCTCCTACTTGCTAGATAATACAACTGATCCAAGACTCAGGCATTTTTTTTTAACTTTCTTATCACCTCTTTTCCTTTTCTTCATTGCCTAAAAAAAATCTCTAATTTAAATTTGCCTTTTAACTTGCTGCTATCTGTTCTAAATGTCCCACTTTACTCATACTGATTCACAGTCTTTGTCCACTTTACTCTGAAGAGGCCACTGTCCTGGATTCTGATCAGAAAACAATTTTTCATTTTTAAAGATAATTTTTCCTATTCATAAACACCTACCTTTTTCTTTTCTCTGGACTTCTGTTGCTATTATAATGCTTTTAATATGACATCTCTTCTACTCAGATCCGGCTTACAAAATGCTGACTGCCCACGTATTGACAGCAAAGCCAGACATGAGTGAGTGTGTGGCTTCAGTGGCCAAGAGCTCACCAGGAAGGGGTTCTGGAGAAACGTCTGCAGGACAGTCCGCGGAAGAAGCTGTGGGCGGTCTGGACAAGGAGGAGAAGCAAAGGGGAAGTGCCACAGGGAAGAAAGGGAGTCCGCTTTCTTCCCAGGAAAGGTATTTCAGTCTGGCCACATTCAGTAAGACTACAGATCAGAGCGTCATTGAATGTAATGAAGCTGAAGGAATTCTCAGTCTCAACTTAAATGATCCTACACAACCGAGAAGTCACACAGGGAAATTGCTTTATGAGTGTGTGGACTGTGGGAAAGCCTTCTGTCACAGGTCAAAGCTGATCAGACATCAGAGGAGTCACACTGGAGAGAGACCCTATGCATGTAAAGAGTGTGGCAAAGCCTTTGGTTTCAGGACAGACCTTGTTAGACATCAGAGAATTCACAGTGGTGAAAAACCGTATAAATGTTATGATTGTGGAAAAGCATTCAGGGGCAGCTCAGAGCTTATCAGGCATAGAAGGACTCATACTGGAGAGAAACCTTACAGTTGTGGTGAATGTGGGAAAGCCTTCAGCCAGAGCTCATCCCTTATTCAGCATAAGAAGATTCACACTGGAGATAAAGGATGTGGATGTACTGAATGTGGTAAGACTTTTGGTAGAAGTTCTATTCTTATAGAACATCAAAGAATCCATACTGGGGAGAAGCCTTATGAATGTAATGAATGTGAAAAGTCGTTCAATCAGAGCTCAGCCCTTACTCAGCACCAGAGAATCCATACTGGGGAGAAGCCTTATGAATGTAATGAATGTAGGAAAATATTTAGGCATAGATCAGGTCTTATGCAGCATCAGAGAACACATGTCAGAATTCAACTCTCTCTGTAAGAGTTGTATAATTATGAAACAAGGAATTCACTCTGAAGGTGAGACTCCACACCCGATAGCCTGGATTTTGTCCTTCCAGCTGAGTTCAGTCCTATGAAGGGAGACCCACACAAAGACAACTGCTATGATATTGAAAGGGAAAACGTTTTCATTCAGATCTTGTCCACAACGAAGGGCCTAGTTCATTTCTGGATGAGGAGGTCCGTCAAAACTCCCTCCTACTCTGCAGTACTCCAGGTGTAATCACATCTTCATGTAAGTCCATAATTGGGTGTACAGACCACGAGAAAGCCTTCTTAAGAGATGGTAAGGATCACTGTCTAACAAGAATATTTTGCCTCTGGCATAGGCATGTGCTGGAAATTACTCAACAGTTACTGACTGTTGAACTGTGTGGTTATGAAACACTGATTTGTGTCCTGGATCAGCTTAACACTAAGAAGTAGAAGCTCGTTTTTTGTTTCTTTTCATTTTTCTTTTCAGTTGAGATAGTTGAGGTTTACATATGGACACTTGCTGTGTGTAGACCGTAGCGGGGGTCGGGGGGCAGTAACATGGTCAACGCCCTTAATGTCAAGGCTGAAGTCCGTCCATCCATGTTTAGTTACTAAAGTTTTGGTAAAGTGTAGCAGACGCTTTTCTAAGAAACATTCAGGGTTCTTTTGAAAGTCATGATCTGTGACTAAAGATCTGACATGAAACTAAGCAGGAGAAAAGAGGCGGAGGGTGCGTCACAGACCTCACAGAGACAAGGGCCGAGTTGGAATGCCACGCGCACTGGACATGTCCTGCCCATGCCCAGCATGCCTTGCTCCTCTCCCCTCAGCACCAGCTCTCCACGTAAACCACTTGAGGGAATAATGAGTGAAAGTTGAGCTGATTTCTGAGATTTTGCGAGATGGAACTTTCCTGCTAAGTTTATTTGGCAGTTGTAACAGTCAGGGCAACAGCTACTTAGGGGTGTGATTTCTGAAGACTCGGTGACTAGCTCTTGTGGACACAGGGGAGGCAAACTAAGGGTGTGATCTTTGTTTTCAAAATCAAGCTTAATGGGATCTTTCAAATGAATAGTTTTCCAATTGGTGTCAAGTAAATGATTTAAATATCATTTGATGGTTTCTTCTAATTGGGAACTGTAAATGTTCATAATAAAGTGTAAATCATCCATCATTGACTTCTGAACCATCAGAATTTGTCCTGTATGTTTAGTAAAAATGTTTAGTAAATAATTTTTGATAACTATTTTGGCATACTTGGTGTATGTTGTGTGTGTACACTTCAGTTGCTTGATGTTAGACATACTAAAATGTTTCCAAGTTTTGCTCTAAAGTCATTCAGGTAGTGTGAAGGAAGCTGGGTTGCAGGGTTAGCAAGGCATTGTGGGTAAAGTTGCTGTTCTCTGGGCTACTGCATTAGCACCTGTGAGAGCTGGACCTTAGGGCTCAGTGTTCTCTAGCAGCACTGAGGTCTTAGGTGAGTTGTTGAAAGAGCATGGGGAAAAGAGCAGAAGGGAACCCTTTAAATTCGTAGCAGCTGCCTCGCCCCCATGGGACTCCCATGTCTGGAGTCTGAGTTCCTTTCACCTTCTTTGCCTCACGAGTTCCATGTTGTCTGTGAGTTCTTGGCGGCACTCTTGCCCCTCATGGAATTCCTGAGTTCTGTTCTTGCTCTCCTTTAATAAACTCCGCCTTAATTCTCTAAAACCATTCACACACATACTGTGCCCACCACATGGTGACAGATTTGCAAAGACCAGATGGGATGTGCAGTACTAAGGGCTGAGAAGAACCGCCCCCTCTCCAGCAGTTCACAGTAGAGATGTGAACTTTGATTTAAAATTCTAATCTTGTTATGTTACAAACTGAAGGACCGAGAAAGGGAAAAGCAGGAAACTAAAGCATTTTGCCTCAACTGCATCTTATCTTTTAGTTCTGTAAGACCACCCAGGTGGGCCTCTCAGTTGCCCCCAGGCTGCCTCTGGAGAGGGGAAGGATTCATTTTCTTCCAGAAAAGCCGTTGAAAAATAAAAATTCCTTTCTCATTCAGCTCATATCATTTTAGACTCCTTTAACATGAGAGTAGAATATGGCCCAGGAGCATCGCTGTTTTCTTTGCACTGGTAATGGATTAAAGGCAGACCTGCACACAGGACGCAACACCCCACCATTGAGCTTCAGCCCCAGCCTTCCTCCCTGCTCACAGGTACTTGATGCAGAAAAACATGACCCGAGAACGTCACCGGTAACGTCACCAGGACTAGTCGCAGAGAGCTTGATATTGTGTGTCCATTACATTACTTCCAAAGCATGTTTCACAGGTTCACAGCTGTGTATACTGTGTAGTTAAGTTTCATTTATCGCAAACATGTTTTGACAACTTTTAAGGCTGTACATTTGTGATGGTTTATATTAGTATTTCTGAGTAGATATTCAAAGTTAAAGACAGTGCTTAAGGTCTCTGGTAATTGACATCTGTCACATCCCACTGTGAAAAACCCTAGTTGCATGGATCTTTATCAATCGTATAAAACATTTTGTACATAGCTTGTAGACTGGTCATGGAGTGCTGTTCATTGGCACTTAAACCGTTTGATTTGCTCACTTTTTTAAAAAAAAAAAGGCTTTTCTAGAGCCAGCAAGGTAGTTGAGTGGGTAAGAAACCTGTTCCTAAACCCAATGATGTGAGTTTACTCCCAGAAGCCCCCACAGTGGAGGGAGGTAACAGACCTTCACCTGTATGCCATGCATACTCACACCTCTCAGAAATAACATTTCTAATAGTTTATTTTGTGTGTGAAGGGCGGAGGGAATCACGTGGAGGCAGAGGATAACACAGGAGCTGGGTCTCTTCCAACCCGTAGGGTTCCTGGGACAGAACTCAAATTGTCAGGGCTCCACAGCCAGCCCTTCGCCCGAGGAGACATCCCACCAGCTCTTAAAACATTTTTTTAAAAATTTTTTTATTATTATTTATTCTATTGTGCTTGTGTGCGTATATATGTGTGCGCGAATGTGTGTGTCTGTGTGTGTGTAGAACCACAGACGAATTCGGGAACCACCATTGACCGCCTCCACCTCCTTCTTGTCTACTTTGCCCCGGGATTCACAGGCTCCGCCCTACCAGGATGAGAAGTGCAGGCCGCCCCCCTCCCCGCTTCCGCCTGGCGTCTATACGTGAGATCTGGGATCCGAACTCAGGACCTTCTGCCTGCAAGGCAGAGGCTTAACCCCTGAGTCATCTCTCCAGCCCTCTTAAAAAACATTTTTAAGTGGGACTTTTTCACAGGGAGATTGTGTAAAATGGCTCCAAAATAGGGTTCTCAGTTCAGATTCTAATCTCATCACCTTTTAATTACAATTAGCCTTCCATTTAATCTGCAAAATACGATCTGCATTAAGGAATAACTAAGCATACACAAAGCCATCAGCAAATATTTCATTTTTCAGATGTAAGCATTCTTTAGACTATCTCCCTTTTGCAACCTATTGCTCTTCCATCTATCGTCTCACATTTTACTGCCTTTTCCAAATTACCCCCCTCCCCAAAATTCTCTATGCATTAGGTATGCAGATCTCTTGTTCTCTTACTGGCTAACATATATGCTCCCTAAGAATGTTGCTTTTTTTTAACTCATAAAAAATCTTTGTGCACAGAATTTTAGATTTTTCACATATTTTTGTATGGTTTTTCTTCTCAACATCAGGTCTTTGGAATTTCTTTTCCTTATTTTATATATATATGTGTATGTTCTACAGTCTGGTCTGACACGAAACATTTGATGCTCTGCCTCGGCTTCCCGAGTGCTATGATTATAGTAATAGCTTGTGCTCCTAGTCCCTACAGCGTCACCAGGTTTTCTTAAGCTCATGATCCCTCTTGTACTACAACCAACCCAAGAATATTCTTCCTGATGCATCCCTTATAAAGAGCAAACAGATTTAGTTGCTACTTCCTGTTGTTACGTTACCCTTAACAACTTGTCACACATTGTTGATGAGACAAACCCGAGTATGTGTGAGGGTCTGGAGAGCAGGCGCAGCTTCAGCAACAGCCGCCTTTGAGCATCTGAAGCACAGGACACTGTACCATGTACACCACTTAGCAACTCCAGTACTTTGTGCCTATTTGGGGGTCTCTGGCCTTTACCACCATCACTACCCCATGGAAGTTTAAGCCCAGTCTACAGGTTGGGCAAGTACACTTTTCCTTACACCACACCAACCATGGGATTATGGTCAAGTTTTTTTTATATAATTTATTTTGCTGTGTGTTATCAGAGGGCTGTGTGTCCCTGTGGAAGACCAAGGGTGACTTATAGAGTCATCCTAGATTGTTTCCACCTTTTTGCTTCTGTGATTTCCCAGGCTCTGCTCACCAGGCTCCGTTTCCACCTGGAGTTTTACATGGGACCTGGGATCCATCCAAACTCAGGACCTTTGCTTGCGAGGCAGAATCTTAACCTGAGCCATCTCTCTAGCCCAAGAGTTCTAGGTTTTGCCCATTATACACTTATCTCCATTGGTCCACATGCACTGCTTGAGCATCTAGCTGCAGCTACACTTATACACAATGCCGCTTCAAAGGTGACTCAGAAGGAAATGTTCTGCACCTCCTTCCTCTAGTGGAACACAGTTCTCTGGCTATTTCCCTGAGTGATCCCTACTCACTTCAGGTCACTGTGATTTCCTATCCAAGTTCTTGACAAGCAAATGGGGAAAGGGGTTAAGGAACACCCTTAAGGTCACAGGCACTGACCATACTAAAATGTCATTACCTGACTGACAGTTGCCTGGTGGATTGTAGAAATTGTCCCTGGAATCCATCCCTGGCACATGCAGGTATTAAAACAATGATATGGACAAGTTAATTTGTAATTTTCTTCCCATGCTTAATTTCTGGCCTGCCCATGGCTGAGGAAAAACATTGATGAGTTTTCTCTTTATTGTTGCCTTGTTACTGTTCGGTAAAATTCTGAGTTCCTGAAACAAAGGTGCTCATGCTGTCCGTTCTGTCTGCCAGAGTGGCACACGGATAATCAGATGCAGGACAGAGCCTGGAGCCCTATGCTTTTTCCACGACAGTCTCACAGAAAATGAGGTCTCAATGTTTCGGTCCTGTTTCTTGTACTTCCCGAGTATTCTTAAGGTTAGGAGCAAAGCTGGAAGAATGGCTTTCCATCTGTTCTGATTAGTCACAAGAAGGTTTCCAGCATCTGTGACACTATCAGAAGTATCAGACAAACCAAGTTGGATGAGTGAAGACATAGTAGTTAGTCTTATGGACTGTCGCTCCAAACTGTCGCCCTTCTGACCAACGAGACGACCTGGTTGGTTTAACTCGTCACATGGTTACTTGAGTAGGACCCTGCTTGAGCATGAACACCATCATGTGGGAAAGCCTGTCCACGTCACAGATGTATGCTTACTCCCCACAATGGACTCGCTGATGCTGGACAAAGGATAAGCTCCTTTTAAAGGTTTTGCCACATTCATTACACTGGTAAGGTTCCTCTCCACTGTGAATTCTCTGGTGTCTGTTGAGGTTTGAATTCAAACGGAAGGCTTTTCCACACTTATTACATTCATAGGGTTTTTCTCCACTGTGTATTGTCTGATGGGTAATCAGCTCTGAGCTCTGCTTGAAAGCTTTCCCACATTCGCTACATTCATAGGGTCTCTCTCCTGTATGAATTCGTTGGTGTCTAATAAGCTTTGAACTCTGGTAGAAAGTTTTCCCACATTCGTTACACTTGTAGGGTTTCTCACCAGTGTGAATCCTTCGATGTATAACTAGGTAAGAACGCTGACTGAATGCTTTGCCACACTCATTACATTTACAAGCTTTCTTACCAGTGTGAATTTTCCGATGTCTGGCACGGGCTGAGCTCTGATTGAAGGCTTTTCCACATTCATTACATTCATATGCTTTCTCACCACTATGAATTTTCTGATGAACAATCAGATATGACCGCAAACTAAAGGCCTTCCCACACTGACTACATTTATAGGGCTTTTCTCCAGTATGGGTTCTTTGATGCTGAATGAGAGAGAAGTGTTGCTTGTAGCTGTGTCCGCATATGTCACATCTATAGGGTTTCTCTCCTGTAGGAACATTCTGAGTCGGTTCACAGTTTCTCCCTAAAGATGCTTGTGTGAAGATCATGTGACTAAAACTGCCTTCTTGCAGAGGGGGTCTTAATTTGTCCTCCACAGCGTCTCCTGGCGGCCACGGTAAACTGCTTTCCTGTTCACCGACATCTGCAAATGGGAATTCCTGAGGGAGTTCCAGTGATTTTTTTTCTGAAATGTTCTCTTTTTCTTCTGTTTCATTATTCTTACAATCTGAAATGACAAAAGCAAAGGAAAACAAAAATCAATTATAAAACCCTAGATTTTACATTTCTCTACTTACTTTCAATACTAACTCCTCCTTTGAAATAAATTACTATGTTGCTCAGCTGGCCTTAAGAAGCTCTGGAAGAGCAGGTCTTCTCCCTGTGTCTTGTGAACAGCCGCTTTCTATTCAGAAAGATGACATCATCTTCTTGTATCAGTTCTTCAACCATTGAGTACAGGAATTCTTCTGCTTTCCAAATATTAAGCCAAACTGAATTCATTTCTTCCCATTTAAGATTTCAATTGATCAAGTGTCCACTGTCTCTATTTCAATCTTTATATTGATTTCTCCTTATCAGGTTAGGTAATTCACCTTCAGTTTCTAAACTGCCAAGCAACCTGACGTCCAATCATCCTGAAATTCCTGTTCACATTCCCTGCCATTCTTCAATGTGTTTTCTATCTCAACCTCCCCCCCCACTCTATCATTTGTATCAACAGCAATCTTGTCTAGGACCCTAGTTCCTATATAATTCAGTGGATACACTCCTGGTTCTAGTTAGTTGCCCTCCTTGGAGCACGACAATGAAATTCATATCTTGTCTTTTTCTTTCTTTCTTTCTCACATATGGTGTCACTCTGCAGCCCAGGCTGACCTCAAAGTTACAGCTGTCTTCTGGTCACATTAGTGCTGGGCAGGAGATGTGGCCATCCTTCTAGACAGACAGACTTCCCTTCAGACATACTGGTGTGATTTTTCTGGCTGTTCCTTCAGACCCTAGAGCTAGTAGCTAATACATCATGTTCCTCCAGACTGTATCCTGGATTCTCATGTTTCTCACTGTGAAAAATCTTGCACTCGGTTTCACCTGCCACTTATTCCCCATCCCAAGTCTATCTGATTCTATTAAGGTGCAGTCCAGGCGCTTACCAGAGATTACCTTCTTCTACCATATAAGCAAAAACCTGCCAAACTGAACACATCAGATTCATGTGTTCTCATTCAGTTTTAGCCTTTCCTGTGTCCACTTGAGAGTACAAATTTGTAATAAACCTGTATTGCCTATTCTAAATCATTTTTATGTTTCAGAGCTGAGATCCAAACCACAAATCAAACTATTTTGCTCCCTAGACGACCCTCAACTGTACCCTCTGTACTTCTGAAACTGTACGAGTGAATTAGTATGACATTTCCTCCCCTAGCTTCTTGCTCAGTGCCTTCTTCCTATAAACTCTCAAACTAAACTATCTACAACCTCTACAATATGTGGTAAGTGGTCATTTTTAGGTCTTTGAGAACCCTACCTGGGTCCTACTCCTTCCTATATACCCAGCTGTCTCCTAAGCAGAGTTTCAATCTTAGGGTTCTCTCTCTCTCTCTCCCCTCACACCCTCCTTGTTTCTCTCCTTTCCTACATGTTCCCTGAGACTTTCCCTTTGGGTCTGGTGTCATTTTATATGCTTCTCAAGTACTTGGGGCTGACTTTTGTATAATTTACAAAACTAGACTGCATCTGCCTTGGTGTGTGTGAACCAGTCATGTAAGCCTGAAAGTTACCAGCAGATGCACACCTAATGCCCGTGACAGCAGTTGACATTTTAACACCCTACAAAGTCATCTTATGATTAAGTGACAAATGATAAGCAAGAACGACCACAATCCATGAGGCTCACTGAATACAAACCTGTAACACAAACACCTCTGGAGTAAATGAATGAAAATGGTATTCACATACAAGTCTACAAGTGCATTGAATTCTGCATTTAGGAACCAGAGACCTATGTAATTCGAATTTGCAGAGAAGTGTCTTTTCCTTACCACGTTCAGAGGAAAGGCAAGGATTCCAGGAGTTCAGCTGTCCCTTCAAAGGCTGCAGCTGGGCTGCTCTAAGATACGTCAACTCCCTCCAGGACACTGCTGGAACTCCCTGTGGACCAGCTGGGACCTAAATCAGCAAAATATGATCAGTAAAAGTCTCAGAACAGGACAATGAGCCAGAGCCGCAGATGAAAGACAGGAGAGGAGGGCAGAGATAGATGTGTCCCCACGGTCACACTAGGGAGGGTTACGGAGTTCAGAAAAGCCACGTTAACCTGTTAGGCTACTCCATGCTCCCGACTCTATAAATTCCTTTTCCCGTAACACATCACTTCTGTGTTCCCACCTGCTGCCCTGGGTCATCGAATTCTCTCTCCAAGTCCTCCAGCAGGACCACAGCCTCCTCGCCACGTCTCGGACCATACTGCTGAACCCAAACCTGCAGCTCCTCGGGCAGGATGCTCAAGAACTGCTCCAGCACCAGCAGCTCCAGGATCTGCTCCTTCGTGTTCAGCTCGGGCCTCAGCCACTGACAGCACAGCTGCTGCAGTCGGTTCAGAGCCTCTCGGGGCCCGGGCGTCTCGTGGTAGCAAAACTTCCTGAACTGCTGGCGAAACAATTCCTGACAGGACTGCGTGTTCCCATTCTGGTTCCACTTCTGACTCCAGGAAAAGCTGCCTTCCATTAAGCTGTCTTCCTGATTCGGAAGCTCTAAAGCTGAAACTGCTCTGGATTCCATCTGGGGCTAAAAATGCTCAGTGCAATTGGTTCTGTGAATGGGAAGGTGTCTCTCCGAGTAATCTCTTCTTCCTACAGGAGACGGAAGAACCATTAACTTAGAGGATGAAAATCAACTCTAACAACTAGTGACACAGAAGGGAAACAGGTTTAACAATGTAACTAAGTTTACAACACACTGAAAATAGATTGATTTTATTGAGTGTCTCCCACTGTGCAGAATTCCTATTGCTAACTAGGGAAAAATTGTTTTAGAAGAAAAAGAATACAATATTAACATAAATCACAGTGAGAATATTGTTTTCTTTTCAGTCCTAATTGTCTTTAAAGCTCTCAGGTACTGGGAATGATCCCAAGACTTAATACCTGGCATTACTGGAACTTAACCAAGGTCTTGGCTATGCCAGGCAAGTGCTCTAACTACTGGACTCTATGCTGAGCCTCAGAAAATTTTTAATAAAATATAAACCTTCTTCTTGCAAGGATAATAACTATATAGAATTTAATACTAATTTCCAATGACTTCCAAAATTTTATTTTTTCCTGTCTTAATGTTAGTCTACATTTATATAGTGATTAAAAAAAAAGCATTAAACCTAAGTTTAATTAAATCTGAGCTTCCCTAAAGAAAATGTGATATTTACAATTTCACCACAGTAATACTTGAATTCCTTCAGCAATCAAAGAGGTACGTGTGGGCTCTGTTGTGAGCTGACAGTAAGTGGAAAGAATTTGTGCTCAGAATGAATTTGCTTTAAATTAACCAAGAAGTACATGTAATTAATTCCTTATCACGCACTAAAACATGTTATTACAGAGTCCAAAGAGGCAAGCGCTCAGCTCTCAGAGCGCTAAGGTATTCCGGGAGTGAAATATTCAAAGCGAGTAAGGTGAGAACAATTACGTAGTGGGTTTTGCCACACTGTAGAAACACGACCTGATTTTTGGACGGGGGTGTCATCTGCAGACATGCGCGTCCCTGAGCTGCTGGAGCCAGACCTCAGCAAAGACCCCTGCCTGGGGCTGAAGCGGGCCGACCCCCCCACTTCTTCTCCAAGCTCCGCTCCCCACGCAGGGAGCCACCCTCTCTCCAGGTCAAAATCACGTGTGCCCCACTTTCCCACGCTGTCCTGCTGCAGCAGCTGCTTCCTGGGAGCAGAGCCTCCCCGGGGTGGAGCAGGGAATAGGGAGGAGCAGGGCCTCCCGGGGGGAGCAGGGAGTAGGGGGAGGAGGGAATGGGGGGCGAGCAGGGAACCGGGGGAGTAGGGTCTGGGGGGAAGAGCAGGGCCTCCCCTGGGCTCCCGGGGTGAGCAGCGAATGGGGGGGAGCAGGGAACCGGGGAGCAGGGTCTGGGGGGAGAGCAGGGGCTCCCTGAGGGAGGAGTAGGAGGGGCTGGGGGCGCGGACCCTAGCATCTAGGGCGGGGCGCACGGTGCTGCTGCGTGAAGCAAGCCCGCACCCCGCTGGACCCTCGACTCGACCCGCCTGTAATGACGTCACCGCCGGGGCGCGTCGTCACACACCTGCTCCTCCAGGCCGCGACCCGAGGCGCTGGTCTCCTGGCCGCGCTCGCCCCGGTCCCGGTCACCTCTGGGCGCCTGCTGCCGGGCCGGGCGTGCGCCGTGTCCGCAGAGCCTCGGGCCGCCCCGGGCCGCGGCGGGACGGGCAGCCGAGTGCGCGCCGCCTCCTGCTCGCCGCGTCCTCGCGGCGACGCCCTGGGCACCGCGTGTGGCCGGCGGGGGACCGCGGGCACGTGGGCGTGTTCCTGCGCGCGCCCGCCCCGCCCCTTCCGGCCTCTGGGCTCCTCGCTGGGCCCCGCCCCGCCCCTTCCGGCCGCTGGGCTCCTAGGTGGACCCCGCCCCGCCCCCGCGGGGAGCAGGAGTTTACTGCATCCCTTCTGCTCATGCAGTCTTGCGCTGCGCACAGCCCCGCCCCTTCCGCTCGCTGGTTGGCGTCACTCGCGCCTTTCTGCCGCTCTCCTCCTGCCCTTCCGGGCAGGAGCGCCTTCATCCGCCATGTTTTTCTCCTCTTGGAAGTAGGAGACCTCCTGTGCTCCGCCCCTTCCGCTGACTGGGCCAATCACCTTCCAGTCTCCTCCTCAGCGCCAATCGGCCCTGTGGGTGGTGCGCTTCCTCCTCTGTTCTCCTTCGAAGCTTGTTGTTCATGGGAGTCCTTTCCTTTCTCATCGGCCTAAAACAGTATTTTCTGTGCGTTTCTTTTAGTGTCTCAGTTTTATGTATGCAGAACAAGGTAAACTACAAACAAGATGCTTTTCAGAGACACCGGTGGAATTACTAGGTGGGCGGGAAACAGATTGAGGGGTATCTGTGACTGGCTCTGGGAGGGATCGGGTTGCCTGTCTGGACGTTTGGGTTGGTGGACGGGTGGGGTTGTGGATGCCACATTTGCCTTTCAGCAGGATGTTCAATACGGTGTCAGGTAAGGTAGTGGCCATCGAGGGGCCTGCAATGGCTCAAGGTGACGTAACTGAGCTCGCAGTGTCTCGGCCTCTCCACTCATTGCGCGTCATCACTCTGCCCTGCACGGGGCAGGTGCGGTTTCTGTGCATGATTAGACGATGGCAAACTTCCCCATAGCTGTGCCACTTAAGGGAGTGTCTGTCCTGGGCACAGGAGAGGGGCCAGATGGCTCACGAGGTGAAGGCACGTAGATCACATGGATCACTTTTTAAATGAAAAGTACTTGGTTTTAGAAATCATCCTTAAAATATAACTTTTATTACCTTTTTATGCTTTGCTAAATTTCCTCTGTGAACCAAGCAAGGTCACACCATTGCCATCATTGCTTTCCCCGGGCTAGCTGTGCTTCACTGCTGGTCACTGCGTGGACTAAAATCCCATTAAATATGCCATGCCCAGAGCAATGGATCTTGAAGCTGTCCTGGGTTGGGGAATAGTAAATGTGGAAAAAAGAACACACAGAGACGAATACAGTTGTGCCAACAGGTCAGGAAATCCCACTGCATCCCTGTCCTTCCAGACTTCACATAAAGTCAGGGGCCTGAGAATCTGAATGCAGATAAAGGTGTGGGACCTCTGATTGGTAGGAAGGAGAGGTGTTGGAAGCTTTCAAGCTTCTAGATGTACTTGGATTGCCAGCCTGAGAGCCAGAGAATCAGATCCTTCCAGACACTAAGCACCGGTCAGAGAGACAGTCCAATGCATGAAACATCTCAGGTCCAACCAGAATCCTATGATACAATTTCCTTCCAAGCTCTTGTGTTCCTGGGTGGAAGAATGACACCTGATTATGTGGAGAAGATTAAGACATTTGTCAGGAGAGAAAAAGAAAGGGAGTCATGGACACAGAGTACCAGAAGAATGAGGGCGCTGTCTGATGGCTGTTAGGGCCAGGTTATTTATAGGACTAGGCAGGCCTAGGAAGTGGATTTACCTTATTGACTAGTTTTAGTTTCCTAAAGGTTTCGTCTGTATCTAACTGGGTCAAGTGGGACAACTCCTGACTGAGCTGTTTCTGTTGAGGAACTTAATTTATCTGCATTTGAGCACCTCATCTCCATTTAAAGAGAGGGTTGGGGGAAACTGGTGAGTTTATGTTGGTGGGGGATTAGCGTCAGTTTCTGCAATTGCACAGTGCATTCTTTTAGGATATTCCTAGCAAGTGGGGGATGGCCTTCAAGGACCTTCCCACTCTTGCTAACTATGTCCTAGATGGTCCAGAAAAAGTAATTTCTAACTACCTTAACAGAAATGATTCTCACCTGTGATCTCAGGCAGTGGCCTTATTTCAGTAGGGGCTCCAGAAAACACCAGTGGGTTTGACTTCAGTGGGTGTCTGTACTTTGGTTTTTCTATGGAAAGCCAAGAATTATAATTCCTCTCAGCCTTACATCTTTAAAATCAAAGAATGAGATCTCCTTTTCTAGCAAGTAGTATAAACATCACATTCCTCTAGTTTGACCCTCTATAATCACTACCAAATCTTAATTGCATGCATACAGTTGGAGTACACTGAACTCTACAGCTGCCCCACTGCCCACCAGCTGTGAGCATATAACATATAGCATGACTCCATAGCGGCCTGGGAGTGGTGTTCCAGCATTGCCCCGCTTGCCTTAGAGCTGTCAATAACAGCCCTGGCTGGGACTGTGTGTGGAACTAAGTCTTTAGTTTCACTTGAAGTGCCAGGTCGGAAACCTGACTCATGCCTGAATGTTTGACATTTCTAATATAATCCCAAGCAGATCTCAAGTAAACTTTTTAACAATTTGATTACAGGATTGATGTGGTATATTTTTACTGTTTTTAGTGCTATTTCTTGTGTGTGTGTGTGTGTGTGTGTGTGTGTGTATCAGAAAGGACTGTGTGTCCCTGTGGAGGATCAAGGGTGATTTTGGGAATCATCCTGGATTGTGTCTACCACCTTTTTGCCTTGCTCTTGGATTTCCCAGGCTTGGCCCACTAGGGCCTAAAGTACAGACCACCACTCTTTCCGCCTGGTGTTTTTATGTAGGATTCAAACTCAGGTCCTCCTGCTTGGGAAGCATAGTCTTAACTCTGAGCCATTTCTCTAGCCCATATAGTGCTATTTCTTAAAAAATTAAGTTTTTACACATGACTGCATCACTAACAGACACTATTAATGGTAACACCTTGTTGGTGTGCAGGAACTGGCTCCAGGTCGCCCAGAGATAAGGTTGCCAACTTCTCCCAACTCTTTGTTTATGAAATAGTACAGAGAGGGGCTCCTCATATGCAGGAAGAGTACAGAGAGGGGCTTCTCACATGCAGTGAGTTAAATTCCTCAAAAGAAACAGCTCCAACTCCAAGTTCACCCAGTTAAGCACCTATATGAACAGACCAAGACATAAACACAACCAGGTTTACAGAAACTAAAACTCATAAGGAAAAGCCATTTTTCCTAGCTTTTCCAAACCTGTGACTCCCCCTGACCCTGCTAGCCATCAGACAGTTCTCTGCCCCTTATGGACTCTAGGTCTGTGAATTCCTCTTTTTCTCCTCTAATAAACTCTGCCTTAATCCTCTACGTGTATTGATTTCAGTCTTCAGCTGTGGAACATAAGAACCTGGACATGAGCCCCGTAACACTGAGACAAATTCAGAATTTAAAAGGAGAAAAGGGGAGATTTGGCTTCAGTTTCCAGAGGGCAGATAGAGTCAAGTAGTTTATGAGCAGCCTTCCTCTGTGGAGCCCCAGCTGGCCTGAGACACTCCGCCCTCCTGCTTCATCGTTGCCACCACTCCCTGCTAGACTGACAGTCACTTGAAAGTTCACGTCCCTCTTACAACATGCATCAGCCTAATGGTACTACTCTTCCTGACAGGTTATTTAAAAGCAATATCTGAATTATCATTGTTATATCCACTTGTTATTTTAGTCTTTATCAAAATTTGTGATATACTGTGAAATCCTGCTGATTGAAGACAAAAAAACCAAAAACAGACCAAATACGGAACACGTGTGAGGTGTCTAAGCACAGGACAGTGTATTCTCAAGTGTACACAGCCTTAGAAACAGTTGCTTTAGCAACTTGTGGTGTAGCAACTCCAATACTGTTGAAATAACCAAAGGAGTGCCAATTTAGGTGCTCCCTAACCTCCACGCCTACCACTATCCCTGTGGAACTTTTAGCCCAGTCTACAGGTTGGGCAAGGACACATTAGCCTCTTTCCTCAGGCTGCACTGACCAACACCAACTCCCTTAGGGTTGTGATCAAGAGTTCTAGGTTTTGTCCATTACACACATATCTCCACTGGTCCACATGCACTGCTTGAGCATCTAGCAGCTATACTTATAACACACAATGCCGCTTTAAAGGGAGCGCAGAGGAAATGTTCTGCACTTCCTTCCTCTACTGGAACAGTTTTCTTTTCTCTAGGTGATCCCCAGTCACTTCAGGTCACTGTGATTTCCTATCCAAGTTCTTGTCAAGCAAATAGGGAAAGGGGTTAATGTCACATGGCACTGAGCACACTAATGTTATCATTACCTGACTGGCAATTGCCCCGTAGACAGTAGAAATTGTCCCTGGAATCCGTACTCTTGGCACAAGCAGGCATTAAAACAATGATATGGACAAGTTAATTTGTAATTTTCTTCCCATGCTTAATTTCTGGCCAGCACATGGCTAAAGAAAAACATTGAAGAGTTTTTTTTTTTTTTTTTTTTTTTATTGTTGCCTTGTTACTGTTCAGTAAAATTCTGAGTTCCTGAAACAAAGGTGTTCATGCTGTCCGTTCTGTCTGCCAGAGTGGCACACGAATAATCAGATGCAGGACAGAGCCTGGAGCCCTATGCTTTTTCCACGACAGTCTCACAGAAAATGAGGTCTCAATGTTACGGTTCTGTTTCTTGTACTTCCCGAGTATTCTTAATGTTAGGAGCAAAGCTGGAAGAATGGCTTTCCATCTGTTCTGATTAGTCACAAGAAGGTTTCCAGCATCTATGACATTATCAGGAAGTATCAGACAAACCAAGTTGGATGAGTGAAGACATAGTAGTTAGTCTTATGGACTGTCGCTCCAAACTGTCGCCCTTCTGACCAACGAGACGACCTGGTTGGTTTAACTCGTCACATGGTTACTTGAGTAGGACCCTGCTTGAGCATGAACACCATCATGTGGGAAAGCCTGTCCACGTCACAGATGTATGCTTACTCCCCACAATGGACTCGCTGATGCTGGACAAAGGATAAGCTCCTTTTAAAGGTTTTGCCACATTCATTACACTGGTAAGGTATCTCTTCATTGTGAATCTTCTGATGTCTGATGAGATGTGAATTCAAACGGAAGGCTTTTCCACACTTATTACATTCATAGGGTTTTTCTCCACTGTGTATCGTCTGATGGGTAATCAGCTCTGAGCTCTGCTTGAAAGCTTTCCCACATTCGTGACATTCATAGGGTCTCTCTCCTGTATGAATTCGCTGATGTCTAACAAGCTTTGAACTCTGGTAAAAGGCTTTCCCACATTCGTTACACTTGTAGGGTTTCTCACCAGTGTGAATCCTTCTATGTACAACCAAGTGTGACCGTCGACTGAATGCTTTGCCACACTCATTACATTTACAAGTTTTCTTACCAGTATGTATTTTCCGATGTCTGGCACGGGCTGAGCTGTGATTGAAGACTTTTTCACATTCATTACATTCATATGCTTTCTCACCACTATGAATTTTCTGATGAACCATCAGGTATGACTGCAAACTAAAGGTCTTCCCACACTGACTACATTTATAGGGCTTTTCTACAGAATGGATTCTCTGATGCTGAATGAGAGAGAAGTGTTGCTTGTAGCTGTGTCCGCATATGTCACATCTATAGGGTTTCTCTCCTGTAGGAACATTCTGAGTTGGTTCACAGTTTGTACTTTGAACCAAGCATTGTTGAGGTTCATCATGATGGTCTCTTCTCCCTAAAGATTCTTGTGTGAAGATCATGTGACTAAAACTGCCTTCTTGCAGAGGGGGTCTTAACTTCTCCTCCACAGCGTCTCCTGGCGGCCACGGTAAACTGCTTTCCTGTTCACCAACTCCTGCAAATGGGAATTCCTGAGGGAGTTCCAGTGATTTTTCTTCTGAAATGTTCTCTTTTTCTTCTGTTTCATTGTTCTTACAATCTGAAATGATAAAAGCAAAACAAAACAAAAATAAATGATAAAACCCCAGATTTTACATTTCTCAAGTCAATTTCAATATTAAATCTTCTACCCCCATTGAAATTAGGACTTGATATGTTGCTCAGACTAAGTACTTCTGGTCTTAGGGAACTGTTGTACATCAGCCTTCCAAGCAATGGGGAGAGCAGGTCTTCATCCTGTGTCTTGCTCAACAGCTGCTTTCCACATGAGAGGTAACAACAGGGTCCGCGTAGAAAGACGACACCATTATCTTGCCTCTTTTCTTCAAGTTCCCAGTACAGGAAATTCTTCTCTTCTTTTCCCATTTGACATTTCAGTTGATCACTTGTCCACTATTTCTAGTTCAATCTCTTTCCATATTGACTCCTGCTTGTCAGGTTGAGCTTAAGTCACCCTCACCTTCTATAATCCAAGGTCTTTGCCTAGCGACCTGATGTCCATTCATCCTAAAATTCCTGTTCACACTCCCTACCATTCTTCAATGTGTTTTCTATCTCAACCTCCCCCTCCTCCCCACACTCTATCATTTGTATCAACAGCAATCTTGTCAAGGGCCCTAGTTTCTGTATAATCCAATGGATACATTCCCGGTTCTACTTGGTTGACCTCCTTGGAGCATGACAATGAAAACCACACACTTTTTTTTCTTCCTCACATATGGTGTTACTTCGTAGCCCAGGCTGGCCTCAAAGTTACAGCTGTCCTCTGGTCACACAAGTGTTGGGCACAAGATACTGCCATCCTTCTAGACACACTTCCTTTTAGCCATACTGGTAAGATTTTTTTGGATGTTTCATCACACCTTAGGCCTAGGAGCTAATACACCATATTTCTTCAGACTCTGTTTCACTCATCTGTTTTTCTCTGTGCAAAGTCTTACACTGGGTTTTAACTACCACTTACTTTTAAGCCCATAGCTCCCCAGATCCCACTTCTACTCTGATTCTATTAAGGTATAATTCAAAATTTTTACCAGACATCATTTTCTTCTATTATACAGGCACCAAAATGTGCCATGTTAAACACATCAGTGCCATATTTTCTCATTCAGCTTTAACTTTTTCCATGCACACTGAAATACACATTGATTTATTTACTGTGGCCTCTTGAACAAATTTCTAATAAACCTTTGTTGTCTTTCCTAAGTCATTTTCACGTTCCAACATGAATCCAACCATCTCACTCCCTAGTACAGACTCAACTGCGCCCTCTGTATTTATGGAGCCACAGAAATGAATTAGTATGACACAAAGATTTTCAAAACTCTAGTCTCATTTCCTCCCCTAGCTTCATCCTCACCATCCTTTCCCTGTGAACTCTCAAACTAAGTTACTACAGTCTCACAGTCGGTGGTATTTACATAGCCTTAGGTCTTTGAGAACTCTGCTTGGACTACTACAGAGTAGTCCTGACAGAGGGATTTCACATATCTGAGGATTTCTGCACAAGGCAGATTTCTCCTGATATCACAGACTGGTTTTCTAAACACGTGCTAGAATTTAAGAGGACTCTCATTTCTCCGTCTCTCTTTGTACTAATCACAAATGCTTTCAGCCATTTGTAACTTGACCCCTAACTCCTATTTACAGTTCTGTATAAAACAAAGTTAAAGGAAGCAGATAGTGGAAGAGATTTAAGAATATGATGTCCCCTACTGCCCAAACTGCTGATCTTATCTATCTTGTCTCCTGTGAATTATTTCTGGGACTATCTATGAGTGCTATTATACCGTGATATATCAATTAAGATAGAATAGATGAACATTTCTTTTTATTTTTGTGTGCATGTGTGTGTCTGTGTCTGCATGTCTATGTGCATCAGAGGGCAGTGCATGTCCCTGTGGAGGACCAGGTGATTTTGGAAATCACTCTGGATTGTCATACCTTCTATTTGCTTTGCTCTGGAGTTTCCCAGGCTCTACCTTCCGGGGCTGGAAGTGTAGGCCTCTGCCATTTCCACCTGGTATTTTTGTATGGGATCTGAACTAGGACCATCTGCTTGCGAGGCAGAGACTCAACCTGAGCCATTTCTCCAACCCCATTTCTTTTTAAATTGAAATGTATAATACTCCTTCCTGTATATTCAGTAATTTCCTACTCAGAGTTTCAATCTTAGCTTTCTTTCTTAATTTAAGGAAGTGTTTATCAGTCAAACTTTGGGTCTGGTGCCATTTTTATGTGCTTCTTTAATATTCAGAGCCTACTTTTTGGGTATAATTTATTAAACTAGACTGCAACTGCCTTGGTGCGTGTGAACCAGTCATGTAAGCCTGAAAGTTACCAGCAGATGCACACCTAATGCCCGTGACAGCAGTTGACATTTTAACACCCTACAAAGTCATCTTATGATTAAGTGACAAATGATAAGCAAGAACGACCACAATCCATGAGGCTCACTGAATACAAACCTGTAACACGAACACCTCTGGAGTAAATGAATGAAAATGGTATTCACATACAAGTCTACAAGTGCATTGAATTCTGCATTTAGGAACCAGAGACCTATGTAATTCGAATTTGCAGAGAAGTGTCTTTTCCTTACCACGTTCAGAGGAAAGGCAAGGATTCCAGGAGTTCAGCTGTCCCTTCAAAGGCTGCAGCTGGGCTGCTCTAAGATACGTCAACTCCCTCCAGGACACTGCTGGAACTCCCTGTGGACCAGCTGGGACCTAAATCAGCAAAATATGATCAGTAAAAGTCTCAGAACAGGACAATGAGCCAGAGCCGCAGATGAAAGACAGGAGAGGAGGGCAGAGATAGATGTGTCCCCACGGTCACACTAGGGAGGGTTACGGAGTTCAGAAAAGCCACGTTAACCTGTTAGGCTACTCCATGCTCCCGACTCTATAAATTCCTTTTCCCGTAACACATCACTTCTGTGTTCCCACCTGCTGCCCTGGGTCATCGAATTCTCTCTCCAAGTCCTCCAGCAGGACCACAGCCTCCTCGCCACGTCTCGGACCATACTGCTGAACCCAAACCTGCAGCTCCTCGGGCAGGATGCTCAAGAACTGCTCCAGCACCAGCAGCTCCAGGATCTGCTCCTTCGTGTTCAGCTCGGGCCTCAGCCACTGACAGCACAGCTGCTGCAGTCGGTTCAGAGCCTCTCGGGGCCCGGGCGTCTCGTGGTAGCAAAACTTCCTGAACTGCTGGCGAAACAATTCCTGACAGGACTGCGTGTTCCCATTCTGGTTCCACTTCTGACTCCAGGAAAAGCTGCCTTCCATTAAGCTGTCTTCCTGATTCGGAAGCTCTAAAGCTGAAACTGCTCTGGATTC
Source organism: Typhlomys cinereus (assembly GCA_023101885.1). Lineage (NCBI taxonomy): Eukaryota > Metazoa > Chordata > Mammalia > Rodentia > Platacanthomyidae > Typhlomys > Typhlomys cinereus. The sequence goes on from JALPQD010000028.1 coordinate 8,019,124, forward strand.
CATCTGGGGCTAAAAATGCTCAGTGCAATTGGTTCTGTGAATGGGAAGGTGTCTCTCCGAGTAATCTCTTCTTCCTACAGGAGACGGAAGAACCATTAACTTAGAGGATGAAAATCAACTCTAACAACTAGTGACACAGAAGGGAAAAAGGTTTAACACTGTAAATAAGTTAATAAGCTGAAAATGGATTCATTTCATTGAATATCTTTCACTATGTTGAATTCCTACTGCTAATTTTAGGAAAAATTATTTTAGAACTAAAAGAATACAATTATCAACACAATCCACATAATGGGAATATTATTACTTTTTCAGTCCTGATTATTTTTAAAATGTAGGTAAAACATAAATATATTTTTTGTACTAGGAATGAACCCATTGCTTTATGCATGGTAGGCAGACTCCTTGCCTCCTCATTGCATTCTGGATTCACCCCTCGCTCCTTTGGAAGGCTGAGGATTAAACCAAGAGCCTTGTCTGTGCTAAGTTAGTGCTAGGCTGGGCTGTATGTGCAGCCTCAGAAATCTTTGATAAAATATAAGCCTGACTTACAAGGAAAATAACTATGTAGAATCCACAATAACTTCCAAAGTTTTAGTATTTGCCTGCCTGTAGAAGATAGTGTTGTTTTGCACTTAAGATTGTGAGCTTCCCTAAAGAAAATGTGATATTTACAATTTCACCACAGTAATACTTGAATTCCTTCAGCAATCAAAGAGGTACGTGTGGGCTCTGTTGCGAGCTGACAGTAAGTGGAAAGAATTTGTGCTCAGAATGAATTTGCTTTAAATTAACCAAGAAGTACATGTAATTAATTCCTTATCACGCACTAAAACATGTTATTACAGAGTCCAAAGAGGCAAGCGCTCAGCTCTCAGAGCGCTAAGGTATTCCGGGAGTGAAATATTCAAAGCGAGTAAGGTGAGAACAATTACGTAGTGGGTTTTGCCACACTGTAGAAACACGACCTGATTTTTGGACTGCAGACATGCGCGTCCCTGAGCTGCTGGAGCCAGACCTCAGCAAAGACCCCTGCCTGGGGCTGAAGCGGGCCGACCCCCCCACTTCTCCAAGCTCCGCTCCCCACGCAGGGAGCGACCTTCTCTCCAGGCCAAAGTCACGTGTGCCCCATTTTCACACGCTGTCCTGCTGCAGCAGCTGCTTCCTGGGAGCAGAGCCTCCCCGGGGTGGAGCAGGGAATAGGGAGGAGCAGGGCCTCCCGGGGGGAGCAGGGAATAGGGGTAGCACGGAATAGGGGGGAGGAGGGAATGGGGGGAGCAGGGAATGGGGGGAGCAGGGAATAGGGGGGAGCAGGGAATAGGGGGGAGGAGGGAATGGGGGGCGAGCAGGGAACCGGGGGAGTAGGGTCTGGGGGGAAGAGCAGGGCCTCCCCTGGGCTCCCGGGGTGAGCAGCGAATGGGGGGTAGCAGGGAACCCGGGAGCAGGGTCTGGGGGGAGAGCAGGGGCTCCCTGGGGGAGGAATAGGAGGGGCTGGGGGCGCGGACCCTAGCATCTAGGGCGGGGCGCACGGTGCTGCTGCGTGAAGCAAGCCCGCACCCCGCGAGACCCTCGACTCGGCCCGCCTGTAATGACGTCACCGCCGGGGCGCGTCGTCACACACCTGCTCCTCCAGGCCGCGACCCGAGGCGCTGGTCTCCTGGCCGCGCTCGCCCCGGTCCCGGTCACCTCTGGGCGCCTGCAGCCGGGCCGGGCGTGCGCCGTGAACGCAGAGCCTCGGGCCGCCCCGGGCCGCGGCGGGACGGGCAGCCGAGTGCGCGCCGCCTCCTGCTCGCCGCGTCCTCGCGGCGACGCCCTGGGCACCGCGTGTGGCCGGCGGGGGACCGCGGGCACGTGGGCGTGTTCCTGCGCGCGCCCGCCCCGCCCCTTCCGGCCGCTGGGCTCCTCGCTGGGCCCCGCCCCGCCCCTTCCGGCCGCAGGCGCGTAGCGCTGGCGTTCGCTCCGCCCCTTCCGCTCGCGCCCTGCGGCGCGGCTCGCTGTCCTTGTTCCCAGCTTCCCCGCAGCCTCTCAGCGCTGGGCTTCCGCGCTGCGCTCCGTCCTGGCTGCCTGGTGCCTCCTCCGCCTCTCTCCTTCCTGGGTGCCTCTCCCCCCCCCCCGCCCCTCTCCTTTTTGGCTGCGGAGCGGGGCCGTCCTTGGCCTCAGCCTCAGGACCACTTTCCGTGCATCTTTTTCCAGTCTCATGTTTGTCATTGCACAACACACAGAACCATCCGAGAGGCGGGAGCCAGAAATCCAGGGAAACTGTTGCTGGCTTTAGATGCTGTCCCGTGCATTCTTAGCCTTTCGGTTGGTGGACACCAGAGACCTGGTTGCAGATCCAAAGTTTTGTCACCAAGATGTCAAATCAGTACCGAGGTAGACATTAATGACTATGAATGGAGTTAAAAATAGCCCAAGATAATTTTACTCTGAACTTGAAATATTGCAACCTGTATACATCCGTGAGGCTGTGACCTGCCAATACACGTGCAAGTGCAGCTTCTGTCCAGAAAGTTCTGTTTCCCTCGGTTTTTTTAACTGGAGCATGGGAAGCTTCCACGGAAGGACGTCTCTCTTCCGAGGGGAGAAGTCGGGGTGGAGGCACATGCCAGCAAACCTCACAGATCTGAGTTTGGTCCCTGCAAACCCCTTGATGAAAGGAGAGAATCATTTCCTACAGGTCTTCTTGAGCCACACCTCCTCGTCAACTACATAAATGAATGTATGTTTTAAGGTCCTGGGTAATATTGAAAAGATAAGAACAAAGAAGATGTCTCATTTTCCCAGATTGAGGTCTGGCATCTCCCCAGACCTCAATATTCACCATCAATCATAAACTGTTGTTCTTGTGTAGTTATTACAACCAAATAATTAACTTTTTAAACTTTTTTTTGTTTTTGGCCATACACTGTTGGGACTAAGTAGAAAACTTAGACCCACATAAGGCACTAGGGAAAAATCTATCACTTTTAACTGTGGTCTTATGGAAGGCATCATTTGTAATGACTCACATTTGTCTTGTTTTCCTTCTGTTTTGTAAGGCTCTTGTGTTCTTTAACAGGTGATTTTCTCTCAAGGTGGGGTCTCAGTATTCCTGGCTGACCTTGAAGTCATGAAGTGCTAGAGGTTGATGTTGAACCTCTGATGTGTCTCTGTCTTCCTGGTGGTTGATAACAGTCATGAGCCCCACTGAACCCAGGGCTAAGTCTACTAGCAAGCACTCCACCAATAACACAGCTACATCCTTAGTTCTTGCATTATTCTTGCATTACCTTTATTATAATATTTTATTTATTAGAAAAAAAGGAGAGGGGGGTTCACATATGCGATGGCACTTGCGTGAATATTAGTGGACAGTTGTTAGAAGTTGATTCTTTTACCCTATGGGTTGCGGGAAACAAATTTAGGACATAGTCAAAGTTTTCATGTGGGCACCTTTATTGGTGTGGCCATCTTGGCAGCATCTAGAATGGTTATGTAGTCTGTGGCCTAGTATCTGTGTTCTTATTCCAAGGCGTACTCCATGTGATTCTGACTGTGTAGTGATGGTGCAAAGCTCTGTTGCCCGGCTGTGTCCATGGACTATGAGGCATATCTCTCCATCCCATCCAACATCCTCCTGACTTGTCACTCATCCTGGGTCATCAGTACCAAAGTTTTATCTGCCGTTTCTCGTTTCTTTCCTTCTGTGCTATCCAACTTTCTTTTTAAAATATTCATTCATTCATTCATTCACTCATTCATTCAGTATCAGAAAGCACTGCGTGTTCCTATAGAGGACCAAGGGTGACTTCACTTCAGGAATCATCCTGGATTGCTTCTACCTCCTTGCTTTACTCTGGGATTTCCCAGGTTCGCCCATCAGGGCCAGAAGTGCAGGCTGCTGCCTTTCTGCCTGATATATATATTTTAACATGGGAACTCAGCCCTTTCTGCTTGCAAGGCAGAGTCTTAACTCCTGAACCATCTGTCCAACCCCTTATTCAACTTTCTTGAATTCACTTTGGTTATTATTTTCAGTAAGTGTTTTTGCTTTGGGCCAAATTCATATTCTTTATGATTAGCTTGTCAACTTTCTTGAATTCACTTTGGTTATTATTTTAAATAAACCTTTTGGCTTTGCATCAAATTCATATCATTCTTTATGATCCATTTGTCAAGTTTCACAACTGCTGCTCTAATGAATACTGTATTAGGTTTCTCTGGAAATTACAGAATGGCTAGAATGCAGTGTGTGTAGTGATAGATAGATAGATAAATAGATTTATTACATAGCCTCATAATAAAGGTAGAGCCCTTAAAGTAGCTACCCGTAGCTGCTCATTCTTGACCAGAATGTCTTGTGGAGCCAAAGGATCCCAAGAAGGTCTCGAGCCTCTGTCTCCCTGGAGGGTTGAAGACTCGGCTCTGACGGTAGTGATGACCAGCAAGGCTAGAGACCAGGCTCCAAAGGCAGTGGGAGCAGCGTCAAGGTGGAAAGGATGGAGCTCTGTCAGCTAAGGATGGAGGCAGCAGCGGCAGCAGCAACAAAGAAGGTAATGAAGCTCGAAGAAGGCGAAGATGCTGGAATAGTAGACCCCACAGCAAGCCCCTCTGCCTCGCACTTCCTACTACCCGGTCCACCGCTGGAGAGCGCCACCACTATGGACTGGTTTTCCACATCACTTAAGCATCACCTGCACACTGGCTCAGGGCCTGCGCCCACTATTGCTTATCCACAGCTGTGCCCCAAGGAGCCTGCAACTGTCACAGTTGACACTGGAGTCTAACCACAGCAAACCTTGCTCAGATGATTTGGGGAACAAGGAGTAGATTGAGGTTTCAGTTCATCCTGGCGGGAGGGTGTCAGCACTGGGAGCCGAGGGAGGCTGTCGTGTCACATCTGCGCCGGGAGTAGAGGAGGCAGCGAGGCTTCAGACTTGCTTTCTGACATCCCGGTTTCCCAGGATTGCTCACGGCCATCTCCATCTTATCCACAGCCCTGCGATAGTCCTGCTCACGGCGGGTGCTGGGAGTATTCTCACGCCAAGCGTCCAGCTTGCCAGCGGCCTTTCCAAACTGTTCCTCTTAGGATGCCCAGAGGCCCAGATGTCAGACTGATAGAGGAAACTAACTACTGCACAGTTCATATGTCGCCTAACTTCTGAAACCTTCCAGCCTTCCGTGAGCACCATATGATGATTTGGTCTTCTTGACTTACATGTATCTATAGCGTCTACAAGAACACTTAGAATACATGGGCTACTTTTTGTTTTTTTATTTATGTTTGCGTGTATGTCCTGTGTGTGTGTGTGTGTGTGTGTGTGTGTGTGTGTGTGTGTGTGTGTCAGAGGGCACTTGTGTGCCTGGGGATGCCCAAGAGTGATTTTGGGAATCGCCCTGGATTGCTTCTACTTCCTGTTTGCTTTGCCCTGGAGTTTCCCAGGCTCCACCTTCCAAGACTGGAGTGCAGGCCGCTGCCATTTCCAGCCTGGCGTTTTTTAATGAGGGGATCCAAGAACTGAACTCAAGACCTGCTGAGAGGCAGAGGCTTGACCCTGAGCCCTCTCTCCAGTCCATCGATGCCTTCTAAATTAAAGGACTTGCTTTTAGAAATCACCCTGAGGATGTATCTTTCACTACCACTTCATTCTCTGGTAAATTCCCTGTTTGCTTTGTGAGACGAGCCAGGAGCATCGTCGCCATTGTCGCTGCCAAGTCTCTGGGCCGCGTGGCTGTGGGAGCACATGAACAGGATCAGCTGTCCCCACGCCAGCCAACTGTGAGCGGATCACATGGGACATGAAGGAGAGTGGCGCTCCGAAGTTGCCCCGCTTGCCTTAGAGCCCTGGCTGGGGCTGTGCATGGAGCTGCGTCTTCAGCTTCACTTGCAGTGCCAGGCGGGAACTCATTCTTTCTTGACTGTTTGCTTGACTGTCATTGCTGTTATATAGTCCCAAGTAAACTTTTAGCAATTTGTTGTACACTTTTACTGTTTATAGTGCTATTTCTTGGGGCTGGAGAGGTGGCTCAGGGGTTAAGCCTCTGCCTTGCAGGCGGAAGGTCCCAAGTTCGGATCCTAGACCCCACATATAGGTGCCAGGCAGAAGCGGGGGCAGCCTGCGTTTCTGGTCCTGGTAGGGCGGAGCCTGTGAATCCCAGGGCAGAGTAAACAAGGAGGAGGAGGAGGAGGTGGAGGCGTCCATGGTGGTTCCCGAATTTGTCCATGATTCTACACACACATACACACACACACACACACACACACACACACACACACACACACTTGAATAAATAATAATAAAATTTATAGTGCTATTTCTTAGGAAAATTAACTTTTATATATGACTACACGATCACTAACAGATACCACTAATAGTAATGCAGTTAAATAAGTGGTTAAGATTTGGGGTCAGCCGATGACTTCCTCCTCCTGTGTAAGTATGCAGGGAGTGTGTGGTGAGGCCCCTGCACACCTGGGGCTCATGCACACCTGGGGCCCCTGCACACCTGCAGGTCCATGCACACCTGGAGGTCCATGAGCACCTGGAGGCTCCTGCACACCTGAAAGTCCATGCACACCTGGGGATCCATGCACACCTGGAGGCTCCTGCACACCTGGGGCTCCTGCACACCTGAAAGTCCATGCACACCTGGGGATCCATGCACACCTGGAGGCTCCTGCACACCTGAAGGCCCCTGCACACCTGGGGCCTCTGCACACCTGGAGGCCCCTGCACACCTGGAGGCCCCTGCACACCTGGGGCCCCTGCACACCTGGAGCCCTTTCACGCCTGGGGCCCCTGCACACCTGGAGGCCCCTGCACACCTGGGGCCCATGCATAGCTGGGGCCCTTGCTTACCTGGGGCCCATGCATGCCTGGAGGCCTCTGCACACCTGGGGCCCATGCATAGCTGGGGCCCTTGCATACCTGGGGCCCATGCATGCCTGGAGGCCTCTGGACACGGGGGGGGGGGCATGCACACCTGGATGCTCATGCACATCTGGGGCCCATGCACACCTGGAGGCTCATGCACACCTGGGGCCCATCTTCCTCCATCTTCCTCCCTTGAGACAGCATGTCTCACTGAACCTGAGCCAGGCTGCAGTGGCTTCCTGCCTTCCCAATACACTGCTGGGTTAAGGGCCTGTGGTCAGGTCTGGCTTTTACTTGGGTTCTGGGGATTTGAACTCAGGTCCTCATGCTTATGCATGTTCCCATCCACCGAGTCATCTCCCCAGCTCCTAATCTGCTCACTTGCCCATTTTTATTGATAAACTTTGTTCTTCAACAGTTTCATATGAGTAAAGAATAAATTCTGATTACATAACCCCATATCTCTTCCAATCCTGCCAATTGTCTGTCTTCTGAATCTCCCTCTCAAATTCATGTCTTTCTGTGTCCCACTGGACTTAACACTGGTCTGAGTGGCTGTGGCTTTGGGACTACCTGCAGCAGCGTAGTGGGCTCCCCACAATTTGTGGATTCTGTACTTACCCTCTCACCCCACTTTATGGATCTCCTGCCTTTGCTTTCAAGGTTGTTTGCTCACCTCTCTGGTCTTGGCAATGACGACAAAACTACACTGACAAGTCAAGCCGTCTGTGTTTTAAATGGTGACTCATCTCTGTTTCCCGGGTTACTGCATGGGAAGTAAGGACTCAGGCAAAGCCTTTAAACGGCATGCTGGGCACTGTCAAAGGTTTACAATCAAGTGAACCACCACGAGTTCGCACAGGTCAGCATGTCAACCGGGAGAACAAAATTCAGAAACATACAAATGAATATGGTTTGCTAATGACTGACTCTAATCAAGCTAAGTAAATCTAGCTATTCATCTGTTTTGAAATCAGCTTGCCTCAAATTACAATTCTACTGTTACGAAAAGACTTGCAGACCTGCAGGTAAGTGTTCGTCTAGCTGAGCTATGAGGTGTGCAGACAGACATGAGGCTCCGGGTTATTAAACATTCTTAATTTCACATCTCCTGAGGCCTCTTTGGTTGCTATCTTTCCTCCCTCCCTACCTGGTCAGGATCCCTGCTGAACGTATTGCATGGTGCCCTGCTGATTTAGCAAGCAGGTGCTAATGAATCAGCAAAGGTGGTGCCTCCACTGCTTTGACAACACTGGTTGGAGGGCATGGAGGAAACAGCCGCTAGCCCTTCACTTCACAGAGTGGCACTGTGGGGCGGTGAGGAAGGAACGTCTGCAATCTTGAGTCATTTCCCTCGACTCTGCTGCCACCTTCTGGCCACATGTGGCAGGGCAGCTTCACATCCTATTGGAATTCACAATGTAATTCCTCTAACATGCAACATGGGCATTTAGATTTTTTTTATGTCAAAAGGAATCTTCATATATTTAAATAATAAAGAAAATGATATAGTGTCATAGAAGCCGAATTATCTGGAATATTTTCTATAGTTTGAACGGAATTCACAGTAGGCTTTGTCACACCTACTTGAACTACAAAGCAGAGGCAGTTAGTTTTGGGGCAAGTCGTTCTCCCAAGATGCTGGGTTAGTTTTGCCAAGTTTGCTGTTTAATTGATGGAGTGCATGTGGGACCTGGGATCTGAACTTAGGACCTTCTGCTTTTGAGGGACAGTCTTAACCCCTGAGCCATCTTCCAGGCTGCCTGGGATTCCTTTTAAACTTAAAGTTGCATCTGACAAGGTTCCCGGGGCCTCATGGTCAGGGTCGTCCTCCCTCGGCCTGCTGAGTCTCTGGACTGCGGGTGCCGCTGCTGTGTATTTCAGCCTTCGGAAGCCTTTCCTGGAGCTTGGGATGGACAGAGCAATATTGTTTATGATTTAGTGTTAGGACACAGCTTTATTTTCAAAGGGACACAATGACAAACACCCCTTGTGCACTCATTTCTCAGAAGCCCAACAGAAGTGGGGTGCTATTGGTTGTTCCAGGCTCTCTATGCAAGAATAAGCAAGTCAGAGTTTTAAATTTTAATCTCTTTTATGCAAAAGTTTGCACATCAGATTTCCACTCTGTCTTTGTAAAAGCCAATAACATACTCAAGAGATGTTTACATATTTATTTGAAGGGCTTTGTCATTGCCTACTTTTGTCTGACATCTTTAATGTAAAATTATTAAACTATAATTCATTCAATCAGCTTCTTACTAATAGACACTTATATTGTTTCCAAACTTTTGCTATCTCTTGTATCATTGCTATAAGAATAACCATGTATATACCAAATAGAATTATTAATTTTTAAAAATTGTTAAATGTGGATTTTTTTTCTTACTTTCCTTTTGAGTTGCTCTATCTCCTTATCACTTTGCTGTGGGGATTCCCAGACTCTGCCTTCCGGGTCCAGAACTACACACCTCCACTGTTTCTACCTACCGTTTCCATGTGGGGTCTGGCATCAGAACTGAGGTCCTTTTCCTTTGGAGACCATTTCTGAACCATTACCGCAGTCCAAGTTCTTCCTTTTTCCTCTCCTCTCCTCTCCTCTCCTCTCCTCCCCTCCCCTCCCCTCCCCTCCCCTCCCCTCCCCTCCCCTCCCCTCCCCTCCCCTCCCCTCCCCTTTCTGCTGCATCCCGCTGCATTCCATTCCACTCCACTCCATTGGTTTCTGTTTTCTCTGCACATGCAACACCGTTTCGTTGGCAATTGGAATCAACCGAAAGGATTTTTGTTTGTCTGAGGAGCAGTTTGAGACATGAGCATCCTGTGCTTTGGTTGGCTATTCTGATTCTTAAGGGGAGGTCCATAAGTCAGAGCTGGAGCTGCCTTGCCTGCCCTGTTTCTTAGATGTGCTGTTGATGCTTAAAAATACTGTATTAACCTTGTATGCTTGGCCCGGATGAAGTACAACGCTGGTTCTTACCTAGTTCTACAATCGGTATTTCTGGCGCACTTTTCCTTTCAGTATAATTTCAGTTGTTTCTTGCTACAACTTGGTGAACACTTCGAGTTCATTTCTATGGATGACAAAACTAAGCAAGAGATTGGATCTATGAAAATGCCCTCACATGCAGAGGGTGAGACCTGGATTTGAAGGCAGGTGTTTTTGTTTGTTTTCGCTTAATTTTTCTATTTGTTTTTGAGATAACTCAGACTCAAGGGGAAGCTGGAAAATACTATGGAGACCTTCATGCATTTCTCCAGTTTTCCTCAGTGTTTCAACTTGATAAACACACTGGGAAAGAGGGGCGATCATCTGCACAGGGCCAGTGAGCTGGCGCATGGGGTAAAGGCGCTTGCTGCACAGGCCTGGCAGCCCGAGTTTGATCCCTGGAATCCACAGGAACATGGAAGGAGGGACTGATTCCACAAAGCTGTTCTCTGACCTTCAAATGGCATATGCATGTCCTGCCTTCTTCACACACACCACACACACACACGCACACACACACACACACACACACACACACACACACACGAAATAATGAAAATCAAGTAGAATCAAAAGAGTTATGCCAATCATAAAGCTTTGGGATATGTTGAGCCTCCTCAATAACCACAATGCAATCTTTACAGAACTGCAGCATCTGTTGAAGGCTCGAACACCCAGGGGGCTGCTCGGATGGTTACGTCCGGTTAATTTGAAGAACTTGACCCCTTATAACAGCAGGCCACCCATCCACGCCCTTGGCCTGGGCTTGGCAGCTGTGCATCATCCCTGAGCAGAGTTCATTGCTGTAGTGTGAGACAGGGTCTTGATGGCCCAGGCTGGCCGCCAGTTCTGTGCAGTCCACTCTGGTTTGAACTTACTGATCCTTTCTGTTCAGCCTCCTGAGTGTGTTTTTTTTTTTTTTTTTTAAATTTACTTTGTCAGTATATTTGATTACCTTCCTCTGCCTTCATTTGTTTCTGTCAATGCTGATTGGTGTTTCCAAGGTGACGCCTCTGTCTTCAAGTCTGGGACCTCTGAAGGGAAAACGAAACCCAGGAACTCATGGCTGCACTGTCCTGGGGTGTGTTGTTGTGAGTGTGTGGCATGGAGCTGTGCTGTGTGTGAGCGTGTGGCGCGGAGCTGTTTCCCACACTGCTAGCTGCATTTTGCTGGAAGGACAGGGCAACTGCGTTGCTCCATTTTGTCCTGAAACCAGAAGTCTGTAGAACAGTTTTTAAAAACCTGCATGTGCATGCATGTGCGTGTATGTGTGTGTGTATGTGTGTGTGTGTGCAATGTGTTCTTGTATGTGTACATGCTTGTGTGAGTGCACAGGCCGCAGCTCGCGTGTAGAGGTCAGAGAGCACCCTCAGGACAATTCTTTTTCGCTGCTGTGAGCAACAGTTGGCCGTGAACGCCTTTCTCTTCTTCTCTGTAGGAGCTCTGGGATTATCAACTTTACATGGGTTTGGGGGCTTAAATGGAGGTCCCCGTGCTTGCATGGCAAGCACTTTACCCACTGAGCCAATAACTGCCACCCCAGCAGTTTAAGTCCATTACAGCATCTGTGCTCACGTTTGGAAAGTAGACTCAAGTTCTCTACCATACAGCTGGCTTTCCCCACAGATGTTCTACAATGATCACTAGCAGTATTAAAATCTTATGTCCCGAAGTCACAGAAAAAAATCTCAAAGACAAAGCTTAAGATATAGGATGCAAATATAAATGCACTTTAGGGACTACAACATGACTTATTTACCAAAAGGAAAAACAGCACTAGAATATAAATGGAAACAAAAACAAAATCAAACAAGTAGCTGAAGGCAGCCTTGGTAGCTCACACCTCTAATACCAGCACAGAAGCAGAGCATCAGGAATTCAAGGCCAGCAAGGCTGCACGGCTAGACGCTGTGGCACAACCTCCTAGCCCCCTCTCCTCCCCAAAGACCACATAGGCTGAATGTGCCCTCTGGGGGTCACCCATTCTTTGGGGGCTAAATAAAACGGGCCTTGTAAAAGAAGAGGATTTTGCAAACTCCAGGACCCATCCAAATTCACATGCAGAGCCCAGTGAGACATGTACTCGTTGGTTCTGTTGGAGTTACCCAGGGTATTATAGTTTGCTTTGTGAGCGTCCAGTCGAGTGCCAGGCTTGCCAAAGGCCTGAATTTGGCAAAGCTGCAATAAGATGAAATGCTGTTTCAGAAAGAAAGAAAAAGTAAAAAAGAAAGAAAGAAGAAAAAAGAAAGAAGAAAGAAGAAAAAAAGAAAGAAGAAAGAAAAAGAAAAAAAGAAGTTTCAGCTCAAGCTGTTCTCTGCAAGTTAAGCTTAGATTGAATCAAGTCAGCCCAACACAATTCCACACAGGCGCTATTATCACATCCCTTCTTTTCAAGCAGCTAAAACCTCAGACCTGTTGGCTGTCACATCCAATCCTGCGAAAGAGAAAATTCTTAAAGCCTCCTCATTTCTAACTCCAGTCTTCTTTTCCTGTTCAACATTGAATTTTAATTTGTAAACCTATTTAGAATCTTCTGCCAAAACGGGCTGGAGAGGTGGCTCAGGGGTTAAGCCTCTGCCTTGCAGGCAGAAGGTCCTGAGTTCGGATCCTAGACCCCATGTATAGACACCGGGTAGAAGCGGGGGCGGCCTGTGCTTCTGGTCCTGGTAGGGCGGAGCCTGTGAATCCCGGGGCAGAGTAAACAAGAGGAGGTGGAGGCATCCATGGGGGTTCCTGAATTCTCCCGTGGTTCTACACACACACACACACACACACACACACACACACACACATACACAATTAAATAAATAAAAAAAAGAATCGTCTGCTAATGAAGATAAGGAATCTGAGAATAATCGTATTTGGTAAACTAATATTTCAACGGGCATAATACAAAGATCCATATATCATATGTTAAGCTAGAAGAAGAAAATATGAAACAAAAACAGGCCATTACTTGCAGCAGTGACCATGGATTGACATTGAAGGCTGTCAGTTTTTGTTGTTGTTGTTGTTATTTTTTTTTTCTGTTGTTTTTCTCCAGGGCACAGCACAGTGAGGCCAGAGGATTACCAGTTTGAAGCTAACCTAAGCTACACAGAAAGTCTCAGACCAAGGCTGGAGAAATGACTCAGGGGTTAACTTTTGGCAAAAGGACCTGAGTTCAGATCCTCAGATCCCACATAAAAATGCCAGGGGTATGGTGACAGACTGCATTTCAGCCCTGGAAGGTGGGGTCTGGGAAACCCCAGAGCAAAGTTATTAATAAGGAGTTACAGCAATCCAGGATGATTCCCTAAGTCACCCTTGGGCCTCCACAGACACATATACTACCCTTTTTCTACACACACCCCCACACACATACATGCCCCCACCTATACATATAGTAAATAAATAAATGTAAAAAACTCTCAGGCCAATTTGAAAGTTTGTGCTATATAGTGAGCTCAACCCCTCTTTCTCCAAAACAAAAAACAAACAAAAGCAACAATTACAACAACAGCAACAAAAGTCAGGGCCCAATGCTACCCTCCTCCATCTCCAGCTGTTGCATAAACACTTCTACAGGGACAGCCCCTGGAAAGGTCTAACTGGACACAACACAGTCATTTCCTCATCTTGTTCCCATAGACATTGATGCAAAGGAGGAGGATACTAAAGATGTGGCTATTTTATTTTTTGCATGTGCATGGGTGTACATGTGTGTGTGGGCATTTGTACAAGCGGGCACTTGAGTGTGTGTGCCTGTGGTAGCCCAAGGGGGACATCACGAATCATCTTGGCTAGCTGGACCTTCTTATTGCTTTGCCTTGGGACTTCCCAGGCTCTGCTTTCCAGGGCCAGAATTAGAGGCTACCACCATATCCTCCTGACATTTTTATGTGGGATCTAGGGATCTGAACTCAGGACCTTTTGCTTGTGAGGCAAACTATTGTGCTATCTCCACAGCCCAGATGTGCTTATTTTCTCAAAACTTGTTCTCTATCATATGTGATAGGCTTTTGCAACTTCATAAACACTTTTGATATAGATGGACAGTCCACTAGGAGAAGGCTCTAGAGCTGATTGGACAGGGTAAGGTGTGCTTTGGGTAGACCCGCCCACTACACAAAAACACCCTTGGCACCTTCAAGCACTGCTCTGCTTCTGTCTTCTAGTGCACTAATTCCCACCCTTGGGCTCTACCCAGAGTCCTGATTCTATGTCTATGTGACTATAAGTCATTTTTTTTTTTAGTAATGTTGATTTAAGTTATTCATTGAAAAGGATCTAAGTGAAGTGTGGTGGCTTCCAGTTTTTTTTTTTTTTTTTTTTTTAATCAGTGGAAATTGGAAAGGACTTTCCAAAGTCTTCTGTTCTTTTTCCTGAGGCCAGAAATAAAGCGTAAGTCAGCCTCATCTAAGCTCGTGAAGACCCCTGGCCTGTGTTTGTTCAATATAAACTCAAGGTTTTGTGGATTATGGAAGCCACTCTGGGAGGAGAAAAGCTCTAATCTGAACAAATCAGTGCAGACCAACCATCCAGAACTCTCTAGGGGGCAGCTTAGGGTAAAGACCTTTCCTAGTTGGGCCATCAATCAACCCAAATCAAAACCGGTCTGTTCATTAAATTGCAAGTGGCCATCTGTTAGCTCGGTCATGTGTTTTTCTTTTCTCTGGGCTAGTTATCATTGTATAGATCCAGCCTCTTCAGTAATTAGACGAAGCTTGATCTTTCAGGTGAAGCAGAGGCTAATTTTATCTGGGATGGAATATGGGCTTATTATTCCATTTGGTTTAGCCATTAGAGGGAAAAGAAAGCCAATTTGTTATTTTAAAGTTTACAAGGGAGGGCAATTAGAAGCTGGATTGGTAATCGACTTTTGCTGGGAAATTTTCAAAGCTCCCGAACGAATTGTTTTGTGTTATTCTTTTTCTTAGCTTGGCAAAGACAACGGCTGTGTTTACATCTCTCTGTTTAATTTCAGACCTGGACGGTGTTCGGTCTTTATAAAGCAATTCATACATGTGTAATGGATCCAGTTACTGTACAGGGCCAAGTTTCCATAGTCAGCGTTAGCAGTTTGTTGCATATTCCCGTGAGGGGTGGAGTAAAGATTTCTCATAAATAGTGCTCGCTTCGGCAGCACATATACTAAAAAATTGGAACGATACAGAGAAGATTAGCATGGCCCCTGCGCAAGGATGACACGCAAATTCGTGAAGCGTTCCATAAAAAAAAAAAAAAAGATTTCTCATAAATAATGCTGTACGAGGGTACTTCTAAAGGACGGTGGGGTGCGATGTAGGAACCTGGAGAGGCACGTCTCAGCATGGCAAAGAGCGAGGACATGGCCCCTGCTTTCCTGAGTTTGGGAAGGGCAGAATCAGAAGCCAAGGCAGCCTTCTCCATACCATTCTTTCCTTGGCAACTCCAAGTTGCCTCTTGTGGCTCATGACTTTAATTTTGGCAAATGCTGGTTTTTAACAGTCCAGGTACAGAAGTGAGGTTCTGGGCAATTCTGGAAAATGACAAAAAGATTTTGTCTCCTGGCTTCACTTTTCATTCAGTGGTTCTGCTTTGGAAATTCCTTTCATCTTGGAAAAGGGACCATAGGGTGTCAGGGCAGAACCACTCCAATGTTTGGGGGGGTCTTGGGTCAGCGTAAGGGGAGGTCCAAGTACTCTTCCTGATTCAGTTCTATGTGTGTACACTGTGGGGTCCCACTTACAGCTCTACCTCCTGTCCCTCCAGAGCCCCAAACAATCATGTTGATGCTCCGTAAGGAGGGCTGCATAGGTCCACAACCTGGACTCGGGACCACACAGGGGATTCCAGGTTCTAGAATCTGTCAGAGGGAGGCCCGAGGCCAGGGTGAGGCCCGAGGCCAGAGAAAGACCAGGACTGAAGAACATGGCTGCCTCACTTGAAAGCAAGTACTTGGAAACAACCAGTCTGTCTAACAGTAGAAGAGAGGTTGAGAATATCCCTTGGATGGGAAATTATAAATCATTAAAGTGTACATCTTGGGGGTTTTAACACAGTAAACAATATTTAATGTGTTAAGAAAAAAAGATTTTGGGGGCTGGAGAGGTGGCTCAGGAGTTAAGCCTCTGCCTTGCAGGCAGAAGGTCCTGAGTTCGGATCCTACACCCCATGTATAGACGCCGGGCGGAAGCGGGGGCGGCCTGCGTTTCTGGTCCTGGTAGGGCGGAGCCTGTGAATCCTGGGGCAGAGTAAACAAGGAGGAGATGGAGGTGTCCATGGTGGTTCCCAAATCCGCTGTGGTTCTACACACACATGCATACACACACGCATACATACACACACACGCACAATTGAATAAAAAAGATTTTTATCTTCCTAATATACACACATGTACTAATATGCATGTATATAGGTATGTGTGGGCACGGGTACTTGGGTTGCATGTTCACATATGTGTGACTGTGTGTGTGTGAATGCTCGAATGTGTGTGTGCATATTCACATATGTGTGGACGTATGTGTGCACATGTTCATATGTGTGAGCAAGTGTGTGTGTGAATGCTCAAATGTGTGTGCATGTTCACGTATGTGTGGACATACGTGTGCATGTTCACATGCACATGGACGTGTGTGTGTGTGTGTGTGTGTGTGTGCAGGTGTGCATGTAGCTGTACACACTTGAGTGTGGAGGCCTAAGTTGATCTCAGGAATCATCCTTGATTGTTCTTGTAGCTTAATCTTTGGAAACAGAGTATCTCACCAAACCAGAGCTCCCTGACTGCCAGTTTGCTCTGGGGATCCCCAGTCTCTGCCTTCCACAGTGAGAACAGCGGCTGCTGCACCCAAGCGCCCCGGGGAGCTGGATTCCTGGCACTCTGCCCACGTGCCCACTGCTTTCGCTCGCTGGTGGCAGCTCCAGAAGTTTCTGTTTATTCTGGCAGCACTGAGGCTTGAACCCAGGGCCTCTGTGCGCTCGGCAAGTGTCTCTCTGTGAGCTACGGCCTTGAAACTTTTGGTGCCATTTTGAGAAGGCCTGTATTATAAGGGTGACAAACTCAATTAAACCTGCTGATTTTTTCAGTATTCTGTGAGATGTGGCAAAACTTACAAATATTTATCTCTACTGGGATTCTTGGCTACAATAGGTGAAGTTTTAATGGATAAACCAAACACACTTCCTTTTTTAAATTTTTATTTATCGGAGAGAGAGAGAGAGAGAGAGAGAGAGAGAAGGGAGAAAGAGAGAGGAGAGAAAAAGTGACACGGAGACATAGACTCATGGTATGGTCCACAGGTGGAGGTCCAAGGACAACTTTCTGAAGTCCCTTCTACCATGTGGGCTTCCTGGGAAGGAACCCAGGCACCAGGTTTGCAAGTAAGCACCTTAACCACCCAGCCATGTAATTGGTCCAGGTCACTTTTTCTCTAGCACTTGTTTGGAGGTTCTAGCAGGGAAGCTTAGCTATACCTATGTCCTTGCCGTAAGGATGGTCCTCCCCCACCAGCGAGGTCCTCCCTCACACAGTGCACAGCCTGGGAGCGCCGCGCATGAAACTGTGAAGGAGGGGCACACGCACCCTGGCCAGTCTCAGCCAAATCTGCCTGGCAGCCAGTGGGGTGACAGGTGCGGCAGACCACTCTCACCTGGCTCCACAAGGCATAGCTAGGAAGCACTTCTCCATCCATCAAGCAGGGCTGCGGACACCAAGTCTCTTCTCTAGTCCTTGGATTTCAACTTCTTGATAATAATCACACAAAGAAGTTACAACTGTTTTCTTCTCACAGATGAAAAGGAAACAATCCTGGATGCTTGGATTTTTTTGCCAGACACGGGCAAATTGGTTATGATTGCAGCTTCCTTAATTGGCATGTAAACTCACTTTTAACTGTGACTTAACTCCTAAGAATGTGAGTCATTCAAATTGGAGAATTCTCCTGATTTATGCATCACACTTTCACGTGCCCTTTGCATGCTTTATGCAAATTAGTAAGTAATCAAATTGCCAAGTTCTGTTTGTACAACTTGGTGTTCTAATTAGTTTAGGATGGCAGTTCATTTATATGAAGATGCTTTACAAGCCAAAAGAGTGTTGTAATTTTTAATTGAATGGCTGCCTCAGATCAGAGATCCACTGAATTTTATTTTGGCTCTGTACTCTATAATCTCCCTATTTTAAGTATCTATTCTTTGAACTTTGACATCTCCCATGGGGTTGTGAGATTGACGCTTGAGCTAGGGATGATACACAGTCGAAGGCAGAGTTATTGAGTGCTTTGAACATTATTTATCTTTGTAAAGTTTGATAGGTTGTGGAGTATGGTTAAAAAAAAAAACAACAACAAAAACCCGACAACATCCTGAAGTTAGGCCAAGATTGGAATCTCCTTGTACTAATTAGCACTTTATACAACCTGCTAGGCGTGCTCACTGGAAATCAGTCTGACACAGAGCTGACTCAAACTTAAGGTGGGCGTCAAACCACACGATGAACAAGTGACGAGTAAAGGCTGTGCCTGCCATTGACGGTCCCGTTTGACCTTTACCTCTGGATGCATTTGCTAAACAGTCCGCACTGCTTCAGTACCATTAGAAAGACATTTTCCAAATGACTGTGGGTGTTTGTTTGGAGACAGGGTCTGAGGAAGCCCAGGCTAGACTTGAACTCTGTGTAGACAAGGATGACTTGAGGCTTCTGATTCTCCTGCCTCAGTTTCCCTGTGCTGGGTCACAGCAAACGCCACCACGTTTGATTGTGATGTGCTCTCCGGAGAACAGTACTTGTGTTTGAACACTTGGCCCTCCAGCTGGTGATGCTGTTTTGGGAGGTTGTAAAACTTTCTGGAATACTTGGCCAACTTAGGCTCTGCTCCGTGCCGGGCCTCCATCCCTCCACGGTGGACTGCATCCCCTCAAAGCACAGGCCAGAAAAAAGGAAAAATTTCTTTAAGTTGCTTTTTCTTCAGGTAATTGCTCACAGAGATGAGAAAAATGAATACAAATTTTGTATCTTTTAAACATCCAGCAATATTAGCAAAATAGTATTGCCCAAACTAGATAAAGATTCATTTAGAAGAAATCAGCAAAAAGATGAAATTAATGTAAGAAAGGAGTTTTCAGCACAAGCAAGGTATGGATCGTGAAGGGGGGGTGGTAGCCTGTGCTGTCTGAAGCCTGCCATCTGGGCATGGGCTAGAGAATCTTTGAGCCTGTGTGGCAAGCACCTTATTGGCTGACTATCTCATCAGCCCTGTAAGTTAGCGGTTTTCTTACTGTAAGAATTTCTATTATAGCTCCTAGCACAGAGCCTGGCTGAGTAGAGCTACTGTGTTTTCTCTACTTCTCTGTCTTTCCTTTTGAATGAAAATTTCCAGCTTTGTTAGGGACTTAGGTTACAATGCAACAGAAGCCTTTTCAAATGAATCAGGTGGAAGGCAAGGTATTTTTGCATTTTTTTAAACTTACAAATATGATTTGTGGGCTCTCTCAGGATCAGGCATTCTCTGTTTTTATACAGCATGAAAACTAAAGCATTCGAACAAGTAGAAACCGTTTCCCAATCTGCACTAAGACTGTGGATTAGCTTACCAGCCCGCAAGGTTTTATGAACGGGACATGAAGACACCCACTTTCCTTTCCCACAGACCCTCCCAGAGAATAAACTCTGCTCTAATTCTACTTCTGTCCTAAATCTTTGTGTAGGTTATGACGGCTCGTTTGACTGAATGTATAATCTTAATTGTAAAGCTTGTCAAATTCACATTCTCTCTCTCTCTTTCTCTCTTCTGGCAAGAGTATGGAATTTCTGTGTTCCAAAATGGAATGTTCAGTTTTCTTTCTCCTGTCATTAAATGGGATGTTGGTGGTTTTAATCCTACAGCAAGAGGTATGGTTTGATCCAAAGAAAAAATCCAGATGGTATGATGGGGGGCTGGCGAGGGACGCTGACATCCGTCAGCCAGCAGCTACCTCCTGTGAGCTTCCACGTCGGCAGTCAGACTTGGATTTCTTCACTTACAGCTCATAGAGTGCTCCAAGGCTTATGGCGAAAAGATCGTCTCTTCATCCAGATGATCCAAAGTTTTAGGAGAACTTTGGGTAAATTTTTCTTTCATTTTGGATACACATAATAAAAATTATACTTTGTAATCTTGGAAGTTGGGAAGTCCAAGTCCAAGGTGGCCGGAGATTTGGAGTTTGGCAAAGGCCACTATTTGGCCCGAGGCATGGTGCCATCTAGTAACTAATTTTTTAATCCCCGTAGTCACTAATTTCACCAAAAATATGATAATTTTATGGTGTTACTATTGTTCGTAAAATAATACATTTTGGTAACGTAGTGTATTGTCCCACTGGTAACATAGTTACTTGTCCCAAACTAATAGTAGACATGGTGAGATATTGGATTATAACAAATTAGGGAAAGTTGCTAGAGAAAGTTCTGGAGCTTCTCACAGGGCATCTGAAACCTTGACTACCAGGATGGACCTTGGAACCTCTCGCTACCCTTGTGCCTTCTTCCTAGAAGTCACACATGGGGTCAGCCTGGGAGACCCCATGAGGTGTGATCTGCTCTGGCGCTAGCCAGAGTTGGACATTTGAGAGGTTCGTGGAAGGATAGATGGATTTCCTGTGTGTGTGTGTGTGTGTGTGTGTGTGTGTGCACATGCGTGTGCTTTGCATGTGTTCGTGAGCATGTGGAGGCCCAAAGGTGTCATTGGGAATCATTCTAGGTTGCTCTACCTCCTTATGACTTTGCCTTTAGGGTTTCCCAGACTCTGCCTTCCACGGCTGGAAGTTCAGGCCACCACCATTTCCTGGCATTTTTATGTGGGACTGAAGATCCAAACTCTAGCTCCTGTTGCTTGCGAGGCAAAGACTTTAGGCCCTAAGCCTTGTCCCCAATCTAGCAGATGGATTTTTAAAAACTCGGGGATCCCCTAAAACCTCGTGAAAGAGGGCAGCACACGGCGGCTCTGGCCCCTGCTGCTTGTTCAATCCTGAAGAAGTTGCTCACGTTCTCTGTGCCTTCGTTCTCTCATGTATAAAATGGGGGACGATAAGAGGTAAATGGTATCGAGGATCCAATAAATGATATCAGTTATGAGTCAGGGTCTCCTTAGCTGCTGTTCTGGAACATACCATCTGGTCAAGGCTGACTGGGAATTCATGCTCCTATCCCCCCTCCTGAATGCTGGGCCCCCACACCAAACATTAAATACAGTATTTATGAAAAGACTAACAGGGCCTAGCACATGGTCACTGCGTATGTTTACAAAAGCGGAGCCAGAGAAGTGGACACCAACATGATCTAGAGCAGAAGTTGATAATACGTAGTTCACATGCCTAATCTGGCCAGCTGCCCATTTATTTAAATAAAGTTTTATTGGGACACCGACAACGCCTATTCATTTATGCATTATTGGCGGCCATTTTGTAATATGACAGCATTACATACATAAAATTCGGTAGTTGTCTGTAAACCCAGATTACATGGCCTGCAAAATCTAACATATTTGCAATTCAGTCCCTTACAGAAAAAAGTTGCGCAGGCCTTGAAAGAGTGTTTTTGTCCTTTCACACTGATGTATATTTCCTTTGTTCCATGGTAAATGCTTTTCACGGATCTGGCAAAGTGCTTCCAGCCCCTCTACCCCCCAGATGCGTGAGAGTCTGCAGGTCGTGAAACTCCCATGAAGCAGCGCATTGTACCCTGAGGACACGGCCAGCTGCCCAGCGTCACAGAAGGAATCGTGACTGGATCTTTTGTGGTCCGTGGAGACTAATCTGAAAATTACCTTCTGAGCATTTATGTATGATAATTTAATTTTGGAGCTCATAAACAACATCAGAGTTATGTGGCTTGAACAAAAGCTCTCCTTATGTACCCAGAGCCTTGCCCAAAGCATGATGAAATCCTGAAACAGGGCAGTCGCTGGGCACGCATCCAGATTCACATGTGGCAGACAGCACAGGCCAGAGACTCAGTTCATAAACACTCCTGCCGCTGTTAGAAGGCGCTCGGGAACACGGACAGTTCTGTTAACTTGCAGAGGAACCAGATCCCTCGCTCCAGGGCCTATTTCGTAATGCACATACTTGTACCCAAACCTGCAGGCAGTTTTCCTTTTTCAAAATTTATGCTCCATGGCAAACACGCTCCCCTCCTCCCAGCCCATCGTTCACCTCCTTGAACCTGTCTCGTTCAGTCTACTCCTCTTTATCTCGCAGCAATTCCGCCTAGGCTGTGTTTTAGGGCTTCTCAAAAATGCAAAGACAGTCAGGTCTAGCCTCAGACTAGAAGGTGAAGTTGACCTACTCATCGATCTTTTTCAGGCAAGTTTAAAATGGAAAAAAAAGTGCCCCCCCAACACAATTAGAAAAGATCAGTCAAAATGCCCAACATATCAACCAGAAAAGAAGCAATAGAGAAAAAAGCCTTAAACAGTTTTGAAAGGGCATTCAAACCAGTCAGCAAGGCACGTAATTAAGGGTGTGCATTATTTGCATTGGTGACAGACGGGCATGCAGTCGGTGGTGATGTCACTTGGGAGCTCTTACGCAGACCAGCCTCTATCAGTGACGGGTCTCCGTATTGGCGAAGCCTCTGCGTGCAAATCTAGCGACCCGAGTTCAATTTCTGGAAGCCCACGTGGTCCTTGTGTGTCTCTCCTTGCCAGCTCTTCTTTCTCTGTCCATTTCCCTCTCTCTTTCTTATAAATAAATAAATAAATAAATACTAGAAACAAGAAAGAACATTTTCTGTGCAAAGTATATGTGTCTATGCTTCTTATCCTGGTTTCTGTGGATTGGTACTAGATTTTACTGCCCGCCTGTAAAAGTCAGGAAAAGATTCCATACTAGGTCCTTTTCTCATTGCTCTTTGTCAACATACCAAATAAACGCAATGAGAGAAAGAAGGGGTTACTTGCAGTTTGGGGGCACAGCCCACTGTGGTGGAAGACATGGGGGGGGTGTGAGCAGCTGGACTTGAGGCAGAGAGGGGTGAATTCTGGTGCTCTGCTCGATTTCTCCTGTTGATTCAATGTGGGACTCCAGTTCACAGGAGGGTGCCGCCTGGCTTTAGGGGGGGTCTCCCCTGACTCAGTCTCAGCTCCCAGGCTCCTGCCGACTTTTCCCCTTCTTTCCCCGGCTGGCCCCGGTGGGGATTCAGCAACATTGCCCTGGCTGGAGACACGGCTCAGGGGTTAAGCCTCTACCTCGCAAGCAGAAGGTCCTGAGTTCAGATTCTAGATCTCATGTAAAAATGTCAGGTAGGAAATGGCAGCAGCCTGCACTTCTGGCTCATGGTGGGCAGGGCCTGGGAAATCCCAGAGTGAAGCAAAAAAAAGGAGGTAGAAGCAATCCAAAGTGATTCCTGAAGTCATCTATGCGTTTCTACAAGCACACACAGTGTCCTCTGATACATACACAGATATAGACAGACAGACTCTCTCTCTCTCTCTCTCTCTCTTTCTCTCTCTCTCTCTCTCTCACACACACACACACACACACACACACACACACACATACACACACACGCTCTCCTTGCCTTGCAAGCAGAAAGATCTGAGTTTGGATCCCAGATCCTATGTAAAAATGCCAGATGGAAATGGCAGCGTATTTCCCAGGCCTGGAAGACCCCAGAGCAAAGCTGGGGCCCGGGGAGGTAGAGCAGTCCAGAGTGATAACGGATGTTACCCTTTGGTCTCCACAGGTGCGCACAGTGCACTTTGATACACGCATATCCAGGAACACACACACACACACACACACACACACACACACACACACACACAATACACGCTGCATATGGCTTCATCTTGTGATGAAGTGGACACTATCATCTATAAGTAACATCTATAAGGTCAAAATAAGACGCCTATGTAGCAATCATCAAGCTGAAAGGTCTGGTGGAGGGGAAACGGTGGCTGGTGCCCACTGCTGCTAGAAGTTTAACTTGCCAGAACTTTTAAGGCACGACTTAGCAATGCATATGGAAGTGTATGTCTTCAAGTCAGAAACTCCGCTTGCTGGAGTTTATCCTCCTGCTGTGCATGTACAAAAATATACGCCCGCGGCATCCATCGTGGGACAGTTTTTAACAAGAAAAAGCTGGTGACCACAAAGTTTACAATGTACCTGTTATGGGCTGAATTGCGACATCCAAATCGAATACCCCCAGAACCTTAGCATATCTGCTAAGTGGGAGCCTTCGGTTTGGAGATAGGGTCTATAAGCAGACCGTGAGGCTAATAAGGTCATGTGTAGGAGACCTTAATTCTTAGGATATGAGGAATGGTACCTTGCTGTTTGATGTTTCAAAAGGACTTGAACGGCAGTATTTTTCTTCTTAGATGCTCATAAAGACAATAGTTGAGGCCTAGACAGAAAAAAATTAATTCTTCGAGAGCCTGCATTTCACAGGAAATGATTTGCCTCAGAAGTAATTATTAGCATTTAAGAGAATTCCGTGGCATGATGTAAAATATAATCTGATCTGGAAAGGAATCGAGTGGTGAAGGAGAAGCGAGCGAGCCTTCCAGGGGAGTCCCGGAGTCCAGAGTTCACTGCGTTGCAGGGTAGGTCGAGCTAGAATCCGGTCACATGTGTCTGAGACTGAGAAAACCTGAATCTCGAATCATCTTTAAGTTGGTGGCCGGGAGCATGAACTCGGCACCAGCAGGCATCCGTGGCGTGACCGTGATCCACAGCCGGTTTGACCTACCTGTAAGTACAGTGTCGCCACCAATGAAGTGTTGCAATGCGGGTCTCAGGCTTAAAGGATGTAGGGTGTGGGGGAGGGGCTCCTAGAACTTAGGTATTGAGTGTGCACATATTTTATTTGTGTGTGTGTGTATGTGCGCGGGCGAGTATACATGTATTTTACTTATTCAGTGTGTGTGTGTGTGTGTGTGTGTGGTGGTCAGAGCACAATCTGAAGGAGCCAATTCTTCCCTTCTATCACGTGGACACCAGGAATCAGACTCAAGTCATTAGATTGGAAAACAAAACCCTTTTCCTGCTGGGCCATTTTGCCAACTTGTGAACAGGCAGTTTCTTTGTTTGTTTGTCTTATACATGTATTTATTTATCGTGCATGCATATCATTTTAGAAATGTCCTTGGAAGCCGGGCCTAGTGGCTTAGGTCTGCAATGTCAGCTCTTGAGAGGCCAAGGCAGGAGGATTGACACGTTTGAGACCTGTCTGGGCTACAGAGTGAATTTCAGGCCAGCCTGGGCTACACAAAGATACCGTGTCTTACAAACGAGCACCCCGGATGGCTTTGGATAGTCACCTGTAAGTCTCTAAGTGAAAGAACATGAAGAGAACACGCGATGTTCAGGAGGAAGCAACGTCTGCAAAGCGTGCGCACCTTGATGTCAGAGGACGGCAGGTGGTGGGAGGCCCGTGGTCACTGTGGCTTGGCTGTCTGTAAACACACAGGGGACTTGGAATGGAGGTGGATGGTGGATTTGGAATGCAGGAAGAGCACCTGGAAGGGAGGGGAGCGGTGGCGTGAATGGGAAGGAGGCATCTTTCAGGGGTGCCACACTGGGGACTCTCTATGTGGCCTCTGTGACGGTCACTGCTCATTGATTCTTGATTCTGTTGGAGGGACACAAAGGACCTTGAGACTCGCCTTCTTCATAGATTCCTTAGGCAGGACAGAGGGACGAGGGATGGGGCGAGGGTCCCGGGCCTGCCCAGTCCCATCCCCGGGGAGGCTCTCAGACATGGCATAGATGGCTGTGGAGTGATTTGTGCTTGGTTTTGGGTTCTTGTCACTTTTCCTCAGGCACCGTAGCATGTGGCTGGTCCGCTAATTAGAATCGTGTGTAGATCAGGCCCCGGCCTCTGGGGAGAAGCAGGCACCTGCTGAGACTTCAGGTCAGTCCTTGGTGAAGCAGCCTGTTGGGCTCCTTCCTCTCTCACCATCCCCCTCTAGTCCCTCCCTTCTCCTCCCTACCTCTTCCTCTCCCCATCTTTCTCCTCTTCCTTTGCAGTGCTGGGATTTGAACCTAGGACCCAACCATACAAGGCAAGGACTCCGCCCCTGAGCTGTATCACCAGACCTACCTTTTCCTTTTCTGTATTTTAAAAATTAATATCCATAGAAAGAACTCATATATTGACTTCATATCTTCTTTCATCTATCTTCTATTATCTATTGTCTATCCATCTATCATCTATCAGCTATCTTTTATCATCTATCTTCTATTATCTATCCATCTATTATGTATGTATGTATGTATGTATGTATGTATGTATGTATGTATCTGTCTGTCTGTCTGTCTTAGCAGTGCTAAGTTCTGGGGTTGAATCCAGGGTTTTATGACATATACGTATATACACACACACACACACACATATATATATATGTATTAGCAGCGCTGAGGTTGAACCTAGAGTTTTATTTCTCTCTCTCTCTCTCTCTCTCTCTCACACACACACATATTAGGAACGTTGGGGTCGAACCCAGGACTTTAAGCATGCTGGGCAAATGCTCTGTCAGCGAGCCATACCTCCAACTTTAGAGACCTCGGTTTCTCCCTATGAAGAAATATTTATGTCCACAAAGGAGTGTAATGAGTCTGGGAGAAAAGCCACTTTCAGCCGCAGGCTCAAGAAGGCCCGGCCTTGTCAGTGCCTTGAGTGTGGCAGAGACAGGAATGGCCTGCACAGCAGAGCACGCCGTGAGGGGATCTCAGGGCCCTGTGCTGGTCACGACTGTGGGGAGGCTTCGGGCAGGTCTAGGAAATGCTCTGCACATGCACCTGCCTGCTCAGGAGCACAGATGGAGTTGGATTGCGACCGACAGCTCAGTGGACCATGAACGGGAGAAATGGAAGCTGCATGGCAGTCCGTGGTCTAAACAGAGACGGTCCACAGCATCTTGTTTCGTACTGTGACACGTTTCCAAGCACTGCGTCCCTGTGGGAATCGCAGGCTTATGTTTCACCGTGAGGGGGTCCATTGGCTCACGGACGTGTCTAGTGTGTTACCTGCTATTGCAAAATGTGTCACTGAAGTTGCTGATCCTGGAATCTGCGAGAGAGGGGAGCCCCACATGGCCCACGAGGAACCGACTTGCGAAATGGCGACGGTCTTTCACGCCACTCATTCTCTCACTGCTTCTCTCTCCCTTTTCATCGTTAGTTTCCCACTGATGTTTCTTTTATTCTCTATATAATCTTGTCCTTCTCTACCTGACACTCTAACCCTATTTCGCTGGTTTTTATGCTTCTCTTTTTAATAGTAGTCACTTCTCTCCTCTCTTTTCTTTATAGCCCTCAAGTATTAGAATTCTTCCCCAGTCCTCCAGGGCTTGCTCTGTCACTTTCTCTCCTTAACCTCTTTGGATTGCTTGCTTTTTCTTCCTTGTCCACCGTATTTCCTGAACTTGTCTCTGTCTCTCTAAATTTTCTCCTAAAGCATTAGGCAGTAGCAATAGTAGGATGCTGGGCCACCTGTTGGGAGCTAAAGACGGGCCCATGACGATCTGGCTCTGGACTTGCAACATTCCAACCTTTCCACGTCAGCCAGGCTGCAGTCAGCCCCTCAGCCTGACAGGTGCAGCAGCTTCTTGCCAGGAGCTTAAGTTCTTTTTTTTTTTTTTATTCAATTGTGCATGTGTGTGTGTGTGTGCGTGCGTGTGTGTGTGTGTGTGTGTGTGTGTGCATGTGTGCGTGTGTGTGTGTGTGTAGAACCATGGACGAATTCGGGAACCACCATGGACGCCTCCACCTCCTCCTTGTTTACTCTGCTCCGGGATTCACAGGCTCTGCCCTATCAGGACCAGAAACGCAGGTCGCCCCCACTTCTACCCGGCGTCTATACGTGGGGTCTAGGATCCGAACTCAGGACCTTCCGCCTGCAAGGCAGAGGCTTAACCCCTGAGCCACCTCTCCAGTCCCATGCCAGAAACTTAAGTTCTGTTCACAGGCCTCTGGGTCCTGTCAGAGGGGCACTGTCTTGATTATGTTAATTGAGTTGGGAAGACCCCAGGAGACACCTCTGGTGGGAAGACCTGCCCTGAGTCTGGGTGGTCCCAGCCCACAGGTTGGGGTCCTGGATCTGAAGAAAAGGAGGAGCAAGCGGAGCCCAAGCATCCACCTCTTTGTGTCTAACTGTAGGTGCACGTGATTGGCCGGCTCACACGCTTACATTCACAGCTACAGTTGCTTTCGCAGCCATGCCTTGCCGCCAGGAATTGCGACTAGTCTTTATTGGAGTTTCAGGACGACTCAATATGCAAAGTATCTGGCGTATCATCTGATCCTGACCGAGGCGAGGTCCCTGGCAACCTTCGACCAATCTAACGTTCTATCTGCGGGATGTTCATGGAAATGTTAACAGTGTAGCAGTCACGGGTACTGTTGGGTATAAAAGCAACTGGTCTGCTGGAAGCACTTCTCAATGCTTGGGGTCACTCAGGTCTGGATCGACTACAGGTTGTGTTTTAGTGGGCGTACAGGAAGCAGAGAGAGTGAGGAAGGAGGAGAGGCTGGGACGCAGGTGGAGCTCTGGTGACGTGTGTCCCAGAGCCAAACACCTCAGCAGGCCGACTTCTCAAGACGTTCAGCGCGCTGCTGTGGAAGGACCTGAGATTTCCCAACAGGACACCTGGCTGGATTCCAGCCCACGTTCTACTGGTCCTAAGGTCACGAACAAGTCATCTAATCAGATTAAACAAGAAAAAACAATTTATTTTTCTTCTTCAGCAGTTTCCTACATGAATACAATGAGGTGATGTCATTTTCCCCTTATTACCCAATCCCACCCCCATCTTGTCCCATGACAAGCCTTCTTTCCTATTCTGACAGATTTTAGGATTGTCAGCAAATGAGGATTGTGCACAGGCTTCGTCCCCTTGCCATGGCCTGAAAAAGGGGGGCAGGAATGAAGGCGGGAACATCTTGGAGCACTTGCCAGTACTCTCTTGGGAATTTATTCCCTTAGTTGTTTTTGGCAAAGGAATCTCAGAGAAGAGTTAATCACAGGATAGTAGCCTGAATTCAAAAGTAATCTTCCCCCTCATTCCTTACCAAGTGACATTTGAGCTGGGGATTGGGGGGGTCCTATCACTGAAAGCGGTGTGCGATGGGGTGGAGGGTCATAGAACCAGTCTCCGAAAATGAAGTGACATGTAGAAAACCAATAGAATCCTCCCCCCTCTGGTTTTCTCACTCAATACCTAGCTCATTCCTAGCAAGGTATCCGCCTCCTCTCCTTCTGGGGTTTCCACTTACGTAAGTTAATCAGTGACAATTTGTACCAATCCAATTAAGAGAATAATTGCTTGGAAAGCAGAGTGTTCTCTGTGTCGTCGTGTTGCTGGTGCAAACTTGGCTTCCGTCTCCCCGGGAGTCATAGGCTCCCTGCCAGTGTATGTAGCATGTGGTTGCTTGCCTTGAACGTTTGAAGCTACACTGGCTAGCCTTGGTCCCTCCCACGGGTCCTTGAAAGTGAGTCCAGGGTTCCCAGGAAACACTGGCTTAGTTCCTCAAATGACCCGGTACAGCGCCTCCTGTTGGTCACCGGCAGACCTGACAGCCTTGAGACGTCTGTCATAGCTTGGACCCTGACGGCCCAGCGTTCCTGCTGCATGGGCCGTGTACAACAGGAGGTGGGAACTTGGAGAGGTGGGGCTTCCTTGGAGAAGGGGGTCACTGTGGGTGTGCCCTTGACCAGGATATTGGAGCTCTGGCCCTTCCCCTGCTCTCTCTCTCTCTCTCTCTCTCTCTCTCTCTCTCTCTCTCTCTCTCTCTCTCTCTTTCTCTCTCTCGGAACCCATGACGTGAGATTTCCTAACAGAACACCTGGCTGGATTCCAGCCTGTGCTTCGCTGGTTCCTATATCTTGGACAAGATGGTTGAAGCCTTTGCAGCTAGGAGCCAAAGGAAATCTTTCTTCCTTCAAGCTGTTCCCACCTCCAGATATTCTGTTACATGAATAGAAAGCAGGCTAACACCTCATTTCTCTTAACCTTACTGTTTGCCTTTGGGGAAGTGTATAGACTCCAAGTGGCTTAGAATGGTGATCGTTTGGGGGAAGGTTTTGGAATTAGACTCCAGGTTCATTTCCCCCCTAGTAAAATGGAAGATAAAATCTTCCCTGCATGTTTGTGACAATTAGGGGCAATATGAGAAAATATCTGGCACTTAAGTAAAACTGTGGATAGATGCTAGAATTATATATTTCTATCATTTTCAGTTTTATTAAATCATTTGCGTATCTGACTCTACCAATTGTGAATCATTGGAAAACAGCCAATGTCTGACAGGTATGTTTAAGCTTAATCATTCTCTTTTTAGAACTGCGCACATTGTAGTAATGGGAAAAAAATGAGTTCTTGACATTTAGCTCCAAGAAGAAATGTGGCTGGGTAGATTCTGTGGGGGCAAAAGGCACAGCAGGTGGGAAGCAACGTGAGTTCTTCGTGTCCAGACAGAACTCTGTTCTCATCCCCACCCCTAAAAAAGGACCCGTAACTCAAGGAGTTAGCTCTCAGCCTCCAAGGGACAGAGCCGAGTTTATACACTTGCATTTTTTCCATGCTGTAATATGGTTAGGGCTGGCGATATAGCTCAGTGGGTAAGAAGCCTGTTCATATACCTGGCCACCTTAGTTTGGTCCCCAGAAACCCACATGGTAGAAAAAGACGACTAGTTTTCCTCTGACCTCCACCCACATACTATAGTATGTATATTGCATCTTTCTCTCTCAATCTCTCTGTCTCTGTCTCTCTCTGTTTCTCTTAACTAGCTAAATGAAAAAAAAAGATTATGATTTAGAATGGGAGTGTAGATGTTGATCCAGGTAACTCAAATCTGACATTCCCCTAATATTTGAACCAATTAGATCGAATGTAATCATATTTGGAAAAGTTGAATGCTTTTTTTCCCCAAAATTTACCTTCTCATGTAAATCCAATTCAAACATGTATTGGCTAGATCCTAGTTGTGACGGCTTCTACTGTCAACTTGACGGGATCTAGACTCGCCTAGAAGACAAGTCTCAGGTTCTACTGTGCTGGATGATCCAGATTAGCTTAGCCTCTGAGCATGCTTGGGAGTCTAGGTTGGGTTAATCGACATGGAAAGATCTGTCCACTGTGGGTGACCCCATTCCATGGCTGGGGATCTTGGGGTGAATGAGAAGGAAAAAGCAAACTGAGCATCAGCTTTATCATCTGTCTCCTGACTGCCAACACCACGTGACCCCAAGTTCTGGTGCCATGACTTCCGTGCCACCGTGGAGTGCACCCCTGAATCCTCACTTGTTTTTGCAAACCCCTTTTTCCTCACTTGTTTTTGCCAAGGACTTTGTTTATTGTAGCAGCAATAAAATAGCCAACATAATAGTGTAGAATGTTCTCTTACTTTCAGCTTTGTAGACTAGCAAAGTTATAAGGACAGCCAGTGATATTCTCTTGGGGTAGAAGGAAAAGATCATTCTCTGATTCCCAGCGATGTATTTTTTTTTAATCAATGAGATGATAGCAACAATCACCAAGTTCCAGAAACAAGACAATCATTTGAAGACTTTCAGTTTCAAGGAGGATATCACAAATTGGAATAATTTCAAAATGGGGACATCTAACTGGAGGTTAGCGTAATCAGCAGCACCCAGACAATGAGAGAATCAGTTACCGTGAGCGGCTGTAACAAAGACACACAGACCATGTGTGTCTTAAATATAACAGATGTGTTGCATACAACTCTGCCGCCCACGACTCTGACACCAAAGTGTCCCAGGGTCTCTCTCTGAAGTACCAGGGAAGGGTCTGTTCTCTGCTCTCTCCAAACGGCTTGCAGCAGACACAGTTGTTTTTGGTTCTAGTCTTCTGTCTGCACGTGGCATTTCCCTGTGCCTTCGTATCATTGTGTGTGTGTGTTTCTATGTTGAAATTTCCTTCTTTCTCAGGACACTAGTCTTATTGGATCAAGACCCATGCTCCATAATAACCTGATTTTAATCTCTATGTTGTTTCTGTGAAGACCTTCGTTACCAAAATGGACACATTTGGAGGTTAGTACTTCAACATGTCTTTTTTGGGGTAGATACATCTCAGTCCATAACAATGGGTGTAAGTTTCCCATCAAAGAAAGCTCTTGAAATTTTCAGTCACTGCCTACAACCAGAGTGCTCTCTGATAAGTCTTTCTTTTTATTCGGTGCCTCTCTCAAAGGCAGAAACAGTTACACATTCGGAGGGCTACGGCCCTCCAGGACTTACAATGTCCTTGGTTTGCTGTTGTCCTTCCTATTTTGTTTGTCTCAGAATCTGTAGCGAGTAGGGACTGTACAACTGCCCAGTGCCATTTACTTCAAAAGCAGTGGGAAATTGTTGAAAGACATCAGATTATCAAAAAAAATATTGTGAACTGAGAATTTAGTTATATGTCCTCATGATACTCCATTACCGTGCTGGCAAACAGAAAGCTTAAGGCAAGTTTT
This sequence comes from Typhlomys cinereus, assembly GCA_023101885.1. Taxonomy (NCBI): domain Eukaryota; kingdom Metazoa; phylum Chordata; class Mammalia; order Rodentia; family Platacanthomyidae; genus Typhlomys; species Typhlomys cinereus. The sequence continues at coordinate 8,051,392 of JALPQD010000028.1, forward strand.
GTTTTGTTTGAGTAAAAGTGGCTTAGTACCTAAGCTAGAGGGGAAGAGGAAATACAGAAAAGATTTTCAGGAGGCTGCTGTATCGGCGCTTGGAGCGGGAGGAGATCTAGTTAGAGAGGTTGTGTTGGCCACGGTGTGAGGCAGGTGAGGCAGGTACCCTCCAGGACAAGCCCCTGTATCGATGCACCAAGAATGTGTGCTGGAGTTTCGTCCCCCATTCTAACCATTTCGACACTGCACCAGGGCTTTGCCCTCAGCCTGTGCCCCCGTGTGCCTGCCATCTTTCCTTAAGTCGGCGCGTTCAGGAAGATGCAGGCTCACTAAGCACGCGCAGCACGTGTCCACCTCCATGTGAACATATCTAAACTCCCCTCATCAAACCTCCAGCTGCCTTTGTGTTCACTGCACCTGCGTTGCTGCCGGAAAATCCATGATCAAATGGTTTATCGGGGAACAAGGAGATTTATTTTGATTTAAAATTGTCTGGTTAAAGTTCTTGTCCAGCTTGGTGTAACAGTCCATACCAATACCAGGGGCCAAGGGAACTGGTAACACCATAGCCATAGAGCCACAGAGAGGAGGACAGTCCTACTTGCCAGACAAGCATGTCTGGCCAAGTATACTAAATGGTGCCAACTTTCTCAACCAACTCCTTCTATAGTGTCCATTCACTTTTACAGGGACTCGTACCACCACCATGGGCTAGGTCATCCCTCTCCATTAGACAATCTCCTGTAAACTTGCTTGAAGTTAAACTCTACTATCAATTCTCAATAAACGTGCCCAGAGCTCAAATCCTCAGCTGTCAAGTTGACACCTGTCGCTAACTCCTCCACCCTGTTTGACCAGGACGTTGCTTCGGAGATAATTCATTTGGCGTCCTCACCTGCCCAGGTGACAAAGCTTTCTCCACTCTTTGTGTCTTGGCTCAGCTTGGCTCACCAAGATGCAAGTCGACTGCTTACGATTACAGTGAAGGGAAGTGTGGAGAAAGAGAAAAATGACACAAATGCAGCTTCGCATAGGACAATGAGCACCGTGGTGTGACAGTAGATTTTAATCAATAAATGTTTAATGAATATTGACTAGATTCTAGGCATTTGGAATGTGCCAGATGCATTTGTTGGTTTTCTCATTGCTGTCAGAGCAAAAAGCACACGGCGGGAACAAGGCGAGGAGGGACGGCTGATTTTGCTCCCAGTTTGAGGGCACTGTCCGTCCACACTGGCAATGCCTAGTGCTGGAGTCTAGTGCTGGCAAGAGGCGGAGCAAGGAGAATGTCTGTCTCAGCTTGCTTTGAGCCAATCTAGAGGGGTTCCCCCCCATGTGAGGGGTGGGTCTTCTCTCTTCAGTTAAACCCTTCTGGAATGATCTCATAGCCACACCCAGAAGTGTGTTTCCATGGCGATGCTACATCCATCAGATTAATAATGAGGATTAACCATTATACCAATAAACAATCGCAAGAAAATGATGGCTGTAGAGAGCTTGTATTCTCTCTCCGCTCTCTTTCTGTCCCCCATGCTCATACACATGCACTTTTTCTCAAGTATTTTATGGAAGCTTCCACGTAGTGATGGCTAGGTCGGTATTACTACAGGCTTGCAATGATGGACTTCAGGATGGTTTCCTAAATCTTGGTTCTGCCTTCTGGCTCTTTAGTTTTTACTGCAATAGTCGGTGTTGCTGGCTGACAGATCCACAGAAGCCTTGGGTTTTCTTCTTGAAGTGTGCGCTAGGAACTAAAGAGCAAATGATTCCAAAAGGAGAATGAAATAATATTGTGTGATGTAAGTGTTTAGCAGAGGGGACAGTGTGTAAATTGAGGGACATCCAGGAGAGAGAGGAAGTGGAGATCTTTGGCTCTTCCTTTAACACACAGATGCCCCCCCACCCCAGCCATGCATTCTGAAGCTTGGAAGAAGGCTGATTGCAAAATGGAATTCTTACTGATTTTTGTTGGTTGCTATTAGGTAATTACTGACTAGAACGGTGCTTTGGAGAAATATCTAAGTAGCTTTGGAAACATGCGTTAGGACATTTTTTTTTTAAACCTAGACTCTCAAGCTGGTTCAGAACTGCAGCAGGAAATTCAGATTTAACCTCAAGAGTCAGTGTTTCGTCTTGTCTCTCTAACATGACACAGATGTGAGTGAGAATGGCGATGTTTTACTTGACCATTTATTGAATTTCTGCCCTGCTCCTCTTTCCTTCTTAATGGGAAACAGTCTAACCCCGGTGCTCATTAAATTCAGAAAACACAAGTTGTAATCTCAAGGATGTTCATGGAGAGAAGATATATTTAGGTTATTTACATAGATGGCAAACCTTTAAATCATTGTCGTGAGTGAGAGAACACCTCCCCTCTTGGATAAAGACACAAAAACAAACAAAAATGCACAAAATGTTCACTGAAGAGCCTCAAAAAGTGCCTTTAAAATGTCCCTCCCCATGGATGTGTGTGTATGTCTGTGAGTTTGTATATAGGCGAGTTTACGTGTTGGTGTGTGCACGAGTGATCTTGAGTGTGTGTGTGCCTGTGGAGACCCAAGAACTGCTATTCCACCTTACTGTTATGAACCCGGGCCTCTAATTAAACCTAGAGGACACCATGAGAGCCAGTCCTGCCAGCCAGCTTGCTCCGAGGATTCCCAGGCCTTTCTGCCGTTTTCACTTGGGATCTGGGGATCCAAATGTAGGTTCTTCCGCTTGCAAGGCAAAGGCTTTACCCTCGGAGCATCTCTCCACTCCCTAAGCAACTGTGAACAGTCTTTAAACTCTGGAGGGTGGCAGGGCCTTGGGAGTTCTGCCCCACTCCACGATGAGTTAATGGGTCCAATCATGTGCAAGTGTCCTGTGGCAATCGTGGCTGTTCCTAGAGCCAGTGGTCCTGTCCTTCCATTATCCCAGAGGATACATTTGGCAACAGCTTGGCTGGCATGGTGAAGGTCCTGGGCACTGATTAGGTAGTTGGTCTGTATGTCTTCCTCAGCCTCTTGTCCAGATGTTGCATTTCTATATTTGATTCAGTCCTTTCAGGAGAGAGGAATCTCTGGAGAACTTGACTATTTAAATCAACACTTTAGAGTCCTGTTCACATCTGCCTCCCCCCCATGTGCCAGCAGACTTGCCAAAGATTACATGCACATACTTGGCTACGGTGTGTGGAATCGGTATTCTGTAGGGAGGACCATTTAAACCATTTATTGTTTTGCACTGACATTTTCCATGAAATTTAAAATTTCTGTCCTGTGCTCATTAGGAATGGTAAGCAGCAGGAAGCAATTTAGTGTATCTGGTAGAGGGCTTTATTATTTTATAAGAGGAGAGTAAAATATTTATCTTTGTTTTACTTTGGTGCAACCCATTATCATGGAATTATACTAAATGTAATAACTTTCCATTTGCAATTGTCTCTTTCCCTGCAGCTTGCCATGCCAAAGTCTATCCAATCTTGCCTTTGGGCTGACACTATACAACATATGCAAGGTCCAAACTATCAAAGTACGATAGAAATGCATTGGTTTATAACAGCTGGGACTCAAGGCACAGCTGAGGACTCAGTAGTTGTGTGGTTAGTGAGTCTTGAACCTCTGAGGGTCTTTTGAAAAAGTCATCGGATCACTTGAAATTCTTCTTGACATAAATTTTCTTCCTAGAGAGGGATATCCTTTCTCAGAAGCACCTCTGTTCCTAGCTGGGCTCGAGAAGGGGGCGACATTTCTTGCATCCTCTTTTGTCGTCTGTGTGATGGGCTTGGACTTGTTCTGTGGGTGCTGGGAGGGAAAGGAGAAAGGAGACCGGATGTGCCCAGCAACGAGGATCTTGGTGGCTTCTAGAGACAGAATTTAGATCAGATGGGTTCATGTGGCAAAGTAGAAAGCAAATGAAACTTTAGAGCATCACATCATCCAAGAGCAAAATGTACTGCTGTGTGTGTGTGTGTGTGTGTGTGTGTGTGTGTGTGTGTGTGTGTGTGCGTGTGTGTGCATGTGTCCTGGACGAGTGATTTGAAGTGTATCCATCTGGCAGTCAGAGATGAAGTGATTCCACCATTCTCTGTATGAGATTTTGGTGTTTAACCTGCAATATAATGCATGAACGCAGTCTGCCCTTTATCTGTGAGACACTAACATTGAAAGAGACCAGGTCTGCCAGCACATACCTATGCATCTCAGCTCTTAGGAGGTGAAGGCAGGAAGATTGGGAGTTTGAGGCCAGCCTGGGCAACTTAATGTGTTCAAGGGCAGCTAAAGGTCATAGTGAGACTGTGCCACAGACAGACGGACAGACAGATGGACAGATAGATGGACAAAGAGACAGATGGACAGACAGACAAATGGATGGACAAACAGACAGGCAGATGGGCAGACAGATGGACAAATAGATGGACAGACGGATGGACAGGCAGATGGATGGACAGGCAGATGAACAGACAGGCAGGCCGATGAATAGATAGATGGACAAACTGACAGACAGATAAATGGACAGAAGGACGACAGACAGGCAGATGGACAGAGAGATGGATGGAAAGGCAGGCAGGCAGTTACCAGTGAAGGAACCAGTGGGATCTTAATGGAAAAAGCCATGAACTGGTCATGGCTTCCTGTTCATTTCCACGGCCATAAACACCACTGGCCTGTGTTGAGTTAACACAAAGACGCTATTGAGCCGGGATCCCGCCGTGTTCCCCCGGAGCCAAGTCAGTGAACGTGGAGGCAGAGTAGTTGAAGTTGCTTCCAAATCAGAGAAAGTCCCATTTCTCTATAATTTTCTCATTCTGGTTCCTATTTATATTTTCTGTGGAGGCTGAGTTGTGGTTGTCATAGTAATTCCTTTCCCTACACGAAGTTCTGCCGCATAGAGCTTTTTTTTTTTTTTTTTTTTCTTCTTTTCCTAAAAACTCCTCATGGCGAGAAAAGATCTAGGGAATCTGAATGTTTCCTCTTAATGTCGGGCCAGAATAGAATGTTTCGTTTTGACCTTATCACACTAGTATTTTCTGATCTTCGAATTGTAGGATCCCTTAGGATTTCCATGTTGGTTTGCCAGGAAACAGTCATGCCAACAGTGTCTGAAGGATCTGTGAGTCTGCCATCTTGCCCTCTGTCCTCAGCCCGTCACTGCTCTGAGGTTCCTAGCGATGCCCTTCGTGTTGTGCCCGGGGGTCCTGGTGTGCTGGTGTACAGATCAAGACTCTTCTCCTGCCTTCCCTTTCTTCCCTCCATCTTCTCTTCCTCCCTTTTCCTCCTTCCATCATTCTTTTCTTTCTTCCTTCCCATTTTTCTTCTTTCCTCCCGTCTCATTTCCCTCTCTCTTCCTTCTTTTCTCCCTCCTTTCCTTTTCTTCTTTTTCTTTCCTTTTGACACAGGTCTCATGACCTCAGAAATGGCCTCAAACTTACTACGGAGCTGAGGATCACCTTAAACTCCTCTTGTTGCCTGTCTCCTGAGGGCCGGGATCACAACACCATCATCTGTCTGTCTGTCTGTCTGTCTACCTATGTATCTATATTTATTATTTGGCGCGCGCGCGCGTGTGTGTGTATGTGTGTGTGTGTGTGTGTGTGTGTGTGTGTGTGTGTATGTCAGAGGGCACTATGTGTCCCTGTGGAGGACCAAGGATTGCTTCTACCTCCTCTTTACTTCTTTCTAGGATTTCCCAGGCTTTGCCTACTAGGGCTGGAAATGCAGGCCACCGCTGTTTCCTCCTGGTGTTTTTATGTGGGACCTGATATCTGAACTCAGGACTTTCTGTTTGTGAGGCAGAATCTTAACCCCTGAGCCATCTCTCCGGCCCCCATCATTCTTTTTCAAAATTTTTATTTATTTATGTGTGCATCTCTGTATATGTGTGTGTGGGGAGGGCACTATGTGAGCCTGTAGAGGCCCAAGGGTGATTTAGGGAATCACCCTAGATGTGCTATGTCCTCTTTGCTTTGCTCTGGAGTTTCCCAGGGTCCACCTTTCAGGACCGGAAGTACAGGTTGCTGCCATTTCCACCTGGCGTTTTTATGTGGGTTCTGGGATCTAAACCCAGAACTTTCTGCTTGTGAGGCAAAGGCTTAATTAACCCCTGAGCCATCCCTCCAGCTCAGTATACCAAGTTCTGTGTTGCAGACACATTGCCAAATCATGTACTATTCATTAATCTTCATAGCAAACATATATGGGCACTTTTTCATTCATAGTACCTAGACTATGTGCTAGGTACTAGGTTTAAGATGGCAAGTCAGTATACAGACCATATAGATATAGAACCTAACCACATAGATCTAGTCTATATGGTTATGACAGTGAAAGTTTAGCAATTAGCCAAATAATTTCAGTAATTAGTACACATAGATAGTGTCATAGTTAGGCACAGGTGTCAACTTGACTGTTGAGGGTTTGAGCTCTGGGCACATTTGTAGAGAATTAGTGGTTGAGTTAAGCCCAGAGCAAACCTGCAGGAGATTGTCTAGCTGATGGGGAAGGCCCAGCCTATGGTGGGTGGGACTAGGCCCTGAACAGATGTATAAAGCACTGAGAGTCGGTTGAGGAAATTGGCATCTTTCTGTTCACTTGGCCAGACATGCTGGTCTGGCAAGTAAGGATTGTCCATTTCTCAGCTGTTATGTGGTAATGGTGTGGCCAGTTCCCTCGGCCCTGGTATTGGTGCATGCTCTACCGTCAAGTTGGACTAAGAGCTATAACCAGGAATCGTAAGAGAATAAACCCTTGTTCCCTTAAGCTGTTTGATGGTTATTTATCAGAAACCATGCAGGCAGACTGCAACAGGTAGTCACACACTTTTTATGGAAATAACTTTTATCATACACTTATTATGTACTAGGCCTTGGCCAGACACTAGTATACTGTTATTAGCCCTGTGTTTCAGATGAAGAAAGAGTAAGCTTCAGAAAATAACCTGGTAATTAGCTAAAATTCAAAGATGGATCTTTTTCTACCATGCTTCTAGAAGAATCTCCATGTGGAATGTCACATGGAACGTGTCAGTGGACAGACTGCCACTGTCTTAGTATGACTTCTGCTTGCTGTCACGGAATATCTAGGACTAGGTATTTTACGGAGAACAGAGACTTTTCCTTATTGAAGTCTCAGGTTGAAGGGTTACCCCACGCAGGGGTGAGAGAGCGTGATCATGCACACAGCTTCAAAGCCCTTACGTGGGCATCAAACCATTCACAGGTGTGTGCCCGTGACATAGCTCCTATTCGGTCCCAGCTGCCAACGCTTTCGCACTGGGGATGGAGCCCCTAATGCGTGTGTTTTGGAGGAGACGGCTAGCCCAGCGCAGTCCCTGGGTGGTCGCAGAGGGTGAGCAAGTGCACGCGGGTCTCACCCGACAGCTGAGAGCCACTGTCCTGGGAAGCTAGGCGATGACCCAGGTCTCCTCCTTGAATGTTCAGAAGGCAGGATCAGAGTCAGGCCGAGTGACTTCTGCCTGCGTGGAAAGCAAGCTCATTGCCAGGGACATATGTGCTTTAAATTACCCAGTGCAGGCTTTAAAGTCACAACCAAGGAACGAGCTTTGTCTGAAGGCAGCACTGCCCGTAATCTCCCCTTTGGACACAGCCCAGGTCTGCAGCCTTTGCTACAAGGAAGGAGGCTGTGTAGGGAGACGCAGCAGGAAGAATAGGAAACGTTACAGATAACGGTGGCTGCTAATGAGCTTCCTTTAGCCTGCGTGGTCTCTTGGTCGCCCGAGAGCTTGCTCCTCTGTGCGGCGGGTGAGTGACAGCAGAACCTGTCAGCAGTGTTGCTTTTCCTGGTCCCGGCGTCCCTCCACCCTGTGGCTTCCCGCACAGCCCCGGAGAGACGCTAAGAGAGAGCAGCGTGTCTCAGTGTGACTCGGGCTGGGGAATCTTGGGAACTTTGAGTAAAGAAAGGGAAGGAATGGTACTTGTTAAATTAATTAAATGATGGATATTGAAAATTCACTTTGGGCTTTTCTGTTGGCGCTTCCTCTTCCTTCTTTCATCCACATAGGAAGTGGCACACGTCACAAAATGGAAGCAGTAAAACAAATCACAGAACCATGAAGTGGAGGTTCAGTGGAATATAGGAATTTTTAAACGTTATGTATTTAGAAGCAGCTTCCAAAAGAATAATTTTAGACACACACAGACACACAGAGATACAAACACACACAGACGCATACACAGACACACAGGCACACACACAGGCATACACACACACAGACACAGACACAAACACAGATACAAATACAAGCATACAGATACACAGACACAAGCACACGCACACAGACACACACACAGACACAAGCACATGGACACAGACACAAACACAGACACAAACACGCACATACAGACACACACACACATGCACAGACACACACACAGGATCAGGAATGCGAGCTTCAGGAACTATCCCTTGGGGGACATTTAAAAAACTTCATAGTTTACTGGAAATCAGAATTTTTAAGACCCAGAAGGGATCGCGAAGATTACCGTTCTAATTCTCTCATTTTACGAGTGTGTTTTATGAGGCTTGTGAGGGTGTGCTGGAGCACGCCCGCCTGCAGCAGTGTGCTCAGCCGCGTGCTTCGCGCCTGCGCAAAGCAACAGGGAAAATCTTTGCTCCCTGCTCACCTGTGCTGTTGCAGTCCACGGCTTTGTAACAAGATCCCCCTGACGTGGTCACGGCTGCTTCTTGTGCCTGTGGCACAGCTGGACAGTGCCCACCTAGGGCTCTAAGGTGGCTGCTGTCAGACAGATGGATGCTCAGACTTCTCTCCCAGCTGTAGGGAGCCGGGCAGATTCATGCACACGCCTGGTTGTGAGCTGGCCTCAGCTACGTTTGGCTGGATTGTCCTGAAGGTCCTGGAAGTTGAAAGCTCGCCTTGGGAGGACTAGGTTGCAAGGACGAGACATGCATTCACTCCTCTCTTAAGCTCATACATACATGCGGACTTTGGGAAAAGGGATGAATTACATTTCAGAAAATCTTAGAAAATATTGCTTGGCGTGGGTTTCAAATCGAATTAGAAGGTGGTTGGTCATCACTATAGCATTCATGGCTCTATTGCAGTGGGCTCGTCTTGTCTGGAGGGCAGAATGGAAGCTTGCAGGACCCTCCACTGGGTCAGACAGTTGATGACTCCCCATTCAGTGGCCTGTGTAGCTCCTTCTGGCTCTATGAAAACTAACTAGCAAGAACGTTTTCTGGTCAGTTCAATCTCGATTTCTTCATGCGCTGCAACCAAGATGTGGGGTGTCCTCAGCACTTACCACTTAGTTACGGTGAGCACCTGATGGCAGTAGTCTGCATTATTTTGTGGGGGTGGGGAGAGGTTCTTGGGGATGTAGGGATGTACAGGATGGATTTCTGAAATTGCTTATTTGCTTTTGGTGTGAGGATGGCATCCAGGGCCTTGTACATACCAATAAGGTGCTTTAGCGCAGTCTCTCCAAGTGAAGCCCGAGGTCCTAGGAGGAAAGCCAATAGTTTACAGTCGATACACCATTTGTAGAAAATGGAAAAATCAAATAAGCAGAAACCAGTCTACAGAAGCCTCAGCCTCCTGGCTTCTGGGAAAGCTGCGCCTCTGCCGAAGGCCACTGCTCCCTGTCCCAGGAGGGTGTGGTGGCGCTGGCCGGGCTCCTCAGCCTCAGCCCCGACACTGCTCCACCCCAGAAGTTGCTGACTGCTGGCAAGGACGGGTCTGAATCAGCAGTATTCAGCGTCTGGCCTCCAGTTAAGTCGCCATGTAAGGCTGTGCGTTACCGTTCAGTATTTACCCTGAACCCACATGGCAAGCAGTGGGCGGGTCCCACGGGTCCCACGGGTCCCACCTGCCCTGGAATGCTTTGTCTTCGTCCTGGAATGCGACCTGGTCCTTGGGAGCTGTCACTCACCGAGCTGCGATCCCTAGTGGATTGCTTCTTACTGAACTGCGACTTGTCATGTCATCAGCGTAGCTGGAAGTGGGCTGTTGAGGGGGTGTTGTGTGTGCTGCGAGGGTCTCGCTGGCCAGTTCTGTGCAGCATGTTAGGGGTACACCTGGGAGGAGCCCTGCAGAGAGTCCTGTTGGGCCCAAGTACCACACGACTCTCACATGATTGATTTGTCCTCATGTGATGAGCAGTGAGAAAGAGAGAGAGAGAGAGAGAGAGAGAGAGAGAGAGAGAGAGAGAGAGAGAGAGAGAGAGAGAGGCATATTGGAGGATCAGAGAATGACCGTGGGGGTCGTTCCTCTGGAACTGTTCACCTGGCTTTTCCTAAAATTTAAAATTAATTATTTGAGAGAGATCATGATGAGGAAGGGAAGAGAAGAGAAGAGGAGAGAGAGGAGAGAAGAGAAGAGAAGAGGGAGAAGAGGGAGGAAGGAAAAGGGAGGAGGGAAGAGGGAGGAGGAAAGAGAAGAGGGAGGAGGGAGGAGGGAGGAGGGAAGCTGTAGTCACAGTTCATTGTGGAGGTCGGACGACTCCCTGAAGTCAGTTCTCTCCTTGTACTTGGGGTTCTGGGGCTTGAACTCAGACCACCACGTTCGTGAGCAGACACCTTACCCACTGAACTGTCTCACCAGCCCTACCTTGTTTTTGAGACTGGGTCTCTTTCGGGCATGTGTTTACCCGGCAGGATGCACACAGCTGGCTAGCAAGACCCAGGGACCCACCGTCTCTGCCCAGCTTATTTTTCAACATGGGTTCTGAGGATAGCGCTCTGGTCCTCATTCTGATCCTTGTGCTTGCAAGGCGGGCCGTCCCCAGCCCCGATGGACACGACGCTGAGCACAGACTTTACCCTGGTTACGGAGGCTACTAGGAAGCTCGGGTAACCTCGCTCTCTTCAGGCTCGGGAGAATCTGGATGCCAGGTGCGTCGAAAGCCACAAACCTTTCCTTGGCCTCATCTTTTTTCCTTTCTTCCAACCTCTTCTTTCTGACGGCTCCTTCATGTTTATTATGCTTTCAAAACAACACAATGACTTGGGCTTCTTGTCCCATGTGGGCCCAGAATGCTCCTTCCCGTGAGTCCCGTCAGGGCAACAGGACGACGAGGGTCGCCTTGCCCTGCGGTGCCTCTGGCAGTTGTGCTCAGTTACTAAAAACAAACTCAGTCACTGTCATTCACGCTATTATCGCAGCACCTGGCAAGCGGGCAGGAGGATTCCCATGCGTTTCAGGCCAACCTGGGTTACACCGTGATCTCCAGGGCAGCAAGGACGGGCTATGATACAAATCTCAAAGAAGCAAAACCACAAAACAAAACTGGAGATCAGAACAAAAACACTCCCACTGCCTCAGTCTCCCCACCCCACGTGAAGATTTTAGTGTGGGGTTTTTCTTAGCTAGTGTCGGCAGCTTTCTTGGATCTTAAAGTGAAGGGTGGCGTTGGCAATTTCCATGTCCTGTCCCTTCTCAGGGAGGGAGACTCTGGGCTGTGTCCCATGGCAGCTGGGTTGCCGCTTGAACATACGTGTCATGTTCTATAAAGAAACAGGTCCACACCGCTTCTGCGAAGCAGCCACCAACCCCTCTCTTGTTCAGGTTATCCACAGGGGACACACTGAAGGGTCACATGATCAAAGACGATAACATAGCTGGTGTGTCACATAACTCTCCCTTTGGATGACACTGTTTTTTGTATAGTCCCCTCCCCCCCGAAAAAAACAACTGTAGCCTTGCCCCCACTCTCGGCCTCCATCTCCTGCACAGGGTCTGACCTCTCCCCTTACCTGCCCCATGATGGCAGTTCCTGCCTCAGACCGATCTCATCTTCCTCTTGGGCCATGTATGGACCAATAGTATGATGTTGCAGTTCACCTGCAAGGTTGCTGATAAATCACCATCAAATGGCTTAAGGGAACAAGGGGTTTATTACCTTATGATAGACTGGTTACAGTTCCTTGTTCAACTTTGCGGATCTCACACCAACACCAAGGCCAAGGGAACTGGCCACACCGTTTCCACATAGTAGCTGAGAGAGGAATGATCCTTACTTGCCAGATCAGCATGTCAGGCCAGGTGTACACAAGGATGTCGACTTCCTCAATAGCTCTCTGTATTTTATTCCGGGGTCTAGTTCTACTCACTGTGGACTGGGCCTTCCCCATCAGCTAGACAATCTCCTGCAGGTTTGCTCTGGGCTTAACCACTAATTCTCTACAAATGTGCCCAGAGCTCAAACCCTCAACCATAAAGTGGACACCTGTGCCCGACTATGACATGTGATCAAGTCTCTTTTAGATTATTTTAAACAGGAACAAGTGACCGAAGGACACAGGAAGATTCTAGGAGTAGGTAAGAGGGACAATCTGCTCACAGTGTCCCCTTTTGTTCTCCTTATTACCTTCAAGCAAAAGGCTGTCGTGGGGCTCCCAGGGAATGTACATTGACTGACCCCCACGGGCACAGCGTTGATAGGTACAGCTGCGAGGGGATCCTCTTCTTGCTTGGAAAACCTACCGTCAGTTATCACTACACTTCCAGGTTAGGTTTGAGACTCCTTCTGTACACTCATTCACCCTGTTTTCCTGCTTTCCTGTGGAACAAAGCAGGTGGGAAGGGGGAAAGGAGAAGCCACACAGCAGCCTAGAAGTCTGAGTGTGTTATGATATCAGAAGCTTCTTAGAACTGAATGTAGGTCCTGACATGTGTCAGGCAAGCATTCTATAACAGAGCTATGCACTTAGTGCTTGTTCTTAATTTTGAGGGGAGGGATTTTATTCAGTTTACAGTTCAGGTCACAGTCCGTCATAGGGAAATCACAGTAGCAGAAGTCTGAAGCAGCTGGTCAAATCAGGCATGCATGTTTGGTATCTAGCTTGCTCTCCACATCCCTATCCAGTCCCAGACTACCTGCCCGGGGAGTGGCCCTGCCCACGATGGGCTGGGTCTTCCCTCATTAATTATGCACTCAAGACAATCCCTCATAGGCTGGCTCAGAGACCAGTCAATCTACAGAGATAGCGTCTCAGGAATGCCAGAAGGCGTCTGTGGAGGAGGTGTCCAGTGTGAAGGAGGCGCATGCTAGTGTGAAGTGGCCCCCAGTGTGAAGCAGCCACACACCCAGTGTGGAGCTGCACCGGCCACGCACTGCTCAGAAGGAAGAGTGCGCTTTGCTTTTTGATTCTCTGGGAAAGAACACACAGGGCTCCTGGGGTCAATTCCAGCTGGAAATTCATAGGTTTAAAAGTATATTAATGTGTCATTCCCTTCCAAAAACACATAGTTTACTCCCCATCTTGATAAAATTCAAAGTGCCGGAAGAAACCTGCTAGAGAAATTAAAACTTGGCAAGCAAGCAAAAAAGGCTCAACACTTTCTTTTCGCATTTGACCAACTGACTGCAGACACCTCCCATGCCGTCCACACACAGAGCTGGGCGTGGGTTCAGGTCCTGGCGCAGGCGCTGGGCAGGTGTGCCCCTGCAGTGCCTCCCACACAGACATGGGCAAGAAGACAAGAGCCCAGGCTGGTGCCCGAGTCTTGGGATCCCGAGAGTTAAGGACACGAGGATTCCCTAGGCATTAATGAGCTCTGTTCTGAGTTTGGCTTCCCTCCAGGTGTACCAAGCCAGAGTTCTTCCAGCCGATGGAGAACATCTTTTACGAGTTCCTAGCTCGTGAGAACGGAGCCCAGCTATCGAGGTGACCCTGCCCAACCCCTGCTCTGTTTGGCATTGTCTTAGTGCTGGAAGCTGGGTCAGCATGTTTACTGGTGGCAACAACCCGTAGCTAGAAGAAAGAATAAAGTAGGCAGTAAGCTGTGTGCTAGAGAACTGGCATTTTTAAGGACGCAAATTGAGAATTCCATGTTTTTTTTTTTCCTGTGGGCTCAGTCGCCCCTTGAAATATCAACAGCAAAGCACTACACTTCCAGATAGCCTCAGATCTAGCCAGACAGAGGGAGCAGGTTGCTTGGCATGTGAGGTTTACTCGTGCACTTTAAGGAAAGTGACTTGCACGCAATCACCCACCACTTACGCACAAAAATCTAAGTGGCAGATCCAGTGTTAAAAGTCCCAGTCGTGGTGAATTGACTGGGAGGCTCCCATGTGCTCCAAGCATGAAGTCTCACAACTCAGGCAGTGGCACCCCGACTTCTGTCCACCCACACACGGTGGGGAGGAAATGGGTGAAGAGTGACTGGGAAAATAAGTACTCCAAGGCTGGCAAACGGACCTGCCTCTAGGTGGCGCTTGGGAGCAGTTTCGGGAACACGTGAGGTTGAAACCAACACAGGCTCAGCCAGATCAGGTCCACCAAGGACCTTAGTCCTGTCCAAGTCTCTCTCTCTTTCTTTTTTCTCTCCTCATTTTACTTTTTTTGGTGCTCGAGACAGTTTATTAAGGGAAGAGGCATTCACCCGACTTCTCCAGGATTTGGAGACTTTGAGGCATTTTCGTCTCACTGAACAGTCGTGTTCTTTCACATGCAGCCGAGCTCTGAGGGGTTTCCATCCCCCCCCCCCCGCCCCACTGGCTTCTTTCATGTCATCTTGATCCTCTGGGACCCTCCTCTCCCCCGCCTCTGTTGGTTCAGTTTATTCCAGTACTCGTCAGCTTTGTATTCCATTTATACCTTCTGTTGATAAATTGCCGTGTGAACTGAGCAAACCAGGTGTGTATGACAAAACACACTTATTCAAAGAGCCTTTTCCCATCGGTGCTTCTGCCAGAAAACCTTCCTTAGAAACATCTGTCTGTTTTTCTCACCATCTCCCTTGCTTCCTGCACGGTCCTGTCCAGATGGAGCAGGCTGGACTTCTCAAGAGCCATATTTATCTGCTGGCAAGTGGACGGATCCTCAAGGGAAGAGTTTCTCTTTATTATGTATTTTTGGTAAAGTTCTAAAATATTACAGCTGCTACATCTGATTTCAAATATGAACCTGTATTTCCTGTTAAGACATTAGCCATTGGGCTGGGGGAGATGGCTCAGTAGTTTGCTTTGCAAGAGAGAGGACCTCCTAGGGCCTACACCAAGCTGGACGCAGTAGCATGTGTCTGTAGTCCCAGCATCCCTGGGGAGAGAGAGGAGGCGGCAAGAAGAGAATTCTTGGGAGCTCACAGGCCAACTGGCTTGGTGCATATATAAAACAGTCAACGAACAGGTTCCGGAAGGTGCGGACTGAGACCCAAAGCTGTCCTCGGCTGGCACACGCGTGCTGTGGAGAGCGCGTGCTCACCCTCACACATGCAGAGATAAAACAAAGGAGCAAAAGCCCATTGGCCATCAGTAAATACAAGACACCTTCCTTTCTCTGTGCAAATCAAGTGTGGACAGATGTGCCAATTCCATTTCCTGTCATAGATACATGATCACTGGAAAGGGAACTACGAACATAAAAACGAAGACTACCAATCCAGCAGATGTTAACATATATTTTTTTATTAAATATGTAAAAAGGTCAACGCAAGTCAAGTTATTCACATATTCAGAGACAAAAAACCTATTCTACCATGCAACAATAGGTGGATGATGTAGAATGTGAAGTATTTGAATAAGACTTTTCATCTATTGTCATTACTTATCTATATTTATAATTAACAATACATATGTTTACATTCCTCTCAGTTTACATTAATATATAACAAAAGCCTCATGGTGTACTATTTAGTAAAGCAATCTGAATGCGTATTAAACCTTAACGGAATAATGGAAATACTCACCGGGAAGGGAGGGAATCTGGGTTCCCTTCTGGAGTTTACTTCTCTCAGCTCCACAAGGTGTTGACCTTTATCTTTTTTTTTTTCCCTGCTATTCTGCTTAGCGTGAACATGAACTCTCTCTTTAGCCCCTGCCTCGATCACTTCCAATTTGATGGAGGAAATGGAGGTGCTATAACCAGCTGACATGTGTGTTTGGGGGGGGGACTAAGAAAAAACAAACTTGACTTCCTGAGAGAGGGAGCGCACACACCCTGGGGGC
This sequence comes from Typhlomys cinereus, assembly GCA_023101885.1. Lineage (NCBI taxonomy): Eukaryota > Metazoa > Chordata > Mammalia > Rodentia > Platacanthomyidae > Typhlomys > Typhlomys cinereus. Next base: position 8,067,290 of record JALPQD010000028.1, read on the forward strand.
TTCTGGACTTAGCACAATGGCAGCACTTTAGTGGGCCTGCCAGGATGTGTGCCCTGAACATTGAGATGAGGATGATGCTATCTGTGAGTGTGGCTGCCCAGATGTGGGGGTGGGGGGTGGGGGGATGGGCACCCCAGAATGACCTGGAAACAGCTGTGGTTTCCAAGTGTGTAGAATGCTACATCTCTTCTCTGAACGCACGAGTGTGGTCTGGCCCAGGCGATCCGGAAGATGGACGGTGTCAGCTTAGAAAAGTTCTTTTTGCAGCTCAGTGCGTCTCCAGCTGAGAAGGCTGAAGGTGGAGCGGAACAGAGCGCTCCCAAGCAGTGGTCGCTGGGGAGCCTTGAACAGTGCAGGAGACTCGGGAGAAGGGCAGGAGCACGAACCCTGGTTCACAGGTGTGGCCCTATATCACCAATATCGCCAGGGTGGCCAGGAGAGGTGGGGGCAGCCTAGGAATCACTCAAGGGTCTGGGAAGAGCTGTTTGTGTGCCTCTCTGCAAAAGGAGGGAGAGAGGGGGAGAGAGAGAGAGACAGAGAGAGGGAGGGAGGGAGAAGGCTCAGGAGGGCGAGGCACCTCCGGCCTTTGTATAGCACGGCCACCCCTGCCACGGACATGGAGGATGTCACCGCGGGAGCCAGGCTGTGCAGCCTCAGAGAGATGTGGTGCTGCTGCAGGGCAGGCGATCGAGCGAGAGAAGACAGGGGAACCGAACACCACGGAACATCCGTCCGATTCTGCACAGTGCGTTGCAAATATCTCAAAAATACAAGCCATCTTTCCCACCTAGAACTCAAAAAATACAACTTGGCTGCAAAAAGATTTTTTTTGGAAAGACTTCTCTCGGTGCGAAGCTCCCGTGTGGGAATTTGGAATTAGTATTTCATCGATTAATGAAGAAATTTCGAAGCTTTAGGAGACACGATTCAGAAGTTTATTGTGGGCTTCTCGGTGAAGTGGGGGAGAGGGGTGGGCACATTTGCTTCTTGTTTTGGTCGCACCTGTTCAGTCGAATGACGAGATGGCAAACCTGAAGTTCAAAATCTAATGAAACGAATGATCCAAGGCAGGTCTACCATCTGTCACAAGGGCGCGGGGCCAGGGACGAGGCTAAGGAAATGTGCAAATACTAGTCAAAAAGAAAAAAAAAAAAAAAAAAAGGAATGCTTTAAATCCACTAACACTTCCTGTGTGCGAACTGCCAAGGTTAGCGAATGCCCACAGTGTGGAGGCCTGTGCTGCAGAGGGAGATTCCAGAAGCTGCTTCTGTGCAGAACTGGTTCTCCCTTGGAATTATGTTGTCAGTGCAGCCGGCATGTGGCGGGCTGCAGAGCCTTGGGGTGCAGGCTGCGGAGCCCTGGGGTGCGGGCTGCAGAGCCCTGGGGTGCGGGCTGCAGAGCCCTGGGGCGCAGGCTGCAGAGCCTTGGGGTGCGGGCTGCAGAGCCCTGGGGCGCAGGCTGCAGAGCCCTGGGGTGCGGGCTGCAGAGCCCTGGGGCGCAGGCTGCAGAGCCCTGGGGTGTGGGCTGCAGAGCCCTGGGGCGCAGGCTGCAGAGCCCTGGGGCGCAGGCTGCAGTCCCCAGGTTTCTCTTCAGCAGGAATCCCCTACTGCAAATGGCAGTGCTAGGCTAAAACCCATCCAAGAGGGATGGGGGAGGAGGCCGCGGGCCTGCCCACCCCTGTCCACTGCAGTCACTAAGACGACATCCTGGGGAGAGTGGCTGCCCACCAAAGAGGACCCTGAGAAAGAAAACAACGCAAGAACTGGGAGGAGGAGAGGGGGGCGGGGGCGTGTGGAGCAAGGTGGGGGCAAAGCCAGACGGTGTTTCTCTGTGTGTTTTTGAGAACTGTGTGGTTGCCTAACGAGCTGCTCTACCAACACTGCTGGGCCCTGACGTCCTCCTTCGAATCCATCTTTCCCTTTAGTGTTGTGTGTAGAGGGAGAGACTGTTTCCCCCCATGACACAAGCTACTGTCATATGGCTTTCATACCAAGGATCTGTTTCCCTTTGCTCCAATTAATCATTTGTCCAAATTGATGATCGGAGGTTAGACTTGCAAACATCAAAGCACCACAAATGCGTGTGACATCTAATGACACTGGGTTGAGAAATGCCAATATAAATACCATATATCAAATTACCATTGTTTCACACCGGGATAAAAAAGGGGGTGGTGGTGGTGTTGGGGGGGGGACGAGTTGTTCTGGAAAGAAGTGAGGGGAAGGACAGAGGATCTCGAGCAGCCGAGGGGCGGAGGGGAAGGTGTGTGGCCCACGATCTCTCGGGCGGGCGCGCACAGTGGCGTCTGCTGATGCGCCTTGGCGGAGGAAGTGGGGACCAAGTGCAGAAGCGTGTGCAACGGTGCGTCGGTGACAACGGCAGGTTGGGAACAGCTGGTTTCTATGGAGCTTGAGGCCACACACGTCCCAATTCTCCCGAAGAAGAGTTCCCGCACAGTGGCCGTGCCGCGAGGCGCCGTGACGGGTCAGTACTCCTCTTGTTGCTGGGGCTGCGGGTCGTGGGCTTGCTCCTCTGCTTCTGGCTCCTCCGGGTGGCCCTCCTGTGGGGGAGGGGAGAGGTGTCACCCCAAGTCACCGCGTCTGAGGCCCAGCAGGGTCCTGGGCCCCATTACTTGGAGCTTGGTACTGCTGGACTCTGAGCCGGGCTCAGGCAGGGCTTGTCAGGCAAGTGTCCCCCAGCCCCCTGGAGACCTGCGCACACAGGGTGTCCTCGGCTCCTTGTCGCCAAAGACGGCGTCCTGGGCATTCTGCAAAGCGCAGCCCTTCGACTTTAAAGGCCCATTTTCACCCAACTGTTTAGGAAGGAATCTTTCAGAGAACACATGCTACACCCTCTTACCGTTTGTAAAAGAACAGATAGCCAAATAGTGACACTACGATAATCGTGAATGAACTGGCTGGGACCTCCAAACAGGACCCCCGGCCTCCGGGGGGGTGTGGGATGGCTGGTGCCCATATGAGGAGAACTTAAGACTCCAAAGCAGCAGCTGCTTGTTTCTGAAGGGAAAGGACCACCTTGCACCTTCCCGGCTGGTCTAGGCAAGGGGCCCTTCAGTACACGGTGACATGAGCCTGCTGTCCCGCCCGCCCGCTGCCTGGGGAGCAGGGGCTTCTTGCTGCCTGGGGAGCAGGGGCTTCTTGCTGCCTGGGGAGCAGGGGCTTCTTGCTGCCTGGGGAGCAGGGGCTTCTTGCTGCCTGGGGAGCAGGGGCTTCTTTGCGTCGCCACATGGCTGTTGATTCAGAAGTGACACTCGTCGGCGCATTAGGCTTGGCCGCAGCCACGCGGCCCTTCATTCCTCATGTCACAAGAACAATCAGCTCTGCATGAACCAAGCAGGAAGAGCGAGGCCCAACTGCCCCGAGGGCTGCACAGGGCTGGCAGAGCAGGTGGGCGCGTTCTGCATCCTCAGAAGGGCTCAGGTGCCGGCACACCCCACACTGGATCCTGGCAAGTGCCAGCCATACACGCTTCTTACCCGGTCTGTAGTCTCTGAGGCCTAAGGCAAACCTGTCGGACGTCAATTCGGATGGGACCCCACTATCTCCCTGAGAAGACCCAGGTCTCTCCCTCTCCGTTCTGCAGGGATCTGTTTTTCCTGTGCTATAAAACTCACTAGGGGGCTGGGGAGAGAGCTGAGGGACAGATTCTAGCTCAGCACGCTGAGGTCAGGTTTGCTTCCCAGCACTGGAAAACAGAACAACAAAGATACTCAGCGAAACCCTCCAAACTTACTTGGAATCTTGTCTGGAACCTTCTGTCTTCCCTCCCAGCTCCCAAGGCAGCAGGCAACGTCTCATTCAATTGCGTTCATTACAACATTTAACGTAAGTCAAGAAGACGTCACACAACTCAAGAGTGGACGATCGAGACCGTGATTCATTACAGCATTTAACGAGGTCAAGAGGAGACCTCAGTCCACTCGAGAGTGGACGGCCAACAGGGACACTAACGGCCAAGGCCAAGGTATTTTCTCTGACCGCGTGTGGCCTTTGGAGTTCACATCCCAGCACTGTCATTTACAGCCTGTAACATAACTGCTCTAATTTCTCGTCTACAGTGTGAACCAGTGCACACTCACGTAAGAGTTCGGTGTGCTTTACTGACTGGTGAATCTGAGAGACCCCCAGGTTGGAGGTGATAAAGTGCCTAGATGGGTGTTTTTCACACGGTAAAAATTATAAGCGTAACTGTGACTACAATTTCGTAGTGGAAGAACTCTCTGGAATGTTCTGGAAGTGCCAACAATGAAGAAAAAGCATCCCTTTGTGCAACAACCAAAAGCAGGCGTATTGCAGACCTGAGGATTCTAGCACCGTCCCTTGCTGGTTCCAGCCAGTTACTTGGTAAATGTTGCTCCAGCTCCCTGGGTCTCGGTGCTGCCCCCTCCCAGGACTGCCGGCCCACCAGCCTTTGACCCCAGGAAGCAGAGTTCCTGGCCTCGCTATGAAGGATTCTGTGCCGTGTTCTCAGCAGAACCCGTTACCAGCTGCTCCGTCCACTGCGTGGCCCGTGTGCATAGACTCCCGGCATAAGGACAGTGGCCCTACCCTGCTCAGGACACGACAACACAGGCCGGAAGCAGCGCACGGCTGTGGGCAACGCGGGTAGGAGTACCTGGGCCTCTGTTTCTGGAAGCTTCTGGAAGCCTCTCTTCCTGCCTTTGCTCCCACATTAATCTGTCCCAGCCTGGCAGCCTACATTCTTGCTTCTGTTCGAGGGACACTGTACCTCATCTCTGTGTCCCCAACAGGGTGGAGGGGCTGTCGGTCCGTCGCTCTGCTCTCCAGCCTAGTGTGATGTGGTCCGCGACAGACCGCTCAGCCCCAGCTCCCTGGAGACGCTTTTCTTACCCGACGGCTCTGTGTGCGGCAGGTCAGCTGCCGCGAGAAAGGCCTTGGACACAAGAGTCCGTTTCGCATTTCATAGTGTCATGGCGGCAGGGGGTTAGCCGTGGGACACCAGAGCTAACCCGGAACTGAGCGAGGGGAGACCAGGCAGGTAACCAACTGTCTGAAACACATGTAGGACCAGACTCCTGTGTAGGAGCCGAGACCCTGCTCAGGGCAACACCCCATGCCAGGCTTAAGTCCCAGCCATGGGCAACTGTGGAGGATGCTACATATCACGCGTGTGTGATGCGTGAATGTGACCCATTACCCCGGCACTGTGAGTGCTTGGGGTGCTCCTTCAGGGGTGTGTTCAGTTGGTGTGGTGCTATCACAGGTTCCCATAAAAATATGAACCCCCTAACTCATACAAGAACAAAGACGTTAAAGTCCCAGGAGCGTAGGAGGCCAGGCGAGCCTAAGGGAGGCATGGAGCATTCCCACGCCACACGGAGCATTCCCACGCCACACGCTGCCCTCCCGGGCTGAGTCCAGCCACGCGCGGTCGGCGCTCTTACTCCCCCGACTGGGAAGAGACGGTGGGAGTCGGAGCTGAAGCAGGATCTTGGCCCTGGTAGGAGCGGACTGGGGGTCGAAGGATGGGTGAAGGGTCGGCCGGAAGCTGATGTGGCTGCTTCTCAGATGTAGGGGGGCCCCCAGCTCTGTCTCCTCCCCCAAGTACGCCCCCCCATCTTAGCTCGTGGCTGCTGACATCCCGGGCACAGCTGGCTATCAGTGCGCGGAGCCCCATAGGGCGTGTGCTGGCAGCTCGGGTCGCCCCTCTGCTCCCCACACAGGTTTATTCATGACTCTGCGAGTGCGTCTTCACCATCTGCCACATTTCCCGGCTGGGCGTCCATGGCTGTCTCCCTCACCAGGTCTGTGAGGTGGGGGCGACTCCTTTCTCGGGACACCCAGGGCTCTGTCCAGTGGGGTGTGGAACCCCCCAGGGGCAGCAGTGCAGTCTGTATCCAGAAAGCGCCGCGGAGCGAGCAAGTCTCCAGGTCGCCAACAGCAACTCCCCCAGGGAGTGTGCCTCTGCCACAGGCCCCCCAGGGAGCAGGCAGACACCTGCGGCCCGTCACATAAGGGCAGATTAGTGAAAATGGTGGAAGGATGCGCCGTACAGCTGGCTGGCATGAAGTTCCAGAAACTTCTGGAGTCACCTGTGACTTCCCAGCTCTGTGTCTTCGAAATATCGTCTTTTTTGTGACCGCTGGATTACAAGGTCACTGACCGTCAGAAGAGGGTAGGACGTCACTTAGGGGACAGCTGCTCCAGCAAACAGCCCTTTCCAGAGTCCAGCCATGTTCGTGCTGCGGAACTGAAGTGTATGCGAAGGGTGCACACGGCAATCGGCCTGTGATCTTCAGCTCGCCCGACCCCGGGAGGGCTGCGGGAAAGGCAGACACCAATCCATCTCCACCCACCCCACGATATCCGCAGTTACACCAGGAGCGTCAAAACAAAGCTGAGATTCCTTCCCAGACTCCACGCACATCAGCCCTGCATGGCAGCGAGACCTGCGCACCACCTTGACATGGGAATGTTCTGGACACAGGACTCAGCTAGTGCCAGGGCAGCATGATGCAGCAAGCAGAGCCTTGGGTGGGCATGCACCATGGTGCAGCAGCCGGAGCATGCGCTTCCAAAGTCACGCCCTTCCAGCCTGGGGGGGCGGGCAGTAGCAGCTGGGTGGGGTCCCCTTCTCAGGGTAGATTGGCCATGCCTCTGGCGGGTGGCTACAGAGACAGGACTATGTTCTGGGAGGAAGACTGATGTCTGCGTCCGGGGTGACGTGTGGGACAGCAGGATGGAAGGTGGCCCAGCTGCTCCTGAGTCTACACCATGTCTGTCAGCAGAGCTGTGTGTGTGCATGCCTGAGTATGTGTGTGTGTATGCATGCCAGAACATGTGTGCATGCCTGAGCATGTGTGTGTGCCTGAGCATGTGTGCGTGTGTGCATGCCTGAGGATGCGCACACACGTCTGAGCATGTGTGTGTGTGTATACACATTGTCTGCTCTACAGAACCCACTCAGGACAGACTGCGCAGCAGCCCTCCCTTTCATTCTGCAGGGAAATGAAAGTTCGAAATTCTGGTCCTCGGTCCTGTCACACCCTACACAAGGACCCCTGATATGCTGATCAAATGTCTTATTCTCTGGGAATCTTACTGTAGCTGACAAGTCTCTTGGAATTTTCCAGACACAAAGCTGTAAAGTCAAGCCAGCAACTGCATTGGAAGATGCTGCTCTGGGAATCCACAGGGAGCTGAAACTTATTCCCTTCCCTGGGCTTTCCGGTAACTCTGTCCTTGGCTTGAAGACGGTCCTTTCCATACACTCAACTGGGCTGCTCCAGTCTTTACCTACTGATAATGGAGGGAGAAGGGTGCAGCTCAGCACAGAGCACATCCCAGCATGCGCAGGGCCTCGCGGCCAGCCCCCAGCACAAACCCTCCTGAAAATGGCGCAGCGTGGAGAAGCACAGGCTCCGGGTTCAGAGTCAGCTGCTTGTGAACTCCGGAGAGGTATCGGTCCTCTTTACTGCCTCGGTTTCTCCTCATCTAAGTCAAGATGACAACAGGAACCACGTGATATTCTCAAGGGAATGAAAGAGCTGGTGAGGTAACAGGCACGAGCCCTCAGCTGACGGCAGCTCTGGAGGACACTCAAGGCCTCAGGTTGGCCCGGTGTCCTCAGCCAGGCAGCTCTCTGGCCCTGCGTCTCCCTGCTAGGACCAGCTCTGGCTTTGAATCAGCTTCTGCAAGAAAGGCAGGGCTGTGTCCTGCTGCACATGGTCCTGTGAGCTCAGCCCCTGGGACGCGTGACATGTAACCAATGTCACCTCCAGCAGGCTTTCAGAGGCACCAACTGGAACTGAGGTGTGCTTGACGGGGCACCTACGGAGCATCTTGTCTGTTCTCTGTGGTTACAGACATGCTGCAAACCAGTGTACAGACTGAGAACCACATCCTGTGATATGGCTCCCGGGGCTGAAGTAAGCGGAGACCCGGCATTAAAATCCACTGCAACGAAGGAAGAGGTAGAAGGAGGAAATGGCGGAGCTCCCAGACCCCAGATGTAGTTCTCTGCGGCCCACGAACCCTTCATTGCTAGGATTTTAAGCCACATGTGGGGTAGATACTTGCCTGGTATTCAGCTGGCCTAAGAAATGGTCAACTGCTGCCAGCTCACCATGCCCCGTGGAAATACCAACACATGCGATGGCACCACAGGGCTCTCAGAGCACCTACAGGCTCCTGGTCAGGAGGCTCAAATGCTTCTCCATCCGGGCACTATAAGGAGATGCTTGAAACCTGACCCTGGTCTCTTGCCTTCGGCAGAGCAGCCCTGAGGTGGACGTTCAGGGGCTCTTACTCCTGCCACAGACAGGGTGACTCGCCCAGGTCTCGGTCGCTTGCCTCCTTGGTCCTAATGTTCTTCCCTGTTCTTCATCATCCTCTCCCTCCATGTCCCCCTCTCCTTCCCCACATCTTCTCCCCTTTGTTCCTGCCACCCCCTGTCCTGAATTCATTATGGAGACAAAACTGCCTTGAACTCCTGAGCCTCCTGCTTGAATCTCCCCGGGGGCAGGGTGACAGGTGCGGGCCCCCACGTGGGCACGTCTGTTTCCATCTCCTTGGCAGAGCCACAGCCTGGGACTGTCTCTGCACCCCTGCTTGAAAGCGGCAAGTTTGTGGCAGGTCCTCACCACAGAGAGGTCTGCCCGGTGGTGAGCAACTGAGACAACCAGATGCGAAACTAACACGGAGGGTCGTGGGCCTTAGGTGAGAAAGCGTCCATTTCCTCCTTCAGCCCTATTTGGATCTTTCGAGAAATGTAAGCTGCATACGAATTTTTTATTTCTCATGTGTATATGGGGGAATGTACACAGTACGTGTACATGTTTGCCTATGTATGGATACACACGTGTAGGTGTATGTAAGGGCCAACATCATTGGAAACCATCTTTGATTGCTCTTCTACCTTAGTCTTGTAGGCAGGGTCTCTCACCAAGCCCAGGACTCACCGATAGGGCCAGTCTGGCTAGGTGGTCTGCTGTAGGGGTTCTTGGTCCTGCTTCCTAAGGCTGGAATTACAGGAGGGCCACCACCCCCACCTGGCATTTTTACGTGGGTTCACTTTTGCTTGGCCTGCAAGGACTTTAACCACCGCACCATCTCCTCAGCCCTTTCTAGAATTCTAGCTGCCCCAAGAGCTGACCGCCTCCTACAGTCTGACTGTATGTTCCGACGTCAAGCCCCAACTGCCACATAGCTCTTGCCTGATTAACTTAAGGATGTGCATCCCACAGGCACGGGAGGATGGATGCTGGGGACCAGCATGTCCCCTCCCCTAGGACCATCAGAGTGCTGGCTGAGCCGTAGCTCTCATGAGGGCCCCAGAGATGCATCCACGGCACCCGACCACCAGCTGCTTCAGAAGTTGGGAGGCGAAGGCTCGGCCCACCTGGGCTCCATGCACCCACTCAGGCTCAGTACATGCACGTGGGCTCCACAAGCCCACCGAGTCTCAGTCCACCAGGGCTCAGCCCTGCCCCCCCCCCCCGGCCTCAGTGTACCCACCAGGCCTCGGCCCACACCAGGCCTCGGCCCCCTGCTGGCCGTGCGCCCACCTGCTCCTCCGAGGCATACAGCACTTCCATGAGCCGCTGCACGAGGTCGTCGCTCTCCTGCCCGTGTTCCTGGCACAGCAGCTCGATCTCCCGCAGCTTCCCGAAGTAGAAATCCCTCTCCCTCTCCACGCCTTCCAGGGCGAGCTTCAACGAATGTACCTGCAGGCGTGGAGACAAGAGCCCAAAGCTCAGCGAGAGAGAGGTGACCTGGTGTCGGGGAGGCTCAGCATGTGGGCCGGGCCCTGAATCACCAAGTGTGGGTCTCAGGGAGAAGTGACTTGCGTGTGGGGCACCCAGTCACTTCTGCTGCCGTCTGAGTGTCATTACACGCAGCACGAGTCTCCTGCCAGAAGGGGACCACACCTTCTCTCGGCAGCGTGGTTCGGAACACATCTTTCCTACCTTGTTGCTCTGACCTGAACCCCCCTCCTCCGCCCCCCCCCCCAGTTCATATATTGGAATCGTCATTCTAACACGATGGGCAAGAGGCCAGGCCTCTGTAAGCGGCTGAGTTACGAGGGTGGAGATCTTACAAAGGAGGCCCAAGGGGGGCTGTGAGCTCCTCAGCCTGAGAAGACCAGTGGGAAGACGCCATGTGTGAGACACGAGCCCTCGGACTACGAGCCACTGACACCTTGACCCTGGGCGTCGGGGCCTCCAGAGGGGCAAGAAGTAATTTCTGCTGCTGCAGCAGCCCGCACACGGCAGGCGTCCTACAGTCCGACTGTCACTCGCAACCACAGGCCGGGGAGACTTGCAGTGCGGTCTTTATAAGGACCCTTTTTTCAGATCGCTCCAAAAGTCTCTGAGTTTGGGACCCCTCAGGAACTGGGCGGAGCAGATGGAAGCCGGTTCACTGCGAGTCAGCATGGTGACCAGGGCATGTGGGCGGAGCGGAAGGCTGGCTGGGGGGCTTCTCTTCATTTCCGTCGTGTTGGCCCTGGAGCTGCTGTGGAAGCTCCGAAATGGTTCTCATGTTCCCTTTCCCTTCTTGAGGTGGACTTAGGAACCTTCCAGGACTGTGGTTATCTAGTACAGTGACAGGGCAAAGCCAGCAAGGCACAGGGAGATGCCAACATCTTGAGTCGGGACTGACGGGGGTGCGGGGCACACACAGGCTCACACTATCGCCCAGGAACACCCTCTTTTAAAATACTTGGTTCTTTTTATATTTATGTCGAACAAAGATTCTCAAGTGATGAATCATGACCCCATAATCCCATGTAACCAACTGATCAAAAGTTAATTTAAAATCAAACACTAATGCATCCAAGGTGCTTCCGGCAGTGCTTGCGCTTGCCGCAGTGTCATGTGACCTCACTGCAGCCCCGGGGCCGAACATGGGACATGTGTGCTTTGTACTGTGCACTCACTCACACCATATGACAGCACATGCATGGTGAAACACCTCGGCTCAGATCTGACACTTGTAGGTTTTGAGGTGAAATGTTTTTACTGGACATAGTGTCCTCATAGAAATGTCACGGTCCAATTACAGAAGACAAAGGCTTTTAACACTCCTCTGCTGTCAGTCACTTTTCAATCATACAACGATCAAATTGGCATGCTTTTGGGTTGTACTGTTAGAGAAGCACGTCTACCTCATTAGTATGCAAATTTGCTTTTGAGTTTAACAAATGGTAAAATTATATGTATACCAAAGAATTGCTTTAAAAATAAACTTCTTGGGGCTGGAGAGGTGGCTCAGGGGTTAAGCCTCTGCCTTGCAGGCGGAAGGGCCTGAGTTCGGATCCTAGACCCCATGTATAGACGCTGGGGGAAAGCAGGGGCGGCCTGCATTTCTGGTCCTGGTAGGGCGGAGCCTGTGAATCCTGGGACAGAGTAAACAAGGAGGAGGTGGAGGCGTCCATGGTGGTTCCTGAATTTGTCCATGGTTCTACACACACACACACACACGCATACATACACACACGCGCACACATGCACAATTGAATACATAATAAATAATAAAAAATTTTTAAAATAAATTTCTTTGCTGGTTTTGTACTGATTTATTATCAGTATGTTTGATTTGTATGTATCTATTTTATTTATCGATATATCTGGGGTTGCCTAAAAATTTCTTGGTTGAAAAGGATTTTAAAAAAGGCACAAAAGGGGCTGGAGAGGTAGCTCAGGGGTTAAGCCTCTGCCTTGCAGGCAGAAGGTCCTGAGTTTGGATCCTAGACCCCACGTATAGACACCAGGAGAAGTGGGGGCGGCCTGCGTTTCTGGTCCTGGTAGGGTGGAGCCTGTGAATCCCCGAGGCAGAGTAAACAAGGAGGAGGTGAAGGCGGCCCATGGTGGTTCCCAAATTCGTCCGTGGTTCTACATACACACGCATACATGCACACACACGCATACACGCACAATTGAATAAAAAAAAAAAAAAAGGCACAAAAAAGTGTAAGAAGCCCTGGTGTTGTATTTACTGTTTGGGAGATGAGCAAAGTCCTTCATTAGATGGAGTCTGCTCTTTAGTGTATTAAAAACCACCACTTAGCAGCATTTTCAACAATTAAACTTGAACTACGCCATTCCCTTGACAATCCCTAGCGTTGGGGAGCAGTCCACTGCACGCGCAGCACGCTGCCTGCAAAGTCACTGTCCTGGTGACTCCCTGGTGTCCCACACTTGCTCCCAGGGTTCAGTCTTAGCTGTGAACTCTGATTCCTGCTGCTGATAGATGTCTGCAGACTTGCAAGGGGACCAGTTGGATTTCAGAGGGGAAAAAACTCCCCTAGTTCTCGTCTCGGTTTTAAACACGCCTCTATGCTTAGTCATGGAAACCTGGCATCCGTGTCTGGTGCAGCAACAGGATGTGTGACTGGTGCTGTTGGCTCTCCTCTGCCCACGGCCTCTTCCCCAGGCCAAGAAAGGCCCTGTACAGTTCGAGGTTACGGCTGGGAAGCCACAGCTGCCGGAGCTGGGGCAGTTGGTCACATCCGCAGCAGGAGCAGAGGGCACCGAGCCAGACGGGCACACTTGCTGGCTTGCTCCAGTTCTGCTCATTCTTAAAAGTCTGGATCCTCGGCCTGTGGGATGCCCTGCCCACTTGACTGGGTCTTCCCACGTCAACCACGCAACCCAGACGGTGCTCACAGCCAGCGCAGAGGCCGCCTTCATCAGAGACACCTCGAGTGTGCCCAGAGGCCTGACACTGGCCATCAGAGCGGCGAATGTCCATGTGGTGGGGAGGGGGAGGCCACAGCTGAGAACTCGGCCTGAGGAGGAGGGACCCGCAGCCAGCAGGAAGTAGCCCGCAGCTCCTCTCAATGCCAAGTGTCAAGGGTAGGAGGAGGATGTACAGAAGGGAAGGGTGGCAGCACCTACCTCTCTCACGGGTTCTATGTCTCTCTGGAGGGCAGGACAGCCAGGCCCAGGCATCTAGATGTAATGCCAGAGGGCAGGAAGGCTAGGCCCAGGCGTCTAGATGTAATGCCAGAGGAAAGGATGGCCAGGCCCAGGCATCTAGATGTAATGCCAGAGGGCTGGAAGGCTAGGCCCAGGCGTCTAGATGTAATGCCAGAGGAAAGGATGGCCAGGCCCAGGGGTCTAGATGTAATGCCAGAGGAAAGGATGGCTAGGCCCAGTTGTCCGGAAGTTGGGGATGGGACCCTCTCTGTATGACTTGAGAGTGACGGGAGCTGCAGTGGTCCACCGAGAGGGAGAAGCTGGCTAGTTGGAGTGTAAGGACGGAGGGGCAACTGGAGATCTGTTTCCATATGGTCAGGATTTGGGCTGGAGGGTTGGAAACTGGGGTGGGGTGGAAGAAGAAGACGGGGAGGAGATAAGAATGTGAGGTGATAGTGTTGCTCAGGGAAAAAGAGATGCAAACCCAGAGCATTGTGAATTTGCCTGATTCTCGCTGGGTTCACTTGGACCTGCCTGAAGCCTTCGGTACGTGGCCAAGTCTACGTGGTCTCTCTTGCCATTGTCCGAGTCATTACTGCAGACTCTCCGGACTCAGTTGAGATCAGCAGGCACCTGAGCGCCATCTGGTTCCTAAATCACAGTCCTACCAGCAAATGCCGTAAGGTTTTACCTCATGCCCTGACATGATCAGATCCTAGAGACACCTGCTTCAGTTAAGCGACCGAGGCTTTTTCAAATGAATCTTGACTGCAGACATGCAATCACCTTGCCGATGGTTGCCAGACTCTTGCGTCATCAGCAAGAGGAATGACTGGAACAGGCTGGGCAGGTGCTGGGCGTGGACTAAGGGGCTGCAGCCAGAGGTCCTCCCGCAGTGGCTGCAGGGCCTGGTGAGACGCCCGCGCCTTGTGGGGGTGATTCTGCCAAGGGCTGTGTAGGGCCCACTGTTTTCTTACTTTCAACTGTGTGTATCTTGTGCAACATCAGCTAGCGATAGGCGGAAGTCATCCATGCTTTCTAACCAAAGCAGGCAGGGCCTCGTGCGTGCTAGACAAGCACTCTAAGCCCCCGTCTAAGGGTTGTACTGGCAATTTGAGGCGGTAGAGCCAGGATTAGCACAGTTGTGGGGTGCTGTTAGGTAAGAAGGAGAATTCTACTTAAAATGCAGCTCTTTGTCTTTCAAACCCCCAGCACTGGGCTTGCTGGGCACGGGGTTCCCAGTTCTGCCACTGCGGGGGAGTCCTGGCTTTTTGTTTGACTTCAGTATTGCCCTCTGGTGTCTGACTGCCGACTGAATTCTAGTGAAGGAAAGGTGTTGCTCCATCTTGCTACCTTTGTGTGCTGCCCGCATTACCCACAGTATCTGTCACTTGACGAACAGCTGCTGGAAGGAAGAAGGAAGGGAGAGGGAACAGCAGCTGAGGAACAGGGGGCAGGAGGGTGGCCGGAGCGGGCCGAGTCATCCGTCCCATCTTAATCACGGCACGGCACCACGGAGCTTTGTGAGGAACCTTGTTTACTGCTGCCCCTGCCTGCCCCTCCTGCGCTCCAGGCCCCACAGGTGTGGCCTCACCCCTCATGCACAACATGGCCAGAGACGATGCGTTACCTGCTCGTTAAGCTGTATGACCTGTGTTTCTAAATCTTTGTCAGATCTCGCCGCCGAGCCTCCGGATGACGCCCTTTTGGCAGAAGAGGGGCGAGAAGGTGTGGATCCCGGTTTAGAAGCGGGACTTGATTTAGCCGCACCTAGGAGCAAGCAGAACAACGATGAGTATGCGCAACACGAAGATGTAGGCACACGCGAGGGATGCTCTGCGTCCTAAGAGGTCTGAACAATACGATGATCGAGCTACAGATGAGGAAATGGCTTCTGCTGTTGAAACACTAAGTCACAAAGTGCATACAGACGCCCTGATGCTGTTCTGGGCAAGGATTTCTGAGTAACTTCCGGACCCGGCTCTTCCCTTCTGTTCTGAACAAGTCCAGACAGGGGCAGCTCTGGTCCCAACTAGGAGCTCCCACTGGTCCAGTTAATTCTGAACAGACGCCAACACTCTGCCCTTCCAGAAGGTTCTTAGAGGGCAAGATGGTCTTATTTACCTCTAAGTCACACATCATGCTTGTCTGAAAACCTTTGGAAAAGGAAGAAATGTTTAAATAAATCCAAGAGCTAGCACACAAAACTTGGTTATATAATTCCCAACATTACAGCGTATTTTCAATGTTATGGATTCCAATTGTTTGCTGTTGTCTGACAGACAGAAAGAGGGAAGAGATTACAAGGGCAGGTATGTACCAGCAGCTACAAAACCCTAATTACAAAGCAGCCGCAGGAAGACCGTAAAATTTATAAGGTGAGTCTTCGGGTACCTGGAATCATTGGTTACAGGTTAAGCACGTTGAGCACTCTTAAGAAGCACCCATGTTCTAGTCTTTAAAACACCTGTTTCTTGTTACAGTGGGTAGAAAGAATCTCCTTCAAAGACACAGGGAAAGGCCTGAGGACTGGGAGAACACTCTGACTCGGGGAGACTTCAAGTCTGAAAGACAATGCGGTGGGACCTGGAATCAGCCCTTTGCAGAATGGTGGCGCCAGAGAGTATGCTGTGGCTTGCTCGTGGAACGCACGCTGCTTGCAAGGGCCTCCTTCTCTGCAGAACCCCACATGGAGAGGCTGGGGAGATGGGTCGGGGGTAAAGCCTTTGCCTCACAAGTAGAAGGGCCTGAGTTCAGATCCCCAGAGCCTGAGGAAATGGTGGCAGCCTGCCAGTCGGACCCTGGAAAGCAGTCTGGGGAACCCCAGAGCAAAGCTGTAAGGAGGAAGAGCATCTATGATGATTCCCAACGTCACAGTGAGATGGCTCAGGGGTAAAGGCGCTTACCACCAACCCTGACAATCTGAGTTCGATTCCCCAGAACTCACAGAGAGGTGAGACCTGACTCCTGCTAATTGCCCTCTGACCTCCACATATGCGCCATGGCACATGTGGTGCAGGACACACACGTGCAAACAAATACACACACACAGAAACAAATAAATAAATGCATAAAAAACTGAGGTGCACCTGGCTTCCGCAGCTAGGGATTCTTTCCTGAGTACCAGGCCCCTCGTCATAAAGGATGCAGCTGTCCGCCCATGTCAGTAAATTGCATCTTGCAGTGATACGTTTATGCGCTACAGTGTTTTCCAATCCCGTGAAGTGATAACGTCCTGTCTGTGCTCAGTCCCGGGTTCAGAGGCTGCAGTCGTTGCTTGCTCTCCTAAGCCCTGCCCTCCGATGGCCATCTGGGTACTTCCCCGTGCAGCTTACGTGGAAACCTCTGTGCTGTGGCTTTTGAGTGTGGCTCCCTTGGCTACCAAGCGGACACAGTTTTCTCTCTTGTAGCTCTCAATTTCTGTCTTATTTTCCAGGGTGCACTAGACGGCGTCCTGAACAGGAACCCGGGTTTCATAAGCACTTGTTTGCTCTTCTAGCCTTTCTCTCCCTCCCTAATTTCCCCTTCCAAAATAAAAAGGAGTTTCAGAAGCAGAGGAAAATAACCGTAAATTCCACATAAGTCCCTGTAATTCTCTAAACTTTCCGTCCTGTAGAGGGATGTGATTCACATGCTGTCTTGGAGCAGTTGAGTCTTAATGAATGCTTTTAGGGTTTGGGGCATAAATATGACTGCAAGACATTTCAACCATAGTTGTAAAAAAAAAAACAAAACAACAAAGCGAGATTCAGTGCCTGGGTGAAGTCATAGCACCCTGTGTCTGATGTCCATAATTAGCAGCTTCTAGATGGAGCATGAGCTCATTAAGAAACCACTGCTTTATTCTGGAATCACCAGCTCAGAGTCCGGCTCTGTCCTCGCCATGTGGATACTGCTTTTCTTTGACTACAGTGTCAGTTCAGAAAAGAAGTGGGCAGCTCCTCTTGGCGTTGCTCTGGTGGTCTCCCAGGGTGAAAGGATCGAAACTGTCATGTGGGAATGAAGAGCAGGGACGGGATGGATGTCCCTCAGCTTGCCCCAGGGAGACAGTGGTTGAGTGCTTACCAGTGGCTAAGCACTGACAAGGACTTACTTGGCAGCCTTCAGAAGCACCCAGGTTGCACTGTTTGCTGCGTGAGTTACGTGTGGCCATCTGCTCCCTCTATGTTTAGGAAGAGGATTGCTTTGTCCCGGAGCTGGGAGGAGTGCCTGCGCTCAGACTGACCACAGAGCACACGGTGAGAATCCACGTGTGTCAGTCTTCCTTGCTGTTCTTACTCGAGATGTTTGTTAGCAGCAAGCATACTGGTCTCTAGAGTTAGCTGCAAGCACACTGGTCTCTGTAGTTAGCTGCAAGCGCACTGGTCTCTGTAGTTAGCT
Organism: Typhlomys cinereus; assembly: GCA_023101885.1. Lineage (NCBI taxonomy): Eukaryota > Metazoa > Chordata > Mammalia > Rodentia > Platacanthomyidae > Typhlomys > Typhlomys cinereus. Next base: position 8,084,571 of record JALPQD010000028.1, read on the forward strand.
GCAAGCGCACTGGTCTCTGTAGTTAGCTGCAAGTGCACTGGTCTCTAGAGTTAGCTGCAAGCGCACTACTGGTTAGCTGCAAGTGCACTGGTCTCTAGAGTTAGCTGCAAGCACACTGGTCTCTAGAGTTAGCTGCAAGCACACTGGTCTCTGTAGTTAGCTGCAAGCGCACTGGTCTCTGTAGTTAGCTGCAAGTGCACTGGTCTCTAGAGTTAGCTGCAAGCGCACTACTGGTTAGCTGCAAGTGCACTGGTCTCTATAGTTAGCTGCAAGTGCACTAGTCTCTATAGTTAGCTGCAAGTGCATTGGTCTCTGTAGTTAGCTGTAAGTGCACTGGTCTCTACTGGTTAGCTGCAAGCGCACTGGTCTCTACTGGTTAGCTGCAAGTGCACTGGTCTCTACTAGTTAGCTGAAAGTGCACTGGTCTCTGTAGTTAGCTGCAAGTACACTGGTCTCTACTAGTTAGCTGCAAGTTCACTGGTCTCTGTAGTTAGCTGCAAGCACACTAGTCTCTACTGGTTAGCTGCAAGCACACTGGTCTCTACTGGTTAGCTGCAAGCGCACTGGTCTCTATTGGTTAGCTGCAAGCGCACTGGTCTCCGTAGTTAGCTGCAAGCGCACTGGTCTCTGTAGTTAGCTGCAAGCGCACTGGTCTCTGTAGTTAGCTGCAAGCGCACTGGTCTCTGTAGTTAGCTGCAAGTGCACTGGTCTCTGTAGTTAGCTGCAAGCACACCAGTCTCTATGGTTAGCTGAAGCACTGGTCTCTACTGGTTAGCTGCAAGCACTGGTCTCTGTAGTTAGCTGCAAGCGCACTGGTCTCTGTAGTTAGCTGCAAGCACTGGTCTCTGTAGTTAGCTGCAAGCGCACTGGTCTCTGTAGTTAGCTGCAAGTGCACTGGTCTCTGTAGTTAGCTGCAAGCGCACTGGTCTCTGTAGTTAGCTGCAAGTGCACTGGTCTCTGTAGTTAGCTGCAAGTGCACTGGTCTCTGTAGTTAGCTGCAAGTGCACTGGTCTCTACTGGTTAGCTGCAAGTGCACTGGTCTCTGTAGTTAGCTGCAAGTGCACTGGTCTCTGTAGTTAGCTGCAAGTGCACTGGTCTCTAGAGTTAGCTGCAAGTGCACTGGTCTCTAGAGTTAGCTGCAAGTGCATGGTCTCTAGAGTTAGCTGCAAGTGCACTGGTCTCTGTAGTTAGCTGCAAGTGCACTGGTCTCTGTAGTTAGCTGCAAGTGCACTGGTCTCTAGAGTTAGCTGCTAGTGCATGGTCTCTAGAGTTAGCTGCAAGTGTACTGGCAAGGAACTTGGTTACCTACAGCCTCATTTTGAAAGTCTCCTCTCTACTACCTGTGGCAACTCCCTAAAGAGATGACACTTCCTAATTCCTGTTAGTATTTCACCTGCCCCCACTGGCCTACTTCCTTAGCAACTCTCTAGCAACATCTAAAGAAGGTAAAAGTTTTTTGCCCCTCCACACCTGGGCACACTTGAGACTTCTCCTGCCATGCTGCCCCTGTGGCTCCAAGGGAGCCTCCCGTCCTTTTCACTTGCAGCTCTGTCTCCTGCTGCAAGCCCCCACCCCCCCCCCACGGCTAAGCTACAGTTCCCTGGCCTCAGCTCTAACAGCTCCTGCTGCTGAAGTCTCTTCCTCGTGTTAGCTTCTCTTTCTTCCTGGACCTTCACGTGGCCAGAGCCACTCTCCTCTCCCACAACCCCGCTGACCTCACACCACGCTAGAGATCAGCAAAACAAAACCGAAATGCCAGAATAGGAGTAAGACATCAGACTCGCTTTTACTGGAAGAAAGTTCTGTGAAAGCTGATGGACTCGGACGCCACCAGCAGGCTCCAGAGCGGCGGTCCCTCACACTGGTCCTTCTCAACTGCGCTGAAAACCAGGGTGCTGGTGCAAGTGTGTTCTCCTGGAAGTGCCCATCTCATTCATGCAACACACGTTTCCTGGGCTCCTGTTACGCATCTGACAAACTAACAGACGCTGGAATCAAATAAGGAAGGAAAAAAAAGATGCTTGTCTATGCGGGGTGCATGATCTGGGGGTGGGGCGGAGCTGGACACAAAGCAGCAGCAATAAACTGGCCAGTAAGGGCAAACCAGGAAGTCAGTGTTGTGGGAGGGGAAAAGCAGGGCTGGGTGGGAGAGGAGCCCACAGTGTGTGAGTCAAAAGTGGGCCATGCTGGGTGGGTGAGGAGGTCATGCTAGGTGGGCGAGTGAAGGCCACGCTGGGTGGGTAAGCAGTGGTTTTATACAGGCCCTGGGTCTTCTCCAGCTCCAGTTCCTCTCTCAGACTCTCAGGGTTTTCAGAGGCTGCCGGGGCTGAGTCTATTCAGGATGGATGTTCCAAGCTCTGAGTACCAGCAGGATGTGCGTGCGTGTGTATGAGTGTATGTGTGTATACAGGTATATGTGTGTGTATATGTATATGTGTATGTGTGCATATACGTGTGTATGTGTATGTATGTGTATATGTGTATATACGTATGTGTGTATGTGTGTGTGTGTGTGTGTGTGTGTATGTGGTGTGTTCACTTTAGCGCAAAAGTCTCACTCCTTACAGAGGCCAATAGCTCTCACCACTGAACTCCCAAGTGTCCAGGGTGCCTGTACGGGAACCAGGTGATGGAGGCAAAGGTGGCATGTGGCCGGCCGGAGCATGGCTGGCCCTGCAGAGCCCCAGGGTCCGAGCATCTGCCTCGCCGGCTTGGAGCCAGGGCAGGGGCTGGAGCGGTCAGTCCCCCACGGAGACTGAGATGCACTGAGGGTGCTCAGCCCCACCCAGGCCACCGTCAGGACCCTGGGCAAGGGGCAGCCCAAGGCAGGCTTCAATGACGCCCGCTGTGGCCCTGGGACGGGAAGACCAGACGGGCCGCCCAGAAGGCTGCTGCCGTCGTGTTTTGGAGCACGTGTGGTGCAGATTGTTTGGGGACAGTACTTGCAATGCCGAGTTAAGAACCTCACTCCACACCGCTTACAGCCACCACTAAATCCCACTTTACACAGTCTATGCTTTGCAATGCTAGCAGGAAAAAAATGTTAAAAAAGAAACTAGTGTCAGATGGACGGCATCTGGAAGGCTGGGAGGAAACCAGGCCACAGGGAGCCTCCAGTCAGCTGCTCAGCATATAACACGAGAGCGGCTCTGGCTGTGAGAACCCCCCGTGAGCAGCGCCGAGGACCCCTCAGAACTCCCTAGGGTGACTGTCCGTCACAAAGGCTGTCCCCTGGGGTGGGCAGAGGCTGAACATGCTCTGTGCCCAGGCGCATCTGCGGCTGTTACTTCTGTCCTGCTTCCTGTCTCCCTTGGAGATGAGCTTATTTTTAGCGATCATGTGATTCTCCAGGATTTTCCAGGCTCTGCCTGAGTCACTTTGGTTTCTGAGAATTTTTTGTAAGGGAAAAATGCAGGCAAACGCCTCCTATCTTGAAATGGCTCAGGTCCTAATAGCGCTAAAACAGCTGTCTCAATGTGCTATGTGCTTCTTGCAGTGCACTGCTGACTTTCCATGCCCCCCCCACCCTTGGTAGAAGAGAAAGCTTGCTTTCAAGCGCATCACAAGCCGGTCCAATCACCAGCCTAGCTGGAATTTCTATTTTTCGGTTCTCAGAGACACAATCAGTGGGCACCCTTTGACCCCACCGGATGGCCCCATGGGGACCCGACGCCACCGGAGCAGAGGCCCCTTTTCACTGCAGCACAGGGGAAGGGAGCAGCTGATGGAGCGGCAGACAGAGCCAGCCCGGGAGAATAAAGACACTGGGCGTTGCCATGGCGACAGCATCCCGGCGCCACTGTATTCCTGGCAAGCAGCAGGCACTTACGCGAGCACATTTATGAAGTAAGATGGCCGTTTCTGGGGCTCCTCGCTGCTTAATTGCTTCAGCGGTGCTGAGCTCCTGTTAACACACAGCGAGCGCCCCTTTTCTGATGGCCGGGGCCTGATGTGTTCTAGTTACCCTGTGTGATCCAGACGTCTCAGGAAAGGGCTTGGAGCACGGGAAGGGAGCTGGTGCTCAGGGCGCGTGTGGGCCTCCCACGCCCCTTATTTGTCAGCTGCTACCACCCATGCACTTGCTTGTCTCGGGGGACCTTCACCGCCCCCCTCCTTGGCTTTCCCCTCGCTTCCCATACCCGTTACTCATCACATCGCTTTGATTGTATCTCTTCGAAGTCTTGATAACACACAGTGCTGCCTCGTTCCTGGGCCACCTTCTCTCGCCAAGGCTCGCTGCTCTCTGGGTTGTGGGTGTTTCTCTTCTACCGTGTTCTGATCACACAGAACAAATAACCTGCTTCGACCTTTCAACGGCTCCTGGCAGAGCCGATCATGAAGCATGAGCCCTGTGACCCTCTGCGACAGACCTGGGCGTGACCCCATTGTAGTGTCTCTGCCTGCTGGTGTGATGTTCCTCTCTAGAACGTGGGGGAAGCCGACTTGCTAATCAACGGACTACGACGAAGGGGATGAAGGTCGCTATGTTCAGGCCTCTCCTGCTGGCACGCTGGGTGATGTTCCTCCTGCTCATGCAGAAGTCATTGCCGCAACTTGGCACTTTGGTGGAAAGGACCACTTGGTACAAGTGGCCTCCACGACCAAGTGTGATCCAGAGGAAGAGACCACCAGAGCCTCAATGCACAAACACTGCCAGCACTTGGATGTGGCTCTGTCCCCAGCTGAGCCTCGGAGGAGACCCTGGCCCCGCTGGATAACTGGACTGTAGCCCACAGCAGCTCAGCTATGCTACGCTGCCGTGACGCACTGGCTGCTTCCAGCTGCCAAGTTCACATGCGATCCCGGTGCAGCGTCTGGCGTGCTGCCGAGTCTGATTCCATTTCTTTTCTAGAGAGTAACGGGTTTGCTTATCTCTGCAGCCAAGGGACACACACACACACCCCACTGAACTGAACACACCCTCTCCTGACCTCTACATTCTGTTCTTTTGGTCTGGAATGTTCTTTGCCACATGCCCTGTGTGGATAACTTCTTTCTACTCGGCCCTCAGAGGGTCTCAGCTGAAGTTACTTCTCCAGGACAACTCCACAGAATCTGCAAGGCCAGGTCGTCTTCTTGCCTCCCGAGCACCAGCCTGACTTTACTGAGATTCCCAGGAAGCAGAGCGTCCCCTGCAGACAGACCACTGGGCATCCTCAGCTGACACTTGTGGAGGGAACGCAGCAATGAATGAGACCCCCTTACGCTTTCACAAACCGGCAAGGCACCCAAGAAACAGACCCGCTGCGGAGCTAAATTACTGTCAGGGGCTCTGTAGCCATGGAAAACAGCTGGAGGGGCGTCCACACAGTCGCACGCGGCAGGGGTGCCAGCTCCCTGGATCTAGGCGAGCGCTATAGGGATTCAAGCTCAACAGATACTGCGCAGAGCCCTGCGTCGGCCGATGGGGATGGGATGGAATCAGGCAGACTGGCCGGCAGCTCAGCTCGCTCCTCTCAAGGGACGTGACCGAGGGACTCGGTCACTGAGGAAAAGAGGCCCGTGGCCTGCATGGCACCTGCCCGCAGAACCAAGAGCAGCTGTGAAGCTGTTTTCTATTGAGACCTGACGCGGTTTACTGCCCAGCTAGAAAGCAAGGCATTCGTCTGTGTGTCCACGGTGCGCAGGGAAGGCACTGGCCGACCGGCTGCAGACACTTCTCCACACACGGGAAGGACCCTGCGGACAGGAGGGGATCCCACACTGTTTCTGAAGGGCCAGGATGGGCCAGCAGCACCACCACCACCTCCTGGGCGGAGCCGGCGCGAAGACAGGGGATGTGTGCCCATTTTATCTTGGGGGCTTACTCTGCACTTCAAAATCCCTTGGACCATTTGTCCAGAGAGATAAGATTCGAATTAGGATTAAGAAATTGAGATTAGCAAACCTACAATCGATGGCCAGCGCTAAGAGCTTCACCATCGCTGCTGCTCTGCAGCTGATAAGTGGCCAGGATCAAGTGGCTCGACATTTCTTGCATTAATCAATGCAGATAAAATATCGTAACTCTTTCACATTCAAAACACTACCGAAAAGGCAAATACCGCTCCATGCTTCTAACATCTCTTCAGCAACATAAAGAGCTCTTAATTTTTTGCATGATTTTTATTAAAAAGAGAGAGAGAGATACAGAGAGAGAGAGTGAAGTGTGTACGCCACAGTGTACAGGTGGTCACAGGTCAGAGGTCAGAGGACAACTTTCTGAAGCTAGTTTCTTCTTTCCACCATGTGGCTTGTGGGATCAACTCAGTCTCTAGGCTAACGGGCAGACACTTTACCTGCTGAGTGAATCTGTGGGATCCCCAAGGCTTGCTCATGCCATCTTACCACATGCCCGTGTTTATTCATTTATTTTTTTGGTAATGTCAAGTGTCCACAGAGCATCTATAATCAAGACACACTTTACTCTCACCTACCCTGGGAATCCCACAAACTAAGTAAGAGCATCCAATAACACAATTTTTGAAAAACACTATTAGTGTATCAATATCTACATTTAGGGATTTAATAGGGATTATTTAAATACCTTATGCTATCACATTTCTTAGGTAGCTTCTGTTTTGAAATTATGTCTTCAGCATTTCGGTTAACCTGATTTTTAAGACTGAAATATTGGTCTCTATAGAAAAGAGAGAGCTGATATCCGATTTCCATAGCAACTCTAAATTCATCACACTATATTTGCATATGGGCATTTGATTTAAATACATTAACGTATGTGAATGTGCAATGTGTCTAAGCTGCGATTGCTATAGAAACCATAACTTTGAATTTCCCTTAAGTTTAGAAAGTGTTCACTATCGCAGTTGCAGATATGCCCCAGAACAAATGATTTATGAACACCATGATTCACAAGATGCATTCACTCAGCTGACAGCTATTACTGTGGAAATGTGGATTTTAAATGCAAGTCCTAGTTGGTATATCAAAATCACCTTAAGACACAACTTTTCACTCTACAGATAAGACTGAATTTACCAGGCAGCAACCCACCCTTACAGGATGCTTCTGTTTACACTAAAGTTGATTAGAGTCGGTCCCCACCAACATGCATATATCAAACAACTTTATTCTCCCGTGAATTCTCACAAGGCAATTTTACCTGCATTGAAACGGCCGTGAACTCTAATGTGTTTTTGAAGAGAATGTGGAGTTTGTGGAGCGCATCTGCTTTTTTCACACAGTCATATAGAGCATATAGAAACCTCACCCTAAGACTGTTGTTTAAAATCCAGTTACTTCTTACCTCCCGGCAGCCCACAGTACGCCCAGGATACCTCAGGGGGCCGGGGGAAGGGAAGGGGTCTGTTATCCTCTCTATTCGTAGGACTGACCAGCAATCAGTCCTAGTCAAAGTCCTTTGGGCACAGCTATGTAGAAGCACAATCCTCATGTCTTGCTAATGGAGATGACAGAGTCCTGCATGGAGACACTTCCCATAGCACTCTGCCCACTCTAATCTGGTCCCTCTGTCACACGAGAGGCCTTGGGGGCGCCACCACCATCAGTGTGCAACAGTTAGGACTTGCGAGTTAAATCAGCTGAAGGATTTATTTGTGGGGCGAGATTCACCCACTGCAAAAAGAGCCAAGTATTCCAGAGCTCAATAAAAAGAGAAGTTGAGGTCCACTTCCCGGTTTCAAACATGCCAGCATGCCTGTGCCCACTGCCTCAGGTAACTAAGAGACAATCAAGGCTGCGAGCTGGGGCCAGAAGGACCGCCAGGTGTTACACATCTTCACCTCAAGTCCCTCCGCCCATTCGGAATGGTTGATGTTTAAGATCAGACTTGCCTATGAAGAGTGGTTTTGAGGGATTTCATATGAAGGGCATTTAGAGAATAAAAATAGCCCATGTGGGACTGATTCCTGGTCAGTCCTACGAATAGAGAGGTGACCCTTTCCCTTCCCCCAGCCTCCTGAGGTATCCTGGGCATACTATGGGCTGCTGGGAGGTAAGGAATAACTGGATTTTAAACAACGGTCTTAGGGTGAGGTTTCTATATGCTCCCTGTCCTAACAGGTTACGTGCAGAGAAATCATACCCTCATGGTTTTTTATACAAATGTCTAATTTACTGGAAAAGTTCCCTAAAAATTCTCTCTGAACAAAGAGCGAGGATTTTATAGCACAGACTTTACAACACTTTTTCTGACTCTTAGAAAACATTTTGTTTTACATTTTCTTGGCTGCATTCCCAATGTCTGGATACATGACTTCTAGAAAAAACTGAGGTTTTGATGCATTTATAGCAGACTTTTTCCTATTATGGCTCTTAATAATAATGTTCTACACGTGATGTACACCTTGCTATAATTTTCCTCCAGTAAAATTTTACTACCCCACAATGTCCAATATTCAGACCATATTTTATTAAAAAGGGGATGATTAATTGGACTCCTGAAAGTTCCATTCCTCCCAGATTAAGACTAGCAAAGTAAACATGGTCAAGGTCTAGGGAACGGTGTCAAGAATGGATGCTTTCGGGAACATTAAAAATCAAATTTATTAACTGTTGACTTTAACATGTGTCCTGAGCTTGGTCACTGAAGAGCCCTGGTGAGCTAGGTTCACCGACTTTCTATCTCAGTGGTGTGGACGGGAGAATTCCTATAAAATGAGGGCGGTGAAGCACAATATGGCTTTGCTCAGAAGACAGACATGTTGGACCAAAGTAAAAAAACAAAAAACTAAGGCCACATTATAATCGAAGAAAAATTGCTCTGAGGTCTATGGCTAGAATTTTAGATAAAAGGTAGCAGTTGAGTTTCAAAACCAATCTGTCCATCACTAATGGTTACAGAACACGATATTAAGATGAAAAACACCGGCCAGGCTTGGTGTTGACCCCGTCCTGCTGATGGGTCTCCGGGTGCACCAGCCAGGCTCCTACTTCCTGGGCTCCCACGCTCCTTCTCAACCTCTCAATGGGATGAGGGGTCCCTTGGCGGGAGGCACCCCCCTAGTCACCGCTTCCCAGGGCTCTTGAGGTGCTCTTCCAGATCCTTGTCCCCTTTAATCCTCCACTTGTGCCCTTGGCTTCACTTTTCTCTACGAGTTCAAGGTCATGTTGATTTCTTTTTCTCGCAGGAAAGCACCTTCAGGACCAAAGGGTTTCCTCAGGCTCTGAGCTGAAGTTCCCGTCCAGCTGGTGGGGACGTCAAGGCGGCAGCAGGTGGTCCATGCCGCAGCTAGCAGTGCATCATCGCAGCTCGCAGCTCTCTCCGCCGCACGTGTTCCACATCCCACGCCCAGACAGCACACGGTGCGGATGTGAGCTCGGCTTGCTCTCTGCTTCCCATGTTCCAGGTTCCACCCCCAGGGAATGGTCCCACCCACAGTGAAGATGGGTCTTCCCACAGCAGTCAGTGCAGCCAATGAGCTCATCCCTCCCAGACCTCTCAGGCTAACTTGTAGACAGTCCCCACATGCATGCCAGCTGCCAAGCTGACAGCGACACTAATAACTGTACCTCTTTCTGTTGCCCAAGCGTGTTACAGACGTGATGAGCTTTGCCCTAAAGGGGATCAGACAGACCCACTGTCGCCTGCATTTTCCTGAAGCTGCTCTCAGAAGAGCCGAATGTTCTTATTTTCCTCATTTTCCCCCTGAAAGAGTGGTTGGAGGTCAGACTCACTCGCCCCACCTTATGTCCACTCGCCCTCGCTGAACGCTGCCGACCAGATCCAAGCACTGGGCACCCCAGGGGCCAATTTCCCGAAGGCCCAGACAACACTGTTGGAGCAGGATTTCTCGGCCTGATTCAAGCTGCACGTTTCTGCTCTTTCCAGTTACCATTCGCTCCTTCCCTGCTGTCTGTTCTGTGAGGCCCGGTGAGGGAATTCTTAGAGAAAGAGGGCAAGGTAACCGATGCGAGTTTGTTCCGACAATGGAGGTGGGAAGACGAGGTGACACGTGGTAAGTGAAACTGTCAGAGGTCCTGGCCTTCTTGTCCATGGTCAGCCTTGGTCGGGCGTCCCCTCCTTGTGTGTGTCCGTGCATGTGAGTACACATGCGTGTACACATATGCGTGTGTACGTGTGTCCATGTGTGTTCATGTGTCATATGCATGTGTGCACACACGTGTGTGCTCCCAAAGATACTAGTGTCCTATGGACAGCACATCGCTCTGTGCCTCCAGGCTGAACTGTCCAAAGGACTCTTCCAGGCTTCGTTTCACTTGGCTTCTGGAAAGATGCAGATATTTGGATCGTCCTTCTCTGACACACCTCCACTCCCTCATTTCCTCTGTCTTTCTGACATCTTTGCCCATGCAAGCTCCATATTCCTTAAGAGTTTTTGAAATCGCTGCCATCATCGCTCCCTGTTCACTTCCAGTTTCAACGTGTGGTTACACGGGGTGCACAGGGATGGTCACCCCAGCCCAGTTTGTGGCACGCACGCGCACACACACAAACAGATGCACATATGCATACGAATACACACACATATACACATGCACACGTGGGTGGACTATTTAGATATCCTTTTGGATGTTGCAAAGAATCTCAAATTCAATTCAAAACAAACATGGTTTCTTTCCCCCTATCAGCAATTCTACACAATTCCTTTCCAGACGTATGACATAAACCAAGAAATCACACTTGGCAGCATTGCTGATATCAAAGTTATTCACTTCCTAACCGTCTCCTAGAGGTGTCCATTTATTTTACTCTACTATTTTAATCCCAGTGAATACGAATTCATCCAAAATATGACAAATGCACACATTATTCCTGTTATCGCTAGCAATACTTAAAAACAAATACTTTAAAATATTTTGAAGATGACGAGATGGCTCAGTGGGGTCTCACTGTCAAGTTTGACCGCCTAAGTTTCAGCCCCGGATCCCACAGGGTGAAGGCGAGAACTGAGTCTCACAGGCTGTCTTTGGTCTCCACATGCAGCTGTGGTGCACGTGCCCCCAGCCTCGTTCGTGTCTGCACACGTGTGCACACTTGCAAACACACAAAATAAATGAACGCATTTTTTTTTCAAATGTTGCATTTCCAATGTATACAACTTACCTGGAATGTAGCTATGAATTCGGAAACAAAGAGCTGGTGGGAAGTTTTGTTCACAATGAGGAAAGCTGTGATTACAAAGATGCCAGCCGCCCAGGAGGCTGTGGCCAGTCATTCAACTGGAGGATGGGCAGGAACAGCCCCCCCGGCCATCAAGAGAATCTCAAGATGGGCTGAGCACCAGGTGGGAACAGTGGCTTCGGAGGAGCTCACTGCTAACTGTCCAGAACCCCCTCATGAGATTGTTCTGTCCAGTAAAGTCTGCGGTTTTATGGCAAGGATGTTTCTGGTATATTATAGAGAGGTGTGAATCTGCTAAAGTTTAAAAACTCTCATTAAGGTTCTAGGTATTTCCCTCCAGTATTTCACCTTCGGACAGGGATAGACAAAAGGGACACCAGCAGTGCCATGTAAAACTGTCACTAGAAGACCCTGGATGTGCCGCCCATACCCGGCCTGTGAATGACCACAGGTGAGGACTGACATTTAACGGTGCAAACTAGTTCATATTATGGGATGGAATCCAGCAGTGACACAGTATAAACATTTCATTCGAGTCTAAACAGATGACTTGGAAATTTTCAGGAAAACTAGATGGGGGCAAATCTACCCCCGAATATTATCTCAGCAGCTCGCACGACACATCAGGCATACCTCTGTGCCTGGTGGAAGTCACGATCATCAGCCGGATGGGTCCCGGCAAGAAAGCCACACAGACAATAATACGAACCATTAGGAAGGACTGTAATGTGGCCTACCGAGGAGAACCAATCACAGACATGCAGAACGATGGAGAACCAATCACAGACACACATACCATCTGCTGCAGAGAACCAATCGCAGCCACACATACGACTGCTGTGGAGAGCCAATCACATGCAGAATGACAGAGAACCAATCACAGACACACAGAATGATGGAGAACCAATCACAGACACGCATACCTGCTGCTGCAAAGAGCCAATCACAGACATGCAGAACGATGGAGAACCAATCACGGACATGCAGAATGATGGAGAACCAATCACAGGACACGCATGCTGACTGTTGCGTCCCACAGGAAGACACTGACGCCGCGGGGACCCACCTGCTGTGGGGGAGTTTGCGTGGTGGGACTTCTTGGGCAGGTTGAAGATCTGTTCGCCGGGGTCCGGAGGGGGGATCGCGTCCTGTCCTTGCCGGGCCTCCACGGGATCGTATTCCTTCCCGTCGTAATTGGCATCGTAGAATTTCTTAAACCACTGAATAAAATCCAGGTTGTCTTGGAAACGGCCTTTCACTAGCTTCTCCACTGGAATTACCTGCAATGCCAACACCATGAGTTAGGAATCTTGGGTTTGTTGACCTGTGACATCCCTACCTGCTGCTCAGTATTCCCGAGTTTACGTAATTTTTCATTTTTGAAAGAAATGATCCAAAACCACAGAGTTGGTTCCCTTGGAACACTGAGTACTTTGGAGCAAACCAGACATGAACAAAGTCACACCACTGCTTTGTGAAGAGGGCTGATTAGATGGGCGTGGCAGGAACACACCCCTGCCGCCCCAGAGCTTGGAGCCCAAGGCAGACGTGAGTTTGAGGTTACCATGCGCTACACAGTGAGACTCTATCTCAAAACAGCCAAAAATACACCAAACCAAACTAACCAAACCAGCAGGAAAACAAGCGAAACCAGAAAACCAACAAACAGGAGGGTTGATGCCCTTCAAGAGATGGTCACGGCTGAAGAATCTTCCACAAACCCACAGCGTGGGATAGCATTACCGCTATCGCAAGACCTCAAGCCCTCCCGTTTGCAACCAGCTGGGCTGGAAGGAGCTCTCACAAGGAACCGCCAGCAGAGAGCCTGGGGTTGAGTCAACTCAGGAAAATGGATTCTACCTGAAGAATCAGAGGAGCTTTGCTGAGCTCATTACGTTGACGCCTGGACAAGCAAGCAAACGGCCAGCCCGATATGTGTGTGAGTGTATGTGTGCGTGTGACTCTATGTATGTGTATATATATGTGTGAGTATATATGCATATATGTGTATGCATGTGCATATTTATGCATGCATGTGAGTGTATATGTATCGTGTGAGAGTATGTGTATGTGTGTATGTATCTGTGTGTGTGGAGTGTGTGTGTGTGTGTGTGAATGTAGTATATGTATGTGTGTGCACATGCACACACATGTACGCAGTGTACACAGAAGTCCAGTGCACAGGCTCGTGGCTTTGCTGTGTGACGACATGAAGAAGCCAAGCTTGCAGTGAGGCTGTGCCCTCTCAAAGCTGCACACTGAACAGGCACAAATGTCCCCTTAGGATCACTTTAAAAAACACAAGAAGTCCTTCAGCATCGATGACAACTTGAAAGAAAAAAGTGAAAGAAGAGATTCAGGCCACCTGACAAGCTAAACCACTAGCCATAAATTCTTAAAAAGACTTTTTTTTTTAACAAGCTAAAACAGAAACCTAACAGAGCAACATAAAGAGACGTACACTTTGGGGAAGGCCTGGATATTCTGTGACTGCTGCTTTGGTCCATGAGATTTCCCTCTTCAGCTTCCCTTGGACAATTCCTGCCCCGTGTCCATTTCTGCCTTTCCACTGCACTATTTTCCTCCATTCATGACTTCTGAGTTCCACTTGCCTGTTTGCAGAATCTGACTGGTTACTGGAAAGCGACTTCTTACACAAAGCCCTTTCAGGAGCGGCCTCCTGCAATTTGCTGCTGGACACGTGAGTGTTTCGGGAACAACGATGTAGCAGCTGCTAAAGGCGGCTCTCACCTCTGCTGACTCAATTTTGCTTTCCCTGGTTCTGGGCGTTGTAGGCTCCAAGGCTAAGGCTGCAGGTGAAACCATAGAACTTCCTACAACATCTGGACTGTGGCAGTCATATGGGGGTAAATAATACTGCCTCACAGGATTTGGGTGCAACCCAGGCATGTTAAAGCTAGCAAGGCTGACGAAGGCCATCGACCAGCCTCCATGCCATGCAAACGTTTTCCTCAGTTCTCTTGGTAAGTGTTCGTCCAGCTCTCTGTGCTCAATTCTGGAACGACGCAGAGCTTGCTAATTCGATAAGTAGTAAGGTTCCATCAATAAGCTATGGACACATGTTTCTTTCTCCTAGTGAATAAGCATGAAAAAAAAATGAAATGATGTAAGCACTATTGCTAGTGCCTAGAGACAAGAAGAACCCACGCAGTTCTCATCTGAATGTAGATGGAGGAACTAATTGGAAAGGGGCCACAGCAGAAGAAATAAAGGTCGAAACCTCACAGCGAATGTGTGTTTTTTCTTTTTTTTGTTTCAACTCTCGCTTGACAGGGGTGTGGGTCTGCTGCCCAGGCTACTCTGAAGCTCGCAGGCCGAAGCCGCCTCCCACCCCAGCTTGGGAGCAGCTGGAATCCGTGTGCACAGCATGCTTGTCTGAGAGCGCCCATTTGGAAATAAAAATTCTGAGACAACAAGAAGCCAGATTTTCTAATATTCTGATAAAAATGCTTTAGGAAGCAATGGATTTTATTAATGTATTATATGTACAGTTTACCAGGTGCTATGACATCCTGTTTTTTATTGCTATAGCCTATTTATTACTACTATTTTGCAAAGAAAAGATTTCTCTGTTTTTCCCCTGTTGGTTTGGCTCTTTCTCATTCTTCAAAAATTTATCTCTTTCCAAAGTTGATAATACTAAAAAAGAACATAAACCACCAAGCATGTATTTGAATAGCAATCAACACATAAAAAGAGACTAAAAGCAGGAATCCCTTATTGGGCAAAAAAGGTGCTACTACCTAATTTTCCATTTGTCTGAATTTAGGGCAAAATTAAAATTCGAAGGGAAGAAAAGGCAAGTTTATGGGTAATGAAAAATCTGAGGGTGTGTCCTACGCCGGGTCTGCGATGGTGGCAATCTGAGGGTACTAGCTATGCTGGCTGCTTGCAGGATGGCAATCTGAGGGCATATACTACGCTGGGCTCTTGTCCATGCTTTATCTCATCTCAACTTCATTTGTCCAGGAAAGGGGTTTCTAGACTTTGTTTTTTATAGAGAAGTCAACGTAGACCTAGAATTTAAATGACTTGCTTCATTCACAGAGCTGGGATTCGAACCTATGATAGTGTCTTTGTAGCATGTTGTCTTTCCAAAGGCGCAAACACAGGCATCTGGCAAATGTGAAAATCTCTCATCTGCTGAAGCACAGCTCGAAACAGCGGCTTCACATCACGAGTCCTGTTAAGAGGATTCCGTCTATGGCTACGAAGTTAGACAATTTCTTGTCTAAAATTTCACACACATGTCTTATGGGAAGTTAGTCGTGATGTGCAGCCCTCAGCCTGGGGAGATGCACAGCTACAAGCCTCATGGATACATTCTTAGACTTTTGCCTGCCCCTCTCCTTTCTCTCTCCTCCCTCCCTTCCTTCCTTCCCTTCCACACCCTCTTTCCTCCTTCCCTCCCTCCCTTTCTTTCTTCTCCTTTCTCCTCCTTGAGCTCGTGTGCGTGTGTGTGTGTGTGTGCGCGCGCGCGCATCTGTGATGTGTCCACAGTGCCTATGTGGAGGTCAGGGGACAATGTTCAGAAGTCAGGTCTCTCCTACCTTGTGGGACCTGGGGATTGACTCAGGTCTCCAGTTCACTTGCAGCCAGCCCAGATTTTTGCATTTCTGATTCAAAGCAATTATATGGAATGACAGCACATTTTATGGGTCTCCTACCTTATCAACGTTCATTCGCTTAAATGATGCTTGCAGAAGCTTGAAATTGTGAATATATTCATGCTCCAACTTTGCTTGAAACTTTACTTTCTTCAAACTAATACACCCTGGAAACAGCATGTCCATGAACTGGCAATAGGCCGCCCCTGGAAAGAGACAAGAAAAGCACGTGTGAGTCTGGTCTCACCGGGTGTGGTGGGAGACTCCTAGGCAGGAAGCTGTCATGCTTACATACATGATCATACATGTCATACATAGCAGAGCCCTCCTGGACAGACACGCACACATCTGTGTTCTCAGGGTCTATGCCCCAGGGGACAAGGCTATGTCTCCACAGTGCAGCCCCTTCACTTCCTTGTCCTGGCTACTAGATATGACAAGACCAGTGCCAGAGTGTCAGCAGGCCCCCAGGGAACACACAGAACCTCAGACCCCAGGCCAAGGACACCAAGTGTCACAGTCAGATACAGCTGTTAACTTGATGGTTGAGGGCTTGAGCTCTGGCACATTTGTGGAGAATTAGTGGCTGAGTTAAGCTCAGAGCAAACCTGCAGGAGATTGTCTAGTAGATGGGGAAGGCCCAGCCCATGGTGGGTGGGACTAGGCCCTGGGCAGGTGAATCAAATGGAGGGAACTGGCTGAGAAAGAGGCATCCTTGTGTCCACTTGGCAGACATGCTGGTCTGACAAGGACTGTCCCTCTCTCAGCTGTTACGAGGAAATGGCATGGCCAGTCCCCCCGGCCCTTTGGTGATGGTGTGGCTCTCCAGCCACTGGACTAAGAACTCTAACAGGACTACCATAAGAGAACAAACGCCTTGTTCCCTTAATGCTTTGGATGTAATTTTATCAGCAAACACAAGATGAACTGCAGCACCAGGGAAAGGGAACGAGCTGCACTCAACAGAGGAGCTGCCCTCCTGCCCCGTGTCACCCACGAAAAGCTTAGGAGGAGAAGGCGGAGTCTGTAAGCACGAGATACACCAGTCCTCGTGAAATGTGAAAGCAGAGCAAACCTGAGGGGCAGAAATCCTGTGATGCGCACAGTTCACAAACACATCTGTTCAAGCGGTTGCATGTCCATTTGTATATCCGCTTTGCATGCGGAGGCTCCCATCACCCTCAAGGACCTCTGCCTTGCATGCGGAGGCTCCCATCACCCTCAAGGACCTCTGCCTTGCATGCGGAGACTCCCATCACTGCAAGGACCTCTACCTTGCATGCGGAGGCTCCCATCACCCTCGAGGACCTCTGCCTTGCATGCGGAGGCTCCCATCACCCTTGAGGACCTCTGCCTTGCATGCGGAGGCTCCCATCACCCTCGAGGACCTCTGCCTTGCATGCGGAGGCTCCCATCACCCTCGAGGACCTCTGCCTTGCATGCGGAGGCTCCCATCACCGCAAGGACCTCTGCCTTGCATGCGGAGGCTCCCATCACCCACAAGGACCTCTGCCTTGCATGCGGAGACTCCCATCACCCTCGAGGACCTCTGCCTTGCATGCGGAGACTCCCATCACCTTTGAGGACCTCTGCCTTGCATGCGGAGGCTCCCATCACCCTTGAGGACCTCTGCCTTGCATGCGGAGACTCCCATCACTGCAAGGACCTCTGCCTTGCATGCGGAGGCTCCCATCACCCTCGAGGACCTCTGCTTGCATACGGAGGCTCCCATCACCCACGAGGACCTCTGCCTTGCATGCGGAGGCTCCCATCACCCTCGAGGACCTCTGCCTTGCAATGCGGAGGCTCCCATCACCCTCGAGGACCTCTGCCTTGCATGCAGAGGCTCCCATCACCCTCGAGGACCTATGCCTTGCATGCGGAGGCTCCCATCACCCTCGAGGACCTCTGCCTTGCATGCGGAGGCTCCCATCACCCTCGAGGACCTCTGCCTTGCATGCGGAGGCTCCCATCACCCTCGAGGACCTCTGCCTTGCATGCGGAGGCTCCCATCACCCACGAGGACCTCTGCCTTGCATGCGGAGGCTCCCATCACCGCAAGGACCTCTGCCTTGCATGCGGAGGCTCCCATCACCCACAAGGACCTCTGCCTTGCATGCGGAGACTCCCATCACCCTCGAGGACCTCTGCCTTGCATGCGGAGACTCCCATCACCTTTGAGGACCTCTGCCTTGCATGCGGAGGCTCCCATCACCCTTGAGGACCTCTGCCTTGCATGTGGAGACTCCCATCACTGCAAGGACCTCTGCCTTGCATGCGGAGGCTCCCATCACCCTCGAGGACCTCTGCCTTGCATACGGAGGCTCCCATCACCCACGAGGACCTCTGCCTTGCATGCGGAGGCTCCCATCACCCTCGAGGACCTCTGCCTTGCATGCGGAGGCTCCCATCACCCTCGAGGACCTCTGCCTTGCATGCGGAGGCTCCCATCACCCTCGAGGACCTCTGCCTTGCATGCGGAGGCTCCCATCACCCTCGAGGACCTCTGCCTTGCATGCGGAGACTCCCATCACCTTTGAGGACCTCTGCCTTGCATGCGGAGGCTCCCATCACCCTTGAGGACCTCTGCCTTGCATGCGGAGACTCCCATCACTGCAAGGACCTCTGCCTTGCATGCGGAGGCTCCCATCACTGCAAGGACCTCTGCCTTGCATGCGGAGGCTCCCATCACCCTCGAGGACCTCTGCCTTGCATGTGGAGGCTCCCATCACCCTCGAGGACCTCTGCCTTGCATGCGGAGGCTCCCATCACCGCAAGGACCTCTGCCTTGCATGCGGAGGCTCCCATCACCGCAAGGACCTCTGCCTTGCATGCGGAGGCTCCCATCACCCTTGAGGACCTCTGCCTTGCATGCGGAGGCTCCCATCACCCGAGAGGACCTGCTCCCTTACACTTCTACTGATGGGAATCCTGGCTAAGAGGGAGCGAGGTACAAGGAACCCAAGGGTGTAGACAGGAATGCTGGGTGGCTCCTCCTTGTGGGTAAGGCCACGTAGCGAGGAAACTCAAGTGCCAATAAAATCACCCATTGCCTCGGCGGGCTCCCCTCAGACGCTGACGCCCTGAAGTAGCAAGCCCCTCGTGAGACAGCTTCTCCTTTAGAAACAAGACAAAGCGCAGCAAACCCAAATGCAAAACCCAGGGGAGGTCAGAAAGACCCGGGATTGGGGGACGGGGATCCAATCATTCAGTCCTCCTTTGCAAGACGTCGCCGCAGGCCGGAGCACATCCCAACGGCCCCTTCACAGCACTGAAGGCAGAAGCACCTCGAGATCTGCTCTGGGAAGCTATTTTCACTTTCTTTGGGTTTAAGCATCAAATTCACTTCTGGCAACAGACACGGCACTGCCAGGAAACCAGATTGCTTTCAAATTGAAAAAGATGCAACGCTATTTTGATGGAGGGGTGTCTGTCAACACAGGGAGGGAAGGAAGAAAAAGTCATCTCTGGAATTATCTACCACCCATGAGCTAACCCTGCTTATATTCTGGAATTATCTACCACCCATGAGCTAACCCCACTTATATTCTGGAATTATCTACCACCCATGAGCTAACCCTGCTTATATTCTAGTATATGCAATTCTGATCTTTTTAAGACAGGTGATTATATGTTCATTTACTTTTATTAAAGTTATAACAAATGTGACCATGACTATTTTTATGCTAACTTTTGTTTCTGTGGCATTGGGAATAAACCCAGGTCCAAGTGGAGTGTTCCAACAACTGAACTACAACCCCAAACTTGTATTTTTTGACTGAACAGACTGCGATTCTCTTCCTGAGCCATTTAATATTTTCTACCAACACTTTAATTTTTTTGATATTCATATCTTTCTTAGCAACTTCCCCAAACCAAGACCCCATAAATAAATATTCATGAGTATTTTCTGTGCATGTTTTTATGATCTCAAGTTTTACATTTAAATCCTGAAACCATGTGGAATTTATTTTGGTCTGTGATAGAAAGTATGGTTCTAATTTTAATCATTCCAAATGTTAGCGGAAATCTGTCATTTTTCAACGCTCTGCATTTGGATCTGTCCTACCTGAGGAGACGCTAAGGGCCCTGCCACCCATCCCAGGAGCTGAGGGTGGGCAGGGCTCCCTCTCCTGCAAGGGTACAGGCCCTGAAGAAGTACCAGAGATGCAGGGACAGGGGTCAGTCACGAGCAGCAGGGGGTGCAGAGCCCTGAGGACTGGCAGTGGAGTGGGATGAGCCAGGTGCCCAATGCCCACGGTGCAGGGCTGGCTGCGTTCACTGCTCCTTGAATCCTCTGGTTCCATCAGCTTCTGACCTTGGCATGAAAGAATGCGCTAGAAACATCAAGTATGAGCTAGTAGCATAACGAATGTACTAGTAACACCAAGTATGTACCACTAGCATCAAGAATGCACTAGAAACACCAAGTATGTGCTAGCAACATCAAGAAGGTGCTAGCAACATGAAGGATGCGTTAGCAACATAAAGGATGCGCTAGTAGGATAAAGAATGTGCTAGTAACACCAAGTATGTCCTAGTAGCATCGAGTATGTCCTAGTAGCATCGAGTATGCTCTAGCAACATCAAGGATGCGCTACAACATCAAGGATGCGCTAGTAGGATAAAGAATGCGCTAGTAACATCAAGTATGTCCTAGCAGTATCGAGAATGCGCTAGCAACAGCAGCATGTGATCTACGCAAGCAAGTACACACTAGCAGCATCTGACTTGGAGAAAACAAAGCAATACCTTCCTTGGGCCACCTGTCCTCACATTACTGAACCAGTGATCTCTTCACAGCACAACACGTTGCAGCATCTGCTCCTGCTGCCACCAGGTTCCACTGAGAACCAGGCGCATCTGTCCCCCATCCATGCACCACACAGTTCCACTCGGGACCACTCCATCTGTCTACTAGCCGACTGATCTGGGAATGGTCACTGTTCTTTTGTTAGTCCACTTAGCCTCTTGATATTGTTTGGCTCTGTTCATCATTCTCGAAATTCTGCATTTCCTTCCTTAAGCAAAATGGGCACCAACTAGAAAATTCAAAAATTAATGTTTTGGCCCAGGAAGCGCAAGGAATATGGGCTGTGGGTCATTCTGCCATTCTGGCAGGAGCGTGCTCTAAGTTGTACCAAGGTTGCCATGACTCACACAGCATCACACCCTATGAGAGACAGTGGGGTGTTCCGTGAACCCTTGGCTGGTCCACAGGGCCTGGCAATCAGGCTGCTGTGTGACGCCCGGGGCTTTAGCCCTTCGATTAAGCCCTTCGCCGTGGGCTTCCCTGCCATGCACGGAGCACGCCAGGTCTGATGGCACATTAGGACCTTTGCACCCAGCATTTCACCTGGAACTTCGTGCAGCCTCTTCCTCCAGATCAGGGCTCAGAGGTCAGCCCTCCGAGAAGCCCCCCTCACCACACCATCTCAAGTGACCCCTCTGGCTGCTCCTTGTCACCTCCTCCTGTCTTCTGTCTGGTGTTTCCCTGTCAACTGAGGCTGATTGCAGTTCATCTTCTGAGGAATTGAAAGAGTGCTTGGGACTTACAATCTTTGTTTCTTTTGTATCTATGTGAGAATTTAATATAGGACTTGATGAGGATTTCAAAAAGTGCGTGGTTAATGAATAAAAGTCGACAGGTTGGGGCAGGTGAGCCACACAGGCTGGCAAATAAGAGACCACATAAAAGTGGTTACTCATGGAGATCTTGTGGAGAGTATTTGAAAATGAAAGACTAAACAAAGAGCCACTTCTGAGACCCACTCTGCAGAAAATGCCAAAGATAAGCTTCAAAAGGCTAAATATAATATACTTATATCAAAGCAACCCGATCGGGCTGGTGATGTGTTTCCTGAGAGGTTGATAACAGCCACTGGCTCAACTTGCTACCGAAGCTGGGGAGGTGAACGGGATTCTGGAAATACAGAGAAATAAAGGGAACCATCTTTCTACAGCACTGGCTACGTCTGCACTCCAGTCCATGGGATGGCTTCAGCTGCCACACGTGAAGCGTGGCACGTGGCTGTGTAAGCAACAGTCAGAGGGGCTGTGGCAGGCAGAGCCCCAAGTGAGCAACTAGACACAGAAGGCTTGGGGATGTGTGGTTGGCACTGTGTCATCTACAAGATGAGCCCCACGGTGAGACGATCCAGCGCTCGCTGCTCCCCGGGGTGCCACGCAGCACCTAACAGATCCAAGCTTTTTAAATGGAAAATTTCAGAGCAAGAGAAACGCTGCTTACCATACATTCACAGAACATTCTACTCTTGAAACATGAGGTAAAAACACCCACGTCTGTGCAAAATCTGAGAGACAGGGCACGTCTTTCCATTCTCTGAACCCCGCAGAATCCTTTGAGGGGCTCACTGTGCTTTGCAAACTCAGGAGCAGTCTTAGATCATCCGACTCACAAGCAGCAGAGAGTCCAAACTCTAACCTGAACCTGAATATTTTTTAAGATTTTGGCTTTTTCTCTGGGCAGCTTCTTGAAAATATCATTTTCAAGTAGACATTCAAAGGTTTGAAGAGTTGAGATGCTTCCCCCCGTTATAATTCTAAAAGAAATTAGAAAGGAAACCATGAAGGAACATAGGGACTTTTTTTTTCTTTTTGGAAAAAAAATTTTTTTTTTCAAGACAGGATCTTATGATGTAGCCCAGGCTGGCCCTAAATTTGTGATCTTGTTGCCTCCTGAGGACTGAGATCCCACGTATGCCCCACTGTGTGCCCAGATGTGCCCCACTGTGTCCAGCGGAGCCTTTCAAAGTGGTATTAGGCATATGAGTCACACCATGCTTATTAGATAGCAGAATACTGTGCTGGGTGGACAGACTGTGAATCTGCCTCAATGTTATAATTTTATGAGACCTTCACCTTGTGCACAGTATACACTGTACATATGGAAATAAACTTTTCATCCTTATATATTCCTATTATTCTTACATATTCTCTCTTCTTCCAACCTATTATTGAAATAAAAGCTCAACACACTTTCCCAGAACAATATTGAAGTCTGTAGAAAGGCTGTCCCTCAGATCTAGGACCTACCAGAGACATCCAAATCATACTTTGCTTTCTCTTACTTGCTTTGGGCCAAAGGTTAGAAGAGAGGATAACAACCTTAATTTCCGGGACACATCTACACAGTCAGTCACGTCTTTCATTGTAGCAACACGACAGGTAACCGAGTCATAAAAGGAAAACATGTCTTCTCAAGCTTCCGTCACTGGGGCTGGGGGGGCAGGATGAGGAAGAGGATGGAGTGCCAGCCCCTGGGTTCTAAGCCTTCCAGCTCTTGAATGGGCTGTGACACCCCATCATGCCCCCCCTCCAAGCCAACAGTGTTCTTATGTGGAGTGTCTCAGGATTGGACGCAGCACCAAGTTCTAAAATTAGATGCTTATCTCACCCTCGGCCTGTGGCCGGCTTCTCTTTAGGGCTACTAGAGGTCTCTGCTGGTGAGGAGACAGCAATGTTTGGCCTTCCCATGGCAGGACGCCTCCAGTGAGTCCCCAGCTCCTGGC
Source organism: Typhlomys cinereus (assembly GCA_023101885.1). Taxonomy (NCBI): domain Eukaryota; kingdom Metazoa; phylum Chordata; class Mammalia; order Rodentia; family Platacanthomyidae; genus Typhlomys; species Typhlomys cinereus. The sequence continues at coordinate 8,107,775 of JALPQD010000028.1, forward strand.
CGCCCCCACCCTGTTGCTCCTGTCCGAGAAGAACGCCAGCTGCTGTAGCTAGAGGTTCCCTGGGTACCGTGTGGCCAACACTCTGAGGAGCTCCTGACACCCACGCACTCGGCGACCTTCAACCGCTGCACGTGAACACCTGAAATAGCTTTCCAGCACAGCGTGAAGGGTCTTGATAAGGTCTGCGCTCTGTGCTCACAGCAGCAGCTGCCATCTTGTGTTCAGCCTGGGCATTCTCTGGGTAGCTTTCCAGCACAGCGTGAAGGGTCCTGACAAGGTCTGCGCTCTGTGCACACAGCAGTGGCCGCCATCTTGTGTTCAGCCCAGACACTCTCTGGGCCGACGCTCCTCACCAAAGCCCAGCCCTCTCCTGGAGGAAGTGCCCCAGCATCTAAGTAAAGTCTGGGTGATGCTGGGGGGAGGGTGGGGGATGGCAAGAGGTCCCCTGGAGCCTAGTCAGCTGGTGAGCTCCAGGTTTAGTGAGAAACCTTGTTTCAAGAAGCAGTGACTGAGGAAGAGATTACACTGGCCTCTAGCTTGCATGCATGTGAACATGTGCACATGTGAACACACTCACGTGAACATGTGTACACGCCGCTCACCCCGCTCCCACCCCCAGACACCTTAAGACATCATCACAGGTTAGACCATCGTGGCGAAACCTGAGGACACAGTGAGAAGCGCTACTTCTAAGAAGCATCTGGAAGAATGTTTTCTTTCTTCTTTCAAAAGGAAACCTTAAAGTAGTAAAAGATAAATTTTAGAGAAGCCACTGGAGATGGAAATAATTTCTATCTATAACTGATGGAAAGTTACATTACACACGAGGTAGCCAATAATCCAGGACGTTACTTGGAACTAAAACTGTATTTTCACAGACCATTACCATCTATGTTGAAACTAGAACCTTCTAAATGCCAAGGGCAACAAAGTGTCACCTGTCTACCACTCTATTTAACCAAATCATAGCACCTTGTAACTTTTGTGTTTAAGCTTGTGTCTTCAATTTTTAGGGGAAAAAATTAAATTTCGAATTTGTTGGATGATACAGAAATTTTGATTGGACTCTAAGGAGTCAAGAAGCGGCGGGCAAAGCGTGGTCTCGTTGGATGAAAGATCACGCCTGGTCCCACACGCCACTTCCTCTCGGTAGCACGCTCATCAGGGGCACCCCGCACTCGCCAGGACATCCTGCCCACTTGGGGACACCTGGCTTCCACAGGCGAGTCTGGAAGGGAGAGAGAAGGGCCCGGAAGGAAGGCAGAACGGTGCTGGGTACCAGATGTCATGGGTGGCTGACACTCACACGGGGGGAGGGGGGCACTGTGTCCCAGAGGCCGAGTCTGAGACTGGGGCTAAAGTTAGACTCTGGCATCCAGACGGAGGGGGCAGGGGGCCAACAAGCCTTGCTGTACTGCGGGCGACAGCAAGTCTTCGAGGACCAGTGCAGCCCCAGGAAGGCCGACCCTGCTCTGCTAGGGCCTCCAAACAGTAGTTCTAGAAGCATCAGAGGAGGCTGCTCTTTTACATGTGTGACTGAGAACTGCCACAGGTTGCTTCTACCTTTCTATTTTTATGCATGTTTTTGCTAAAGACCGTAAAACAGACTGAAACAAAGAAAAGCTTGAGTTAGCAGCAACAATCTGAAGACTTCTCAGGTCTCCAGGGGGCAGAGAGCCGCCCCTTTGCTCCTGAGCAAGGAAGAGGCCAGGAAACACCGTCTCCCAAGGAAAGCAATCTTACTCTCAGAGTCAAGCAATTGTGCATGGAAAACTCGGCAAAAAGCACAGAATGACTCCGTGTGGTGAATTAACCGGCCAGTAGCCACAGAGCTGCGTGGAGCGCACCCGACGAGGCCCACGCAGACCCCAGAAGTGACCAGGACCGGCGGCTCACGACAGCTCACCTTTGCTCTCAGTGGAACTCGATGCTGCAGACTCTGTAGGGGGAAGTGGGAGCGCGCATTGTCTCGAGTGAGGAGGAGGAAGGGCGCCTGCGCGGGAGCTCAGGGACATTCTGCACAGCTGGGGTGACAACGACCGCGAAAGGCCGGAGAAGTGCGGACTGCGGGCTGGGGGACAGATGCCCGGAAGACGAGCTGCAGGCTTCTACGTGCCTTGAAAAGCTCAAGACTGCAGAGATGGACCTCTGGGCGTGGGGCTTCAGGGACGTGTCCACACGGGGCACTGCCTGCAGGATGCTGTTCTTAGAGCACACCATGTGGACAGAGTCACAGCCGACAGACGTCTTCCTTTTCCAGAACATTTCTCCTGCTTCCTTCTACAACAGTTCCCCATGTTCCGCCACTAGCTGAGCCCAGGTGTGATGATCCACAGATGGGCTTCCGGGCTGGTGGTGTGTGTTCACTTGGACACTGTGCACCCCTTTCACAGGTGACCTTTAGGGGCCAGAGGACACTGGGGCCGAGTGCCTTGAGGTCTCCCCAGATCTAAACCATTCTTCCTCTCCCGAAAGCTGTCACTCACACTGACGGGGTCCTGAACTGCCGCTTCCCAGAGGAGGAGGATGCCTCCTTACCCCTACTCCCCTAAGGAGCCGCCTGGGCAGGTGAGGCACCAACAGAGGCCCCCAGGGTGTGGAGAACTTGAGCTGCCACCGCGTCGCCACGTGCACGCAACGCGATACTTGCTGTAATGGGTTGATTTCTTGGCATTTCCCCCATTCTAGTACTCAAGGAAGTCAGTGAGCACGAGGATTGTGTAGTAGTCACGTGACAGACTCAACTGTAAGACTACAGCAGAAATGAAAGACTAATTTAAGAAGACAGATAAGAAGGAAGGAAGGATGTCTGTTTTGTTAGAACAGTGGACTCGCATAATGGTAGCCAGTTACCACATATACTTTCACTCTAACTTGGCTTCTTTCTACTGTTCTACAAGTTCAGAGTTCTCCCATGAATCACCACGGGCTGTCACCCACAGAGATGGATGCAGGGGCGAGACCACAGGACATGGTGCTGGCTGGTGCAAATCTCATACGTGCTTCTTGCCACCACATCCCTGGGTCATAAGCACCTATGGGCCCCAACTGGGCAGCTTCACCTTGTGCCGGATCCTCGGCCCAGCCGACCATCTGACAGATTGCCTCCTTCCAGCCGCAGCTGTCTCGCTGCACTTGCTCTGGAAACCCGGCTGAGGGCTGACCTGCAATGTAACGCTGTCTCGGCTGACAGGCAAGCAGGTCTTTATGTGTGCTGTCAGCACGTGGTTCCCAAAGTCCTCGGAAGGCCGTGGGCTGAAGGCTCCATCTGAGAGGATCCTCCCCCGAAACCCAGGGAGCTGCGTGGATCCTTGGTCACTGCAAGCCGCTGTGGTGCGGCTGCCCTTGCTCTTCATCCCTCTTGCTTCCCAGCCACAGGCTGCACCGTCCTGCCCCCTACCACACGCCCAAAGACATGGGGACCCCCAGAATGGCGAGTCACACTAGTCCTTTTCTGCTTTATAAGTCGACCCTCTCTGGCATTTCCTCACAGAGATGGGAAGCTGACTGATATGATGGGGAGTAAGGTCCACTCCCCCATCTACGTGCCAGCAGTGCCCCTGGCACTGTCGCTGGCATCTCTGCAATGCCTACTGGAGAGGTCTGGATCCTGTTGGACAGAACCTGGACGCACAGTGACAGCAGGATCGGGAGCTGGGCCAGCAGCAGCTTTATGCTGAAATGCCAGCTTCGTGTTAGGATGGGCTGGGGAGGGCTGTGCAGCCGCCATGTGGCTGCTGACCTGGGCTGAACCCAGGGGCAGCCAGCGAGCGTGAAGGGTGGTCCGAGCTCGGGGTTGACAGGTGGTGGAAACGGGGAGGTGAAACCCTCCTGGGGCCCAGATGGCTCCAGCAAGCTGAGGCAGGAGTGAGGGGCCGTGACGGACAGCGAGGGTCACATCACGAAGGGGGTTATTCTGGTGTTTTCCCTCAGCTGGAATTATCCTGAGAGAGCAAACAGGCTTCTGATTTGGAAGGAAAGAGGGAGAGCAAAAGAAGTCAGAGGCCGAGGAGGCGAGAAGGAGGAAGAGGAAGAGCTTCACAGCACCCGGAGCAAAGGCTTCTTTTCTGTTGGAAAATTGTTCTTATCATCACCGTCATTCTCATGTCCTTTCCTGGCAGTTCTTGCTGTGGGTTTGTGCCGCTGGACACAGCCTGGTCACAGAGCATAAGCACTGTGAGTTTGCCCCAGATAACTGTGTGAGGTGATCAAGTCATTAGAAATTCATGCGTGGAAGGAAGTGGCTGCTGCCCACACTCATACTCTTCCTGTAACAGCCCTCAGAGGCCTGAAGCTGAAAGGGAGAGAAGGGAAAGAAAAGAGAAATGCGGATGAAGGTGACACTTCGTGGGAATGTGTCCACCGTGGAGAGGTAGGCGCGTCCTGAGGAAGCCGTCTCCCACTGGAACTGGAAGAGAGAAGGCTTTTCTCTTCTCGGCTTCTGAGGGGCGTGCGTGGCATTTCTGATCGATGGGTCTGGATTAGCACCACAGGAGCGTGGGCGTGCACAAGCCCCTCCCCACGCCACTGGTCACGGATAAAGCCACGGTCACGGATAAAGCCACGGTCACGAGAGACACTGGCACCGGGAGGTGGACTGAGGACGAGTGGCCGCCTGAGCTCCTCATCTCTAGTTCCTCTTGGGGTGCTGCCAAAGTAGAGGGAGAGGGAGCAGGAGCGTAAGAGGGAGAGAGGGAGAGGGAAAGGGAGAAGAAGAGAGGAAGAGGGAGAGGGAGAGGGAGAGAGGGAGAGGGAGAGACAGTCACACACACACACACAGAGAAAAAGAGTCACACGTAGAGAGATTGAGAAAGAGACTGAGAGAAACAGAGACAGAGATAGTCACACACACAAACACATAGAGAGAGAGAGAGAGAAAGAAAGCACATCACTAAGGCCTGAAAATATGAATTATGTGCTTGGTTAAAATAATCAGAGCAAGAAAAATGGGCTTGAATTGGGCGATTTCAGCTATGAAATATGAAAGTGCATTTTTCAACGCCAAGGACAAGACCAAGCGGGACTCAGAATGCCCCGATGTCCACGGGGTCCCACTCCCAAGGCGGAGCACTCCAGGCCTTTCCCACATCTGCTGACCTTTGTTAGTCCCCTGGGCCTAAGTCTTGCCCTAGAGACACTCAAGGTGCTGAAGTCACCAGAAACTCATGTTTAGGAGGAAGTGGCCCTACTACTCACACTTCCTGCAACAGCCTCAGAGCAGTAAACTGAGAGGAAGAAAAGGAGAGAAAAAACAATGAGGTATTCAAGATAACGCTTCATTGGTAGCTGGGACTACAGAGCAAGGCTTGGTCCCATAAAACAGACAGCCGAATAAGACGAGAAAAGCAAGCACGTCCGGCCACGTGTGGTGGCCCGTGCCTGAAACCCCAGAGTCCAGGAGACCTCCAGCCACTGGCTGGAGGTGACGGGAGGCTGGGGAGGTTGAGGGTTGAGGCCAGTGGAGGCTGCACAGAAGACCGCGTCAAAACAGAAGGAACCCTGAACCAAAACAAGTGAAAACTGCATACTGTAAACAAAGAAGGTCAGAAGAGGAGGAGGATGGCGCTCTGAAGGTTCCACAGCTAGAACTGCACTCAGGGCTTGACAGGCCGCAGGCTCCCCCTGGGCAGCAGAAAAGTCCTGAGTTCGGATCCCAGGCCCCAGGCAAAAATCTCCAGGCGGAAATGGCAATGGTCTGCACTTCCCATTCTGGAAGGCGGAGATTGAAGCAAGGAGGTAGAGCAATCCAGGATGATTCCTGAAATCACCCTTGGGCCTCCACAGGGACACACAGTGTCCTCTGACACACACAGATACACAGACACACAGACACACACAGACGCATGTGCGTGCGCACGCAAAATGAATAAATAAGTTTGGGGAAAAAAAAAAAGAATTCATGATTTGGTCATTTGATTCTCTGAAAACCGTCACTGCTTTGCTCTGTCCGGAGGCTGTGCCGTTATTAAGGTCATAGCGAACACGAGTTCCTCGATTTTCCAGAGCAGGAGCTGCATTCGGGTGACCCGGTTTCCACTTGGCCGCTCGTGTTTTCATTTCTCTCCACGCGTGGTGCACATCACCTCCCTGGAGAGTGGCCAGGGGGCTGACTGGGGGGGGGGGAGACAGACCGCAGATCTGATTCCAAATGCTAACCGGGTCACGTAACGCCCATCACCGCAATTCAGATGTTTCTGCGGGACTCTGTCCCTCTGGGTTTCCTGAGAGCCTGCCATGCAGTCGCTCAAAGCAAGTTTCACATACTTCCCTGATGAGGTCACGGGGACCTCTCCTGTCAGAGAGGACAGCGCCCGTGTTCTGGCCAGCCTAACATGGCAGCTCAGCCTAACACCCTAGCTCCTGACCCAGGCTCTCCTGCGGCCAAGGCGGCCACTCCCTGAGCCCATTGAAGTCTGGTCACCCATCTGGTTCCACGGAGAGAAGACATGCCTCGCTGTGTTTCACAAACCGTGGCCCTTCTGCCCCAGCATCTGCCACACCCCAAGAATCCTTGCTCTCGGGGCTCCCTGTGTCCCCCATCTTGTTCTCTTCAGCAGCCCTCCCCACACCGTGGGCTCTCATAGCTAGGAGTACAGTAACTGGGGGAGGAGGGTGCAGAGCTTTATGGAGGATTTCAAAGGAAATACCACGCCCACTGATCTTGGGGTGCTCAGGGCCCGGCCCAAAGGAGGAGTGAACACATGGATGATGGTCAGAACCGAGTGTGCTAAGGAGACCGGTGAAGGGTGGTGACCACATCCGTGTGTGGCAAAAGCCCCTTTGAAGGACAGGGAGGTGAACGAAGGCCAGGGCAAGCTTTTCCCAAGCTGGCATTTAGTATTGCAAGTGGTGGCTGGGCAAACACCCCTCAAAACCCACTAAACACAAGCAATAACAACCCCTCCCCCCAAATCTCACCAATCTATGCTCCTCTCAATAGCAAAGGCCAAGATGATGGAAACATACACATGAGAAGGGGGGGTCTCTCTCGACATACAACACGAGAAGGGAGGTCTCTCTCGACATACAACACGAGAAGGGAGGTCTCTCTCGACATACAACACGAGAAGGGAGGTCTCTCTCGACATACAACACAACAAGGAAGGTCTCTCTCGACATACAACACGACAAGGGAGGTCTCGCTGTACATTCTGTTGTCTGGCGGACGCAGTAGTGAGACGGGTGAGAGGCTATACACTGGGGCAGCTCACCCTCATGGGGGGCTCTGTCAGGCCCTCCCCAGCTCCTGGTCTCTTTCCTCTCCAATCATTTGTTATGCTGAGCGCCAGCAAACTGATTTTAAAGTTAACCAAAGTCACATAAAATCAGGGAGAAGAAACTAGCTTGCAAAACCACCTGCCGTCCATGCGACACCTCTCTGAGTGTGACTGACAGTCCACGACAGTAAGGTGACTTCTCCCACAGGAACCCGATCCAGGCAGCTCGACTTTCTTACAGAGGACAAGCCTCTGATTTGACAAGCTGCAAACTCCTGGCCCGTGGACGCTCCCGGGGCAGTTGCGGATGCTCCTGGGGTAGCTGTGGACTCTCTGGGGTAGCTGTGCATGCTCCGGGGGTAGCTGCAGACGCTCCCAGGGGAGCTGGGGACGTTTCCAGGGGAGCTGCGGATGCTCTGGGGTAGCTGTCCTTAGTTCTGCAGGGCAGGTGGTGAGATCTGCCCACTATATCAGCACCTGAGCTGACTCGGTCACTCACTAACCTGTGTTCTCTGTGCACACTCAGAGAAGGCATAGAGAGCACCAGACGAGGCCGGAACCCACCTATTTACCAGGCACCACTCTGCAGCCAAAACTGGCCACAAAGAGAACTCAGGAATGGCTGTTACGGGGTACAGCCCAGGGGACAGGCGTGTCCCACCCTCAGAAAGCCCAGCGTGCACTATAAATCCATCCCTTCCCAGCCTCACGCGTCCAGATCCACAGATGCAGCTGTAATTCTCCAGCCGAAGGTGGAAGCTTTCCTGGAAGAAGCAAACTCCAGAAGCGCATCCAGCCCCAGCCTGAGCCGATGGAAGACGCACGTCCTCCTCGCTGTCCTACGTCTTCACAACCACCCAGGAAGAATGCTTGAGATGGCCATAAAAATGGGTCTTGCTCAAATGATGCGTTAAAATACTCAGGTGCTCAGGAAAATACAAGCAGCTTCCTAGGCGCGGCCGCAGTGTCGAGGGACGGATAGGGCGGTGGGAGGTCTACAGAGGGCAGGCTGCGAGGGGCTCTGTGCCTCAGCTAGCCCGGGTCATGACCAGGTGCAGGAAACAGGCATGGGCAGGGAGCAGAGGGAGGGAGGGAGGGAGGAAGATGCAGTTCCTTCTCCTTCTGTGGAGCTCCTCTTCCTCTTGTCCTTTCTTTCCCTTCCTTCTGCAGCCCACTGCCTTTTGTCGGCCCCCATGAGGTGCCTCAAGTTCCTGAAGCAGGTCAGAGGTTCCAGCACAACTCCGTTGCCAGTTCTTAGTGCCTCACAGTCATGAACTTTCTGCTGCCTTCCTGCCTAGCCCTGGTCTGAACTGGTTGGTACTCAAGCCACAGTGCGACACTCCTTGACCAGCCCCATAAAAGCCCTCTAAATGTATAGTTCCTGAATGAACACAGACTATTTCTAAGGCAAACCAACATACAGGAGGTTCAAAGTGCCAGTCCATTGAGAGCCACAGGACCCACCTCAGAATGGACCTGGGTCATCCGTACATCATTGTATCACTGCTGGGCACCATGCAGTTGATATCCACCTCTGTGTGTTCAGGGGTCACATTCAGGGAGTCGGGCCTGCGTGGCACCTGCCTTTGCCTGCTGGCCCCTCTTGGTGGCCTTGTTTTCCAACTTCTCAGGTATTTCCAAGTTCCCGCTCTTCTTACATCATTTTTACAAGGCAAACCATTCCCAGGAACATGTGACCCCATTAGCCAGGTAGCATCTCGACTCCATGAATCGAGGAAGAGCTGATGCTAGGAGGCAGATCTCTTAGCTGGCATGAAAAGTAAAGGGGCAGGGACAAAGTGATGGGGCGAATGCAGAAAGGGGTGGCCAGGATAAGTCCTCAACAGTCAGGACTGAGCACAAGTACTGATGAAGGGAGGAACCGAGCACAAGTACTGATGAAGGCAGGACTGAGCACAAGTACTGATGAAGGGAGGACTGACCACAAGTACTCAACAGCCAGGACTGACCACGGATACTGATGAAGGAAGGACTGAGCACAAGTACTCAACAGCTAGGACTGACCACGAGTATTGATGAAGGACTGAGCACAAGTACTCAACAGCTAGGACTGACCACGAGTGATGAAGGGAGGACTGAGCACAAGTACTGATGAAGGGAGGACCAAGCATGAGTAGTGATGAAGGGAGGACTGACCACGAGTATGACTAAGGGATGGACTGATGGAAGAGAGTTAAGCAATGATGTGGACCAGAAGAAAGCAATCGGCTGAAACAGATGAAGGTCAGCTGTGCAGACAACTGGACTATGACGGCAGAGAGTTAAAAACCCAAGAAAAACACTATTCCTGAAATCTGACTACAGTGAGGATAAATCACTTTGGTCACCATTTGGCTTTGTTCTCATCCTAAGAGCACTGTCTAGCTGCTTCAGAACGAGGGGTATAAATAAGTAAATTCATAAATAAATAAACAGAACGATCACTCCTTCTTGCTCAAGGCACAAAAGGTCAGTCAAGAGCAAGGGAACCAGGCCAGGCAGCTTTGGGCAGTTTAACATCTCTTAGTGGTTTTGGGTTTCTCAGAAATGTCCTGGGAGCTGGGGCTGGGGACAAAGGCACCGGGTCCTCTGAAGGACAGGTCTCCAGGCCGCACAGGTCAAGGCCTGGCTCCCACAGGACGACCTATTTCTAGTGCATGCTCAAAGGCTGATGACAGATTAGTTTAATGTGCCCCGACTTTGTCTGATTGAAACTGGACCTTTTTATTTTGCAAGCAGGTTTCATTCCACGTGCATTCTCTGCAGACCGGCTTGGTCTCAGGTACGGGTGACGGACGAGAAAATAAACCAAACACAGACTTTTCCTTGGAGCTCTTGGGTCCCTCAGGGAGCAGGAGTTGGATGTTATCATGCGGCCTGGCAAGCGTTATTCTGGAAGGTGGCCAGGGTTTGGGGACCACCACAGAGCCTGGGGGATCCGTCCCAGAGAAGACATGGGGGAGCTGGACTTTAATGCATGAAGTGGGATGGAATCTTTAGGGATGTGTCATGGCTTGAATGTCAGTTGCCCCCCACAGGCGCCTGCCTGTGTTTGCATCCTTAGCTGATGCTAAGGTTTGGAAGGGACGTGGTACCTTCAGGAGGTGCAGCCTTGCTAGAGGAAGGCAGGCCTCAGGGGGCGGGCCCTGAGGTTGGGTGGCCCCACTCTGTCTCTGCTAACAGTCTGCCTTGCAGTCTGTCTCCTGTTCTATGTGCCTGCATGATGACTGCTTGACCTGAACTCCTCCAGAGTCCCGCCTTCGCTGCCACAATGGACTGTGTCTTGCTTCAGCTGTAAGCCAAATACGTCTCCTCTTTCTTCCGCTGGCTGGTTGTATGAGCGTTCTCTCACAGCGGCGGAAGAAAGTAACACCGCCAGGAACCAAGAGTGTGTGATGGAGCTGAGGCTCAGGGGGCGATGTGGGGGATGGAACTGAGAAGATGACAGAAGACAAAGGATCTGGCCAGCCCCCTGGAGCGGAATTGAGCCCCATGGGCTCCAAAGGTTCCACACACTCTGTGTGCTGGGATTGAACCCAGGATACTACGTGTGCTAACAAGAGCTCTTGCAACTGAGCCATCCCCTCCCAGGCATTTAAATTCCGAAGGAGGGTCTTGCTAGGTAGTGCAGGCTGGAGCTGGCTCTGCAGTCTCTGTAATCCAGGGGGCCCTGCACTTGGGAACCTCCTATCTCAGCCTCCCCAGGGAGGGCCTCAGGTTTGCACCCCATGTTTTCAGTTGTAAGCATGGTGGCAACGGGATGTGCAGCGGGGGATGGGGCCACATCACAATGGGGGCATCTCAGGGAGCAAGCGGGAGGCACACGTAGGGGGGCTCACGCAGAGAGGCGCACATGCAGAGGGCAACCAGAGACGCGTATGCGCCGACTGGAAGGCTGCGCCCTCTGAGGTGCTCAAGGACATTTCCCCCACGCGTTCCTCAGTTTGCTGGGATTCCCACCTCGTAACCGCAGAGCTGTACTTACATATGCATTATTTTTTTCCCCTAAAATGTCACCCGTAGTTCACAGCATCACTTTCCATGTGCAGTGAACATCTCAGGTCACTGCTGACAGCTTCTTACCTGAACAGAGCTGCTCCACCTTTGTGTAGTTTAAAGATACTATGTCGTTGACCCAGGCGATGATGTCATGTCTGCTCATAGTCTCTTGGGTTATCGAGGTAGAATACACATTGACCGCCATTCCCCAGCTAGGAAAAAGCAAACAAACAAATGGATTTACTCACAAGGTAGAATCAACTCAGACAGTACTGCCCTACAGCAAAGCTTCCCACACTGAGGTTGTGACGGCACATGGGGTCACATGACTAATGGGAGGAGGTGAAAATCTGGCAACAGGAAGTGGTTTCTGAATGTGGACAACTAGCAATCGATCCAAAGTCAGATTCTAGCAGTGCTTGCTGCGTGGCCTCACGTGACTACACTGCAACCTTGGTTCCTCTGAACACACGCCACGGGCACTTCACACGGTCTCCACACCACACCAACGCGCCCACCCCGGCATACCTGGGCTCAGATTCGAGAACTTGTGCTTTATGAAATGCTGTATTTTTAGTGTATGTACCAAGATTTTTATCTTCATAGACACACCGTGGCTTAAGTACAGGAAGCAGGACTTCTGATATTTTCCTGCTATTCGTCCGTCTGTAAGGCTCAGATGAATGTGCCTTTGGACTGTACCAGAAGAAGCGAGCACCTGTTTCATTAGAATGGAAGATGGCTTCTCTCCCCCTTCTTGCTTTGAGTCTTGATCTCACTGTGTAGCCCCAGCTGGCCCGGAACTCACTCTGTTGCCTTCAAACTCAAGGTGAACCCCATTTCTGCCCCAGTGCTGAGACACAGGTGGGTGCCACCGTGCCCCGACTTCTCCTCTTCAACATGTGGAGAAATTACATCCACAGCAAGGAACTGCTTTAAAATAAGTTTCACTGTGAATTATTATCAGTAAATGTCCAACTTGTACGCATGTTTTCCGTATCTATATTCCTGGGTTTGTGGTTCCCACTGAAAGCGGGTGGACTTCTAGAAGCACTGCTCTAGAGTGCGCGGCAGGCCTCTGAGGCCCTTTTGCGTTCCCCTCCTGCCCCATCTCACGTCACCATATGCCAATTAAAATATAACATGCAAATGGTCGTCCACGTACATCCACAGAAGTACCCCCTTATCTCTGAATTCTGTTTCTTGAAGATTGGAAAAACATCTGGTATCCAATTCCCAGGCAACATGACCATCCTGCTTCCCTTCCAACACCATTATTAAAGGTTCTTTTATTTATTTTTTTGGTTAATAATGCTCACCATTTTCTCCAGCCTTTTATTTATTAAGTAAAACCATTTACTTCAAAAAGCAGATGCATTTTTTACTACCCATTATGTAAGACTTAGTAAGGATAAATAATTCAAAATTTGAAGTATTCTGGACCACTTGATGTGATTTTCGTATATTGACACAGTTGTTGGCAGTCGATGTACTTTTCTAATATTTCTTCATGTGGTAATAAAAAGCCTTTGTTTTTCCAGGCAATGGATTGACAGAAGGTGACTGTCAAAGACCTAGAATTATGCTAGGTAGCTACAAACCGCACAGGAGATTTTTGCTTTGGATGACTTACGTCGGAAGAATCACCCAGCAAAAGCACAGGTGGAAAAGTTACAGAAGCGTCTTAAAAAACCCAGGGGAACAAGGGAGAAATGGCTGCTGCCCTGTTCCAGGGCTCACGGCCTGGCAGGTCTTTACTGATAACACCAAGGACAAAGCCTTCCCGCTGCCGCCAGACATTCAGCAGAGAGCGCGAAGGCACCCGGGGCTCACGGCAAGCACCAAGACGACTTGGTGAACAAGGGAAACAGCACCAGGTTTGTGTTCTATTTGTGCTGTAGAAAACCTGGTCAATCAGTTACACGCTCGCCACTCTAACCTGCATTGTATCTGCAGTCCTGGAAACGGCTACTGAGGGAGGTACTTGTGGAATAACTGGGATGACGGATGGATCGAGAGGAGGGCAAGCCTGGGAACAGTCTGGATTTGTTAACTGTATTTCTCTTTTTTTTTAATATTTAAATTTTTTTTTGCATATCATGACTCCTCCCATCCTTGTGCTCTTACAAGCTTACCGCCCCCTCTTCCGCAAATTTCCCTGAGCTTCAGGATGGGGAGTGATTAGGCTGGCCCAGTTCCAGGTGGCTGTTAACTGTATTTTGATAGCTGCTTCAGATCAGCAGCGAGGATCAACGTGTTGCTATCAAATGTCCTTGCTGACCAGATGCTCCTCGGATCTGCCTCCTCTTCCAAGTCTCCGCAAGACATTCATTCATTCATTCCCTGAGCAAAGCATTACTTCATGATGGCATTTCAGTCAGAGCTTGATTTTGCTTGTTCTCCCACCTCCTTTCTTCCAGCTCCTCCCTTGCCCTTTCATCGAGGGTGGTCTCCCTCCTGCTCACCAGCCATATGCTTACTGCGTGTACCCCTTTCTTAGCACCTCCTTTCCCCTCTCAGGACCCCGTTCTAGCGGAGCCAGTCCCCCTCCTACTTTCACCTGTCTGTCCTGGCAGGTGCCAGGCCGGGCCAGGATGACTCGTCAGCGGTGAATCATTACTGGAGAGCTCCTCTCTCAGCTGGCGCCACCTTCAGCAGTCTCTAGGCGGTTTCCTGAGGTCGTCCCTCCGCACGGAGAGTGCTGACAGGCAGCTCCTGTGCGGGTCTAGAGGAGTGACATCACCGCAGGGGTTTTCTGGGGTGCAGCAGCCTTGCTTGGGTGCAGCAGCCTTGCGTGACCAGAGAACACTGTCTGGCAGCCCCATCCCTCCTTCAGGCTCTTACATTCTTAGCACCCCCTCTTTCACAAGGTTCCCCAGCTATGGTTTGGGGATGCTCTGCGGTCCTGCTCAGAGCTGACCATGCCACAGTTTGTCACTTATTCTCGTGCTGCGGCCAGTCGTGTTCCTGTATCACACACCTTCCACCGAAGAAGGTACTTCCTGGTTGTGCAGAGACCTCATCTAACCTACAGCAGAATGACCAGCGGGCACAGCAGTGACCCCATGACCTGTATTGCGACAGCTCATGAAGCACGTTTCTCGGAGCCAACCTTACAAAAGGAGAGGTTGGAGCCTGTACCCTACTGTGGCTTTGGACCAGAACCTTGGCTGGATCATTACACATCTAAGACCTGTCAAGTGCAGTAAAACAGAAAGCAGAGAAGAAAGGTGCATTTCTCAGCACGACAGTACCCGGGTTTCATCATGAAACGCATTTGTAGTCATTGCTGCTGTCTGCAAATAAACTGAACTTGCAGTATATTTTACGCCGCCTTCGCGAATGTTTCAGGCCTTCCTAGGAAGCTGTGATTTTTTTCCCTTCTCCAGACAAGAGAGAAGAACAGAAACCGTCTCTCAACAAGCGCAGTCTGACCTCTAATGTATGTGACTTTAGAGGCGCGGCCCAGGCTGAGGGCCAAGCTGCCGAGTCTGCTGGGGTTCACCCTGCGTCTGAGGGCTGGTTCTGGGATGGGTGGGGTCACAGCAAGTTCCTGCTTCACAGCAATTATCCAGCTGAGCTTCTGCTTACTAAAACAAATGGAATTTTCTGTGAGTCTGCAAGACGAGGTAGCCTGCGGGGCGGGGCCCGATGAAGGCCTGGCACGTCCCAAACACGCAACTCAAAACACCTCCACTGGTGACCTTACCAGTCGTGGGCCCGGAAACCCAGCTATGGGGAGATGCTCAGGGCTAAAGCCCCTGCCAAGCAAGCAAAAGGACCTGAGCTGTCAGGTAGAAATGGCAGAGGACCCCTAATTCTGGCCCTGGAAGGCAGAGTCTGGGAAACCTCAGGGCAGGAGGTAAAACAGTCCAGGGTGACTCCCAGTGTTACCCCTTGACCACCACAGGCACACATGCTAAGTAGCGTACTATACACACGTCCACACACACACTCAAGTGTCCGTTTATACACAAGTCTGCACACACATACATGTATGCCCACTCACTTGCAAAACATATGCACACACATATATATGCACCTGTACATATACACATACAAAAAAATTAAAGTGCAATTTTGTCCAATAACAAAATTGGGCAAGATAAGGAAGCTAACTGCTCCTCCAGAGATGATTGTCGCTTCAAAAAAATCAACCAAATATGTATAATGTCAGTGTTAGAACTGCATATGTTAACTGAAATTGTTTCTAATGTAATTCACTCTGTCTCTCTAACTCTCCTCCCCCTCCCCCACCCCTCCACCCCTGGGACGTCACAGCCGCACTGTACTTTCTGCACAGTGACCACTCTCTTGTGAGGACAGGTCCCCATGCAGGGCCCATGACAAGCCAGGTATCCAGAATCTTGGCTGTGGTCCTGCTTTGGGGGCGTCTATAGAAGAAGAAGAATCTGGGGAATGAAGCCTGTGGAATCTATTTTGATTCTTTTTAACAACTAACGTCTGGGCTTGCAGGATGCACAAGTATAGACATGGCTGTGTGTGGAGGGACGCTGGTGGACTCCCATCTGCTGCCTGTGTGTCGCCCACTTGGCTTACAAGGCTGAAGGTGAACCTCTAAAAGGCATCGTGGACTTAAGCTACCATCTGTAGGTCACTCTTTTTATTTTTTATTTATTAGAGAGAGAGAGAGAATATGCATGCATGCCACGGTACATGGATGGAAGTCTACTTCTAGTAGTCAGTTCCCTTGTAACATGTGGGCTTCTGGGGTCAAGCTTACATCACGAGGCTTGTGACAGGCCCCTTACCCACTGGCTATCTCATGAGTCCCCGAAGGTCTCTCTTATAAGGAATCTATTGGAAATTTCATGTTTGATGTAAACCATTTAGAGATTTTTAGCCATGTCAATATATCCCATTCACATATTTTATACAATACCCATATTCATGACTTCTCTCAAAACAACCTCTATTTTCAGCAATTCTGTCATTGCTGAGAGAAGAAATCCACCACCAAGTCTAAGAAAAATACACAGCGTTCACTCAGTTTTACATAGAGGAAACAGAAGGAGAAAACATGATAAAACATGTTATTTTTCTTTTACTTGAGAAGCATCTGAGTCAAGGATATGACCTGGACCCTTACTGTGGTCTCTGCCCCTCAAGGTTTAACTGTGGCCTAACAATAACAGTTCCACTGGGAGTCACCTCAGACTGACTAGGTGCCAGGCTCCCTTTGCGAGTGTCTTCTAGTGTGTCTGGTGAGAACCTGAGCCCGTCGGTGCTCCCTCCACCAGCGCTGGACGCACCGCTGGCTCCTGCATGCTACTGGGTGGTGCTCCCTCTACCTGAGATGACCTGAGGCCCGAGGGAGCTCTCTCCACCAGTGACTGGATGCGATGCTGGTTTACCATGTAATCTGTCGACTGGACGCAGTCCTGGCTTATGCATTTTATCAGCTGGTGCTCCCTCAACTAACAACTGGACGCACACCTGCCTTGTATGTGATACATTGGTACCAACATTCTGCCAACCACTGGATTGACATGATCCACTGGCACTTCCACGGTCAATCAAGGTGCGTGCCTGGCTTACATGCTGCCAGCATTCCGTGTACCAACCGCAGAATGCACTCCAGCCTTATCATGCAATCTGTTGATTCTCCACCAACGACTGGATGCACATCTGGCTCCCACAGGCAATCCACTAGCACGCTTGCAAACAACCAATGTTGCATCTGGCTTACCTAAAGGCCACAACCTTATAGCCCGTGTCGTACAGTATTCTTTGGTTAAGGTTTTGGGAATGTCAAAGTCGATCCTTTCCGTGAATCAGGTAAGGGGAGGTACTATGCGTCATATGGCCCAGTAAACATGACTTTTTACACAGAAAGATTATTTTTAGTGTCACTGCAACAAAAATGACCATTTCCTCAACACTCCCAAGTAGCCACAAATATGCTTAAAAGAGGTTTGTCAAGTTGTTGATATCACAAGGATCCTTTGCTTGTAAGCGTCCCTTTTTCAAAGAATTAACATAGTAATATGTTGAATGGAAAAATGTACATCTATGCTCACAGATTAAAATACTCAGCCAAAGAAAGAAACCCTAGAATTGCTGGCAGTCAGTTCTGTTTCGGAATCTACAGCTGCTTACCTGGGAAAGGGAAAAGACTGTCTCATACAAATGTGCAAATTCTTTGAAAAGCCCCGTGACAACACACATGTCCCGGCTCCCCCAAAAGAGAATTCTCATGATGAACTGGGATCTATAGGGAATGATAGTGTCAGAGGGTCACCCAAGCAGAAGCTTCCCTGCTTTGCAGCAATGACCTCAATGCTGTGAAGGGCCAGACTAGAGTGTCCACCAAAGAAAGACTTTAGCCAGACTGTTCTTGGCTCATCGCGTCTCTTGTGACCTAAACCTGGGGTTGGGAGGAAGGACTTGTGTGAAGACACTGAGGAGAGGACGTCTAGGCAAATCTTGACAAGCCTCGGTCTTCCCAGAGACATTACAGAAACTGGGGCGTTTCACTGCAACTGGGTGTTGGAGTTTCTGTGTGGGATCCTGTGGACACGTGGATTCTCCGGCTACCTTGGGAATGGACAAGGTCAGGTGGTCTCTACGCAGTCACCGTGGATCTGGGCTGAGCCACAGAAGGCAAACCTAACTGCTCGGGCATTGCAGGGCACGGTGGAGAGAGGAGGGTGGGCAGAGCAGGGAAAGGCGGTGGGCAGGGGAGGTCTGGGCTCAGCACCAAGTTCCCAGAGCATGGAGAGGAAGAATCAGGACAGCGCCCATGGCGAGCAAACACACGTGTTATGAAGCTGACACCAAAGCACAGTATTTTCCCCTCGCAATTCAACATTTGGAGTTAGGGGTAATAAAGAAAACCTGGAAGAGGGATTTTCTCAGGTATGTCCTCCGAGAAACTTTAGACGCACTGGCTGCCTGCTACAGGCCTGTGTAGGCTGCTTATACCACAGCTGTCAATGTGCTCCGTTATCTTGGCTGCTCACTGCTTTTAGCACGGATGGAAGGCTGCATCTAGGTCAATCGTGGTAACTTGGAACACCAGCCAGTAACTGTCACGCCTCAAAGAGTAAATAAGAAAACAACTCTTTTTTTAAGGTGTCTGCCCTTTTGACAATTAATTATTGCTTTTTAAATGGAATAATGAAGTCTTTTCTTCTTTTCATGTCACTAAGTATCTTATTTTTAAAAGATAGAATGACGAAAATGTCCAGATCTCCCCCAACTGTGTACAAAACATTGAGTCCATAATCTGCCTTTAAAATGCACCTAGTTTTCAGCTGGCTTGTCGCTGTCTGCAACAACCTCACCGCACGCTATCCCTAGGCATATCTTGTGTAGATCCTTACAATGGCTTCCTACCCGTTATATGAAAAACGAATGAAACTTCCCAATGGTAAATACAGGTAGACTTATAAAAAAGTTTTGATTTTTAACTTGGAATTAGCTACGGTCCTGAAATGATTCGGAAACTTGACTCTTATCCAAGAAATGAGGAAACTTTATAATTCTAAAAAAGTTCTTTGTGGCATTCATAATGTCCATGGAGATGAATGAAAATTAACTACAAATAACAAGAGAGCAAAAAGCCAAGAACACACACACACACACACACACACACACACACACACACGTATGCACACACATGTACGTGCATGCACACACGCGCGCGCACGCACACACTGGGCACAAGTCTCTTCATATGGTCAAAATAAAGCTCATTATGTTTTCCTAAATGCCCGTCTGTTCTAAGCAGTGGGTGGCTTTTTCCACGTTCTGAAAATAATTCCAATGACCCAGGGCTCGTTCCCATGCCACAAGGCTTGGCTGGTCTCCCCGGGGCATCGACTTTTGCCCAGCAGCCCTGCCCACCCATCCTGGCTCCTAACGCACCAGCTCCCCCCGGCCACATGCCTACTGTTTACTTTCCTGGCTCCCCCAGCCTGCTCCCCTCACTCTGACCTTTGCTCTTTCCCAGGGTTCTAAGTCACTTTGCCAGGGCTCGAGTCACCCCTACCCGGCACGACCCCTTGTTCCCAGCCAACCTTTCAGAACATGGGTGCACTGGGAACCACGGTGGGTGGTCACACTCCATCCTGCAACCCCCCCCCCAGGGCACAGAAGTCAAACGTGCTGCAACCAACCTGAGTGCTCTGCGGTGGAATGCCCCCACCTCTGGGTCTGAGCTCTGTGGGACTTCACCTCTTCGTCATAAAAACAATGACAGGTGACAGCTCCCAGGGGGATCCCTAAGGACTGCAGGGCTCAGGGGAAGGGAGAGAAGCTCCTTCTGGCACCTGCCACCATCACCGGCCTTGGCACAGTCGCCTGCACACTGTGTTTCAGCTTTGGCTCCAGTGCCAACTCCTCAGCAGCCCGCCTGCTCAAGTGGCCTCTCTGGCTGCTCCTGCGTGTCCTTGGCACCCGTGATTACCTGCTTGTCTTGCGTCCACCCTCCGCCTCGTGCTCCCAGGAGGCTGTGGGGAGACATGCATCCTTCACAGTCTTACATACCAATGTATCTCCGGGAAATGCACACCACCAAATCCATACTGAATGAATGGTGACTGGGAGAGTTTTGTGGGGACAGGAAAGCCACAGGATGCTTAGACGTGTACCCCCTGGGCAGCTGAGAGGCCACACCACACCCACCCAGCACTTACATGGTTCTGACTGTCTGGGCCCTGGTTCTGTTGCTTGTACAGCTGAGTCAACTCACCAGCCCTCGAATAATATTCTTAAAAATATGTATTCTTGGGCTGGGGAGATGTCTCAAAAGGTAAAGCCTTTGCTTCTTTTTTTTTTTTTTTATTCAATTGTGCGTGTGTGCACGTGTGTGTGTGTGTGTGTGTGTGTGTGTGTGTGTGTAGAATGACGGACGAATTCGGGAACCACCATGGACGCCTCCACCTCCTCCTTGTTTACTCTGCCCCAGGATTCATAGGCTCCGCCCTACCAGGACCAGAAATGCAGGCCCCCCCTCCCACCCAGCGTCTATACATGGGGTCTAGGATCCAAACCCAGGACCTTCCGCCTGCAAGGCAGAGGCTTAACCCCTGAGCCACCTCTCCAGCCCCAAGCCTTTGTTTCTTAAGCAAAAGGTCCTGAGTTCAGATCCTGGGTCACATGCGGAAACAGAAAACAGCTGTGGCCTGAACTTCCAGCTCTGGAAGGTGGAGCCTGAAAACCCCAGAGCAATTCAATGAGGAAGCAAAGCAATTAGGGGTAATGCATGATGTCACTCAAGTTACCCTTTTTATACACATACACACACACACACACACACACACACACACACACACACAAGCAATAAGGAAACTTTTAAATTGGGGAATGGTATACCATCAAACTTGTCACCTCTTACTTTATTTAGCAAGGAACTGATCAGTTGCACAGGGTGCATGGGCTGGACACCCATGCATGGCAATCTGCACGTGAAGGCACCCCACGCCTCCCGAGAAGAGCATACAGATCATATGCAAGAAGATGGGATCTGTCTCCAGACCGTGATGAGGAACAGCAGGGAAGATTCTAGACTCTGCTAGAGCTGAGCCAAGGTGAGCGATGTGCGGCCAAACTGTTGCAGCCCTGGGAAGACACATCGAGGTCAGGAGTATGTCCCATGTCAGGTCACTGGAGCATGGCTCCTGGGGGACATGACTGCCTGACTGCAGCAGAGACCCCACACCACTTCATTCCGACTGCAGCAGAGACACCACACCACTTCATCCTGACTGCAGCAGAGACTCCACACCACTTCATCGGCTGCTCTCTGGGATCACATTTTACACTTCTTCCCATCACTAGTGCTCATGCTGCTTCCTCGTGAGGAGACCACACACCTGTCAGAGTAACTGAAGAGGAGGACCCGTCTGTCAGGAGGCTGGGTGGTGAACTGAGCCACCTCCAAGCGGCACAGAGAAGTGGAGGCTTCTGGCCTCCTCCTGCCCTTTCTATTGGCTCTGGGACCCATCTATGGGACGGTGCTACCCACATTCAGTGTGTGTCTTCCATCCTGACAGAAACCTCTAGAAACACTCTCAGATGCGCGCACAGACCTGTTTCCTCCTCAGTGACCTGCACGTGATGAGTCATCACAGCTAGCTTCTTGTTTGTTTGTTTTCTGTGCTGGGAATCAAACCAAGGCCACACGCCAGGCACATGCTCTTCCACTGAGCGCCGTTTCTGTCCTGTTCCTGGCACTCTTCCGCGAGTCCAGATACTATCTTGTATATGAAAGTTCTGTTTTTTAAATCAACAAACTCATAATCGTTACTAGATGAGGGCACTGAGGGTCCCCTTAAAAGACCCGATGAAACAAACACAGGAGGAGGAGACGGGCTCACTAAAGGTCCAGACAGGGTTGAAGCTTCAGGGAGGCACCAGAATTGGAAGGAGACAGGAAGGATGCTCCCTGGAGCCACCGGAGGGAGTGGGCATGGCCGACGCTTGGCAGCAGACCTCCAGCCGCCCGAGAGAGAGGACAGAGCTACCAGACCCAGTTTGCGGCACTGTGTCCTAGAAACCACAGAAACGAAGACCAGATGAGCCCACGCGGGTAACTGACCATCAGCTTCCTTCTGCTGATGTGCCGTGAGCATGTTGATATCCCCGCCTGTAATCTGCTATTACATGCAACTGCGCAGGCATGTCGAGGAGTGGCAGTGTCACGACTCCAGAACCAGTTGCGCATTTCCCATCCCTCAGCTCTTTGTTATTCCCAGACAGTGTGTGGTCTCCTCACGAGGAAGCGGCATGAGCACTAGTGATGGGAAGAAGTGTAAAATCTGATCCCGGAGAGCAGCCGATGAAGTGGTGTGGAGTCTCTGTCGCAGACTGAAAGCGAAAGACACCCTCAAGCCCGGGTCCCTGGTTAACAGGAAAGGAAGCAGGAGGTCATCCTGGAAAAAAAAGAAAAAAAAAAAAGGCCCGTCCTTGGCCATGGCAGGCTGAGGGACTCACAGGACGTCCTGTCTGATAGCACTCAGCTTCCTTTCATGGAACAGCAGCAGCCAAACCAAGCACGTTCTCGAGTCTCCACTGGGCAGTCTGAGTCCCAAGAGACCCACTGAAACCACCTTCGGCCTGGCTTGAAGGTTGGACAACGAAATGAGAAGACGCCCCGGGAAGTAAGTGCCTGCCACAGAACCTACAGCAGCCAAGGCACACGGGCAGGCCCAGTCACGGGGACCTTACAGTTGGCAATATCTGGATTTGGAAGCATTTGTGGTTAAGTAACTGGGTTTGAGCCCGTTCTGAAGGCCAAGTTCGCCCACCCTCTTGATACGGCAGGATTCCTCTGGGATCTGTGCTCTTGGGGCAAGTCTCTAAATTCTACTAGTGCTGTATTTCCCCAGGCGCCCGGAGAAGACGGAAGCTGACGCAAATCTGCCTGGCGTTACAGGTCTGCAGACTCAGCTGCTTGGGAGGCCGAGGCGGGAGGATCCCAGGTTCAAGGCCTGCTTGGGCTACACAGCGAGTTCAAGGGCAGGCTGAGCAACTTAGGCAGACAGTAGAGAGCGGAGACGCAGCTCAGGAGTAGGATGCTGTCTTCACATAGAGGACCTTGGTTCAACCCCAGGACTGCAAAGAAAACTAACTGACTGACTGACTGACCAACCAACCAAACTGACTGCCTGACTGCCTCCTGACCAGCTACCGGGGTGACTGACCAGCTCTGCAGAATTAGCTAGGCTGGGAAGACGGTGAGGCACAGCCAAGTGTTTGCTTCAGAGTTTAAAAAGCCAGGGCACCCAGTGCTCAGTTATCCAGGGTGAGATTGTGAAAACACACCTCTGGCTCCTTATTGACTTTAAAGAGGGCGGAGAAGCATGTCTGCACACATTTTCTTCTTAAACTTAGCAATGGAACCTTTGATCTGGCATTAAGACAGCACACAAGGCAAAGAAATGATGAGCCACATAATTGCAGTGCTCTTCTCTGTGGATTAAAAGAGCATTTCAAGTCTATCGCTGCACCAAAGAAAACCCAGCTTCTGAACCTGACACGTGCACAGGGCACTTTTAACAGGGGAGCCAGCGTTTTCCCTTAGCTAAAATACTTTGTTCCTATTTTCCTCCCGTTTGTATGATAGAATCATTTAATGTGCATGGGTTCAGCATCTTTGGTCCCCAAATCTGAACTCACAAATATCCTAGAATCTGGTAAGATGTTGAAAAGTCTCAGACTAGGGATTCGACAAGCGGCGATACCTATGGAATATTCCAGATGGGACTGGGTGCTTCAGGCTGGTATGTGGCCGTAGATGAAATCTGAAATATTTCTGGTCCCAAGCATTGTGATGAGGATGTGTGTATCGAACTGTGTGCATCCTGCTGTAGACGTGGTGGACAGAGACCAAGCAGATACAACATTCTCTTTCTTGAAGGATTTATATGTAGAATCAGAATACAAGACCCAGATACATTAAAATATAATCAGGACTACATTAAAGTATTCAGAGCACACCGTCACCATCCTCTTATAATAACTTCTAAGAGAGGTACATTTGGACACTTCATTAAAGAAGCATTCGAATGGCCACTATGCACACGAGAAGACGCTCAAAGTCATGGGCCACTGAGAAACTATACAGCCAAGCCTCAGCGAGACTCCTGTACATACACATAAAAGATGGCTGAAATCTAAGACAAGACCAAGTACTGCCGAGGACGAGAGCTGAAGTCCTGTACTGCTGACAGGAGTGTTAGCTGCTTCAAACAACCACTTTCAGTTGCTTTCTTTTTCTTTCATGTATGTGTGTGTTTGCACGTGGGCGGGTGCTTGTATGTGCGGATGTATGTACACGGGTACGCGTGAGTGGCTGTGCCTGTGGAGACCCAAGGGTGATCGTGGGAGTCATCCTTGATCTCTCTTCCACCTCATTTTTGTGAGCTTAGTCGCCATGATACTTGGAGCTCCGCACCTGGGCGGTGTGCCCAGCCAGCTTGCTCTGGGGATTCCCAGGCTCTGCCTTCCAGGTGGGCTGGCCACACCTGCCTGGCATTTTTATATGGGATCTGGGGATTTGAACTCAGGCCCTTTGCTTTGTGAGGCAAGGGCTTTAACCACTGAGCCATCCCCCTCGTTTGCTCTTGGTTTCTTAAAAGCCTAACACTGGAGAGATGGTTTAGCTGGTACACTGCCTACTTTGCCAGCAAGACCTGTGTTTGGCTCCTCAGAACCCACACAAAAAGTAGGGTATGTAGTGCGTGCTTGGGACCTGGTGCTGGGGAGGAAGAGATGGCAAGACCCCTGGGGTTCACTGGCCTGCCAGCATAGTCTACTTGAGGAGCTCCTCAATAAAGTGTAGATGGTGCCAGACAATATCTGAGGTTGTCCGCTGGCCTCCACAGATATGTACGTATACACACACACGCACACACATGCACACGTGAGGTACACATGCACGCACACGCACGTGCCCCCACACACGCACACACACACACACATGCACACACACGCATGCATGCACACACGCACACACACATGCACACACACATGCATGCATGCACACACATATACACACACACATGCACGCACATGCACGCACACACACACACATTCTATTCTTAGGCATTTACTCAGAGAAACAAGAATGTGGCTCCAGAAAGATTCACACATCAATATCCACAGTCGTTTGATTCATGACTGCTAAAAACTGGAAGCGGCGCAATGCACGGCAACGGGTGACTGGATAATAAATACGGTGCCGCCATCTGATGGAATACTACTCGGCAGTAAAGCGTAATGAACTGCAGATCCACCCGCGTGGGTGAATCTCACTTGCTGCCGAGTCAAGGCAGGCAGGTGCCAAGTGCTGGACTCATCTGATCCACTTGTCTGAGATGGATCTACTCAGCCTTGACGGGAAGCGGCTCAACGATTCAGCAGTGGCCTGAATTTGTGGAATCACAGACCATAATACTCCCTGTTTCTGGTGGTGTGAATTGAACCCGGGGCCTTCCTTCCCCGGCTGAGCGTGCCCTCTACCAGAGAGCCACAAGCCCAGCTGCACATCCAGATGGCGTCGTGCAGAAAGCGCACGGGAACTGCGGTTGGCTGGACAGAAGCCGGTGGCCGAGGCAGAGAAGGCGGGATTGTTTCCTTCGCGGCTGATGGCTCTTCTCCGGGCTTCCTACTCTGAATGTCATTTATCTAAGACGTTTAGTAAATGCAAACTACACTGTGAAATAGTAAGTTATATTGGAGAAAACAATTCAGGCGGCTGAGGATGGAGGGAATATGGATGGAGAAGAGCGAGGTGAGCGGTGCCGCATCCCATTCCGTCTCCTGGGTGACTGCAGGGCCTGGGCCGCCACATCCTGAACCGCTCGGGTAGGACGGATGCATTTTACTGAATCGTGAATTCTTAATAAGGTCGACGGGGAGGGAAGATGATAGTGTAACTGGTAGGAATTTTCTAGATTCAATTTGTACTTTAAAATTAAATTTAAATGTAAAAATGTGTATGTGTGCATATGTGTGCATGTATGTATGAGCTGTGTGTGCATGTGTGTGCTCTGTATGTGCGAGCGTGTGCATGTGCAGGTTTGCACACCTGCCATGGGAGGCACGTGGAGGTCAGAGGGCAAAGCGCTGAGTCAGGGCCTCTGCTGTTTCCGCAGCTGGGCCGCGTCCTCTGGGGACACTGGCCTGGGAGCTCCTGGCAGTGTCCCCTCTGCCCCTCGCCTCGCCGCAGTGCTGGCACTGCAGGTGTGCCACCCTGTGTGGCTTTGCATGTGGGCTCCGGGGTGTCCGCTGGGTCGAGGCTTGAGAAGCAAACACACAGCCATCTTCCCTCCCTCTGCACTTCTAAAGAACGTCTGCTGAACACCGGGTGCCCGCAACACAGAGCTCACAGACACGAAGACAGGAGAAGGTCTGCGAGAGGGACGCACGGAGGAGTCTTTCTGGAGTCTGGGGCAGTGGGCAGTTTGTGCACTTTACGCCACAGCTCACTCAATCCACCGCGGAGCCCCAGGGCGCTACTGCTGCTCTCTGTTTACACACTAGGAAAATGAGGCCAGGAGCTTGTTCCATCCCACTTCAGAAGGCCCGGAGCACATCTGCCAGAGTGTGGAGAACATGTGGCCACGGAGGGCTTGGCTCTAAACGGGCTGTCTAAACCATCCCCCACTCCAAGGCCCAGGGAACCCAGAGGAAGAGGGGTGCTAAGAATGCAAGAGCCTGGGCTGGAGAGACGGTTCAGAGGTGAAGATTCTGCCTCGAAAATAGAAGGTCCTGAGTTCCGATCTCAGGTCCCACCTAAAAAACGCCAAGCACTTCCACCAAGCGGAAATGGTGGCTGCCTGCACTTTCAGCCCTGGTGGGCAGAGCCTGGGAAATCCCAGCGTGAAGCAAGGAGGTAGAAGCAATTAGGATGATTTTGAAGTCACTCTTGATCCTTCATAGGGACACATAATGCCCTCTGACAGATACACGCACATGTGCACGCACATATAAAATAAATAAAATATTTAAAAACAAGAATGGAAGAGCCTAAGGATGGGGAGGGCTGCTAGACAGGGGCCTCTGGTCATGACAGGGCCCTCTGGTCAAGATGTCCACTCCCACAAGACCAGCACAACAGTTAGCCTGTCAACATTTCACCATGGATGAGGGACAACTTCAAGAAGTCACATGCAGCCCTGAGAGTATTGAAGGCTAATGCCAGATAGGAGAAGGGAGAAGGGGGCTTCTTTACTCCAGGATTCACCCACCGATGGGTCATCCAGGCACCAGCAGGTGCTCAGGCACCTGCCAGTGTAGACTCCAGTGCAGACTCCAGTGTAGACTCTAGTGTAGACTCTCAATGAAACCCAGTGAGTCACACGTGCGAAAAGACGTGAAAGCAGGAGGGAGACAGGCTGGAGGGGGCGGGGAGGAATGTGTAATAAGGGGTGAAAACACAGATTCATCATATTTATGTATGAATGTGTTGAAGAAGAACAGAATAAAAAAGAAAAGACAAGACATGGAGCCAGGATGGAAGACCACTGCCTAAGAATCCTGGCGATGCATCCTAATGTGGGGTAGAAAAGAGGTTCTCTATGGTTCAGACCCCGAAACAGAGGTCAGGAGGCAGAAGCCCACCGTGGGCTGGGGACAGAGCCAGTGGTGTGCACGGGGACATCTTAAGGGCAGGGCAGAGCCAGCGTGACGTGTGGAAATGCCTTAAGGTCACCTGTGCCACTGATGTGCCATCAGAAACTCCGAGGAAGGAACAGCTGCCCCCACCTTCAAACCCTTCTTGGTCGATTATGAATTCCAGGCCTCAGTGAGAGAGGTGAGTGGGGGGGGGAGGTCACTGGTCCCCACCCCATGCTGGTGCCACACGCTGCCTGGACTCAATTCTCCACCACACTGCATCTGCCTCTCGCCTGTCCCCCAGGGCTCCCTCTTCCTCTTCCTCCTTTTCTAGCAGAGTCCTGGAGCTACACACTCCAAGGCCTGTATATGTGGGGGCGGCACCCGTGGGCAGAACACGGTGGGAGGTAGGGAAAGGCCAGAATGCAGACTTTCCTGTCTCTGATGTCTTCCTGATTAGCGTCTCCCTGGGGTGCCGGGCACTGCACCCCATACTCAGGGCAGGCTGCTTGCAGTGGCTGGCTGCCTGACGTCAAGGGAGCTGGGGTTACAGAAAGGGCAGGCACTGCCTGTCACTGCCCCAGGTGGGAGGTGAGGCGGATGGGGGTCTGGGAATGGTGGTCAGAGAGGCTAAAAAATGCCCATCCTTCTTGTTCTGCAGCATGAGGGACGAAGCGCAGAGGGAAGAAAAGGCAGCTGTAGGATGGTACTGAGAATAATCCTCACCGGGGATTACCGGGCACCAGCCGCAGAGCCGCAGAGCACTGCAAGCAGGCTGGGCGCCAGCCAAGGACCACAGGCGACAAGAAACGCAGGAGACAAGAGGCACAAGTGATGGCCCAGGGCTCAGGCCTGCAGGGCTGGGATGGGCGCAGGGCTTGGACAGGAACAGGGCTAGGACGGGCACAGCCCGATGGTGGTGCAAGGCCTGGCAGGGGCTAAGACAGGGGATCAGGAGCTCAAGACCAGCCTTGGCCGTTTGATCGGGTTAAGGCCAGCCTGGGCTACATAAGGCCTGTCAGGAAGAAGAGAAGAAAAGGAAAGAAGAGAAGAGAAGAAAGAAGGAAACAGCATGAAAGAAAGGGAAAGGAAAAGAGGAGGGAGAGAGGGTGGCACAAAAGAGAGAGAGGAGGGAAAGACAGAGGTGGAGAGAGACAGAGAAAGAGGGAGAGAGAGAGAGAGAGAAAGAGAGAGAGAGAGAGAGACGAGCGAGTGCCTGCATTAGGCAAGTATTTCATACCACCCCCGAGACTTCAGTAGGTGCATAAATACTCGGAGACCCTAACACACGTCAGCATGTAAAACTTATCAAGCTAAAGTTCAAACATTTCATTTTTAAGACCCACGCTACTGAAGTGCCAAAGGACATACCATCAGCAGACAAATAGCTTGGATAATCACACACACACACACACACACACACACACACACACACACACACACACACACACCCCACATGCAGTACCTAAGGACTGATCTTCCCAGTCCCCACCCTTGAAGTTTTGAGCCTTTCCATTTCCCATGTAGATCAAGTAATTAGGAATAGCTTCCTTTTCCCACTTGTGTAAAAGCAGGCACACTATTCTGCAGTTAACCATGGGATGGCCCGTACCTCCACCGCAGAAGGGGGGAGCGTCACTTTCCCTCGTGACTTCTCCATAAAGACATGTCCTTCCTGCCACAAGAGTCTTTCCGCCGTCCTCTGCTCGGCCCCTCACGGCTGTGCACACAAAGGTCTCACAGGAAGGTACACACACATTCAAACATAGCTCTTATTTCTACGCTCTGTGTCTGGGAGCTTCTGAAGCTGGTGGGGAAATCGTCTTGCCCTAAATAAAGCCTTGCGTAGTAACACAAAATTACTTTCATTTAAGGCAATAGAACCATATCCTTCAGTTACCCCAGGACACACACTCTGGTACTCTTAGCCAGCTGTGCGACCCTCCACGTGTCGGGGCCCCTCCACTGGCTGCTCCTTTCCAGCAACTGCCCTGGTCTCTCTTACAATAGGGTCGTTCATTATTAATCAGTTAATTCCAAGGACCCCACTTACAGATTGACAGAAAGAAAAAAGTTAGTTAGCTGAATGGAGAAAATTTGGGTTTAAATTTTAACAACAACTGTACAAAATCCAAAAGTAATAGCTTAGGCAAATTCCATTTTTTTTTTTTTATTTATTCAATTTTGTGTGTGTGTGTGTGTATGTGTAGAACCACGGACGAATTCGCGAACCACCATGGACGCCTCCACCTCCTTCTGCCCCGGGATTCACAGGCTCCGCCCTACCAGGACCAGAAGCGCAGGCCACCCCTGCTTCCGCCTGGCGTCTATACGCGGGATCTGGGATCCGAACTCAGGACCTTCCGCCTGCAAGGCGGAGGCTTAACCCCTGAGCCACCTCTCCAACCCGGCAAATTCCATTTTTGAGCCGACTGGAAACATGTTTGGTCATCCTAAACTGACGGGAAAGGAAGTTCCACAGTGCACAGGTGGGGGAGGCGGGAACAGCCCACTTTGGCAGCTCCCTGCTCTCTTCTGCTCTGTGGGGCATGGAGTGAAACCCTCGCCTGACATCTTCAATGAACGATGACACTGTTGATACTCACAGTGTAACTGCGAACACAAGGCGTCCCGGGGATATCCATGCCTCTGGCATGTCTGATGGATTGTGTGCCCGGGCTCTGCCAGGATGGGCGACTAAGCAAAGACAAGGAAGGGATGCCGCCTTCGGAGCAGTGCGGGGTGGATATGGCATCTAAGTCCTTAGGCCGAGGCCACAACAGCATCGTGTGGGAGCTGCGGGCTACGTGTGTGCACAGCGCTGTCTTTCAAAGGGAGGCAGGCTGGCTCCCAACCTCGGGACAACCCGGACCAGCCCAGCCCAGCTCTGAACTCAAGACTCTCCTGTCTCAGCATCCCCAGCGGGATGACAGGTGAGAACCACACAGGGGGTGCCTAGAGAATGCTACAGAAGACCAGAGTGAGGCTGATATTTAAAGTAACATGCTGGGGGCTAGTGAGATGGCCCGGCAGGTAAGGTGCCTGCTTGCAAACCCCCCACCTGAGTTAGACACCTGGAAGCCCACATGGTGGAAGGAAAGAACTGACTTCTGACCTCCACCTGTGTGTACGGCAAGCTTGCTGGTTTCCTTCCTTCCTCCTCCCTCCCTCCTTCCCTCTCTCTCTCTTTCTCTCTTTCCTTCCTCCCTCCCTTCTTCCCCCCCCCTTTCCTTCTTTCTCTCAAATAAATAATAAAATAAAAATAGACATCCAAAAAAGTAATATGTCGGGGTGGAAACAGCACAGTCAGTAAAGGGGGGGGGGGTGTTGATTCCCTGGACCCCACATACAAAGAGCCAGGCGTGGTGGCAAGGGAGGTGCAGACAGGAGGACCACGGAGCTCCAACGCCATGTGGTAAACCCAGTCTCAAAATAACACAAGACAAAACAAAACAACAAAAATCAACCAAGGTGGGGGCTGGAGAGGTGGCTCAGGGGTTAAGCCTCCGCCTTGCAGGCAGAAGGTCCTGAGTTTGGATCCCAGATCCCATGTAAAGATGCCTGGCGGGATGGGGGGTGGCCTGCGTTTCTGGTCCTGGTAGAGCGGAGCCTGTGAATCCCGGGGCAGAGTAAACGAGGAGGTGGAGGTGGTCCATGGTGGTTCCCAAATTCGCCCGTGGTTCTACATACACACATACATACACACAAGCACACACATACACATACACATACATGCACAATTGAATAAATAAAAAAAAATTAAAAAAATCAACCAAGGTGGACAGTATCTGAGGAATGACGCTCAAGCCTGACCTCACTGGTCTTCCAACATGCACCAGCACATGCACATGTGCACCCACGTTAACGTATAGACACCCCCACACACAGTCTTTCCCCAGTATGCACATGGCATGATATGCCTATATCTGCATGCTCCTGCATGTTCAAATGTGCACACACACTTCACACTTTCCTCCTTGCACCTCTCGCCCTGGTCCTCTGTTATTTCAAAGTCATGACCCAAACCAGGTTCTTTTGGCAAAGTCATTTTACCTGCGGGGACCTGACTGAGCCAGAAACAGCAGGAAATCGGATTTCTCCCGCCATTTTCCCAACGGGCTGGGTGCCTTTGCCGGCTCCTGCTCCTTTAAGAAAAGCAACAGAATGCTTGAAGAAGGTTCGGCTAGCTAATTACCCTGAGGGGATTGACACAAAAAATGGACAATGTACTGTGTCAGTAACCTACTAAGAATTGTTTCTCCCTGGCCTATAAACCCTATTTGCTCTTACTTCATGGGTAATTTATTTTCATTAAGATAAACAGTCTATCTTCCGAGATACAATTAACAAAAAACTTGGAGCCATTAAGACAAAGGTTGTATAATGCTTACTTACTTATCACCTATGTGAATTGGAGGTTTCCATTTTGAAGGAATTCTCTCAGTATAGTAATGAACACTGAAGGCTGAAGAACATTAAGAAAAACAATGAGAATCTGAAGAAACAAAGGCTCCCAGGACGCCAAGGGATTCGCATGAAGCGTTGTTGAAATGAGTTCCTGTAGCTGTGTTGTTGAGATATTGGCTGAATATAACATATCCGATATATATCTGATTTAGTATGACAGACAAGGAGTTAACAGTCTTTTTTTTTTTTTTAACAGGGTCTTATATAGCCCAAGCTGGCCTTGAATTCCACTCGTAGCTAAGGCCTGGAATTCCTGACCCTCTTGCCTCTACCTCCTGGGTGCCTCGATTACAGGCATGTTGCTGCCACGCCTTGCTTCTGAAGCCATCGTAACACGCATGACTAAGCAGTTCACTGTGCAAAAGGACACTTGCCATGAGAGAAATGCAAATACTATTGTCCCTGGGGAGTGAAACTGACAATATTTAGAAATGAACACAGGGCATAGGGTAAACTTTCAGTTGCTGCCATCATCCCGATGCCACCTCTGGAATCAGCCCTCTGAGTGGCTTCCTTGGCCATATCTGTCCATCGGAGCACTGAGTGAGGAGGAGGCGCCCTCACTCCGGCTGCATCTGGAAGGCCCCGACAGTGTGAACGCTACACACCTGCACCCCTGGACCAGATGCTAGCAAGGCTGCGCGACAGCTGCAGGCGCTGCCTCTGGGGCCAGCGACGCCAGCCCCGTGCCCCATCCAGGGTCTCCGTGCTCTCCTGCCAGGGACGCCAGCCCCGCGCCCCATCCAGGGGTCTCGTTCCATCCAGGGGTCTTGGATGCCTCTCCTGCCAGGGAACACCAGCCCCAGCATCTCCATCTAGGGGTCTTGGGTGTTCTCAGGGCACCTGTGGAACGGGGCTCTGGTGGGCTCCATCCCTCAATTCAAAACAAGATCTGCTGCAGTCCCTGCCTGCAAGTGCTTTGGCACCATGACTGACAGGCGACAAGCCTCCAGGGCTTCCTGTTCCAAAGTCCCGGCTACTCTACCTGCCTGGGAGGCTTCTGCTCCATGCACTTGGCTAGGCAGAAGGAAACTGTCAATCCATCTCTTTGCTGATGTATCTGGTTCCTCACAGTGCTCCCCCCCCACACTGGCCTTGAGTCGTGGTGGACTCAGGACCTGTGAACACTATGGCCTGCAGAGTCCAGAGCGATGACTCACTATTGTCACAGGAGGAGCTGCTGACGCCTCCCTCTTGGCTGGAACGCGAAATCCCCAAAGGGAAATCTCGCAGGAACCTTGGCCATAGAAGACAACCCAAAACTTACGGAATTCTCCTATCCCAGAGGAATATTTACATTACTCCCTGCAAACACCCCCAGACCCAGCCTCCAGGGGCCCCTAGAAACAGGCTGCTGAAGAAAAGCAAATTTCCGAATTCCTGTACTCCTCCCACCCGGGAGCACACGGGCCCCCCAGCAGCTAAAGCCTCACGAAAAGAAGATTCTAAGTTGGGTACCTAACACATCACCAAGTAAGCCTCTAATTTTCACAAACACAAAGAATAGTAAAGACTATAGATAGACAGACAGATAGACAGATGGACAGACAGACAGACAGATAGATATCCCCCCCATCAACACTAATCCACAGGTCAGGGACAAAGGCAAAGATGGGCTTTTGACATTTACAGTTGCTGTTTTCTGGGAGGGGGAATCACCTGAAATCTACATTCTGGTAACAATGGCTACATCACCAGGGCTCCACTAAATGGAGCACATTTCCACAACCCCATATTTTAGAAATCTACACACATGCTGGTCTGTTTGTTTTCCTAAACAGTTCATTAAAAAAAAATGGTACAGCTGGATGTTTTAGGTCAATATTATGGAGTTAATTTTAGTCTTGCCTTTCTTTACAGTTTATTTTCTAGGGTCAAGTATATTTTTTAAAAGTATTCAGAATCAGGTGCTACTGCAATTGCATATTCAAACACCCATTTTTTTGCATGCATGCGTGCGTGCACGTGTGTGTGAAACACTCATTTTTGAAACAGTCCCCTCCAGACATTCAAAAGCCTGCAATATATAAGCAAAGACACAGTAGGCAGAGGGCCAGTTGATAAATCTCATTTCCATCCAACATCTTTACAGAACAGAGAAATGGGAAACTTCTCCAGAGATATTCAGAGCGTGACCAGCCGCTCTGAATTAAACAGTATCACCTCGGATGGCCCGTGCCATATTTATTTATTTATCGTGTGTGTGTGTTTTTGTGGAGGACTCAGGGTGACTTTGGGAATCATTCTGGATTGCTTCTACCTCCTTTTTGCTTTGCTCTAGACTGTCCCAGGCTCCACCCACCAGGGCCAGCATTTTTACGTAGGACCTGGGATCTGAACTCAAGACCTTCTGCTTGTGAGGCAGAGTCATAACTCCTGAGCCATCTCTCCAGCCCATATTTATTTTTTAAAACAGCTCTTAAAAATACATGGATTTCAGGGCTGGAGAGTTAGCTCAGGGGTTAAGCCTCTGCCTTGCAGGCAGAAGGTCCTGAGTTCGGATCCTAGACCCCATAGATGCCAGGCAGGCAGAAGCCGGGGTGGCCTGCGTTTCTGGTCCTGGTAGGGCGGAGCCTGTGAATCCCTGGGCAGAGTAAAGAATGAGGAGGTGGAGGCGGTCCACGGTAGTTCCCGAATTCGCCCGTGGTTCTACATACACATTTGTGTACGCGCACGCGTGCACACACACACATACACACAATTGAATAAAAAAATTTAAATAAAAAAATACATGGATTTCTAGCTGCTCCTGAATACAGTGAGCCCATCTCACAGCTGGGTGGGAGGCGAGCAGTACGTGCACGTGGCTCCACTGAGCCGCTGTGGCACTCGTTCTTTGCAACTGAAATTTCCTGTGGGGGAGGAGGTTGAGGGGTTCTCCAAGGGACACGTGCTCTGCTCTCCTAATTGAAGGGCACGGTAGCTTCAACAGTGATTTGTCACCTGTTCTAGTCCAGCTGTGAACATGGACCTATTTACATCCAGGAATATCTGACTTCTGGATGCTACCTAGGTCAGGAATCATGTCTGACTTTTATATTTTGCATGTGTAAACAGTCTGACAAAAAAAGAGGTGTGGCCACTTGCATATTAGATGTCCCTGGGGGGCTATCCTTGTCTTCTCTCAGGTGCCTTCCTTCCCCTCACCCGCACTGCCTATGAAGTGAAGTGTTTATGTTTGTGTATTTGGGGTGTATGCTTTTGCTTTTGAGGCAAAGACTTTAACCACTGAACCATCTCCCCAGCTCCACAAAGCAGTCTTCCTGTATTTGCACAATTGTATGTGTGTCTGTGTGTGTGTGTGTGTCTGTGTGTCTGGACGGATCCCAGACCTCACAGTTGCTAGAGAAGCACTGTCCTACGGAGCTACAGCCCTAGCCCATAGCTCTTTTTAAAGGAGCTATTTCTTCTTAGTGGTTGGAGGTAACCCCACGACTCTCTTTAAGGGGAGTACAGGGCTGGGAGCTGGCTCAGTGCCCTCTTGCTAAGCAGTCGAGAGGGCTGGAATCTGGAGTCCCAGAGTCCACATAAGAATGGGTGTGGCAGCCTGTTCAGGAGGAGATGGGGAGCAAGCTGGTGACCTAGACTAGTCACATTTGGCAGGTGGGGGTACAGGAAGAGACTCGGTCCAAGTGAGTGAGGTAAAGAGTGACTGAAGAAGACAACAGACGTCAGCCTAGGTCTCTACACACACAAGCACACATATGCACTTGTGCCTGCACCCACACACATGCAAACTTCACACCCATACACACATAAAAGAACTACATAACTTTCTTCGCAACAAGCAAGGTCAGAACAGAAAACCACATGCACACACAGAGGACAGAACTACGTAACTTTCTTCACAACAAGCAAAGTCAGAACAGAAAGCCCGAGACAAAGGCCTGTTGGCACCTATCCCACAACCAAGAGCAGAACTGTCTCCGCCCTGCCAGGGCCCTGGCACACCCAGCCAGGGGACTCCACAGAGAACTTCCAGGCCCACCTCCTTGCCCAGGGCTGCCCCAACTCTATAGTCCAAGTGCAACGTTTTCTTGGTGAATTCTCTTTGAGGCTTTTAAATTGCCTTCCAAGTTTCCCCGACGATTAAACAGCTACATTATTCCAGTCTTGGGATGCCAGAATGATGAAATGCTTCCTGAATAGACAAATGTGTCACATTTTTTCCTTTTCCTTGGTCACTCCCAAAACATACGTGGTAGTTACATGATGCCAGTACCTGTCATCTGCTTGAAAAGAAAGGCGACCAAGAGAAACATGCAAAGTGTCTGTGTCCAAGTGCACCACGTGTACAGTACAGCATAAGTGCGTTGAAGGTTTCTTTCTCCACGTAGCCTAAGGGACCACTCACATAGCACCCGGTATTCCTATTATATACAATACAAATGCAATGATGTTTTTAGTAACTTCAGAATGTGCTTAGTCATATCTTCTACTAAAATTCAGAGTGTATGTGTATGTGTATGTGTGTGTGTATTTATTTATTCAGGGACATCATTGGGAATCAGAAAGCAAATTTGGGAGATGGGAATAATACCTTAATTGAACTAAAAATGTAAATAAAATTTTGTTTTAAAGCACTGCTTTGGTATGAGAAAGTTCCATGTAAGCTTTCTGTCAAATGATTTTCCGTTGCCACTTCGAGTTGGTTTACATGAGTAATAAAACCCAACCAGGCACTTCCTTTGGCTCCCAGGGTGATTTCTGTCCTTCCCCAAAGCAGCAGCTACTTACGAAGAAGGGATTAAATCACGCAGGAAAGGAAGGCTTCCAAAATCATTGCTTGCGAGAACAGTTCAAATAAGTGAGGTTTAAACACAAGTCAATGTTGTTTGTTTTAAAATTCTATTTTTAGGCTCTGAGATGGATGTTCATGGAGAAGAAAGGGGAGAAGGGGTCCAAGTTTCTAATCCCAAGGTCCCCACCAGGGGAGTTCCAGAAGTTGCAGATCAATTTTGGTTTATACGAAAAGAATAACAAGCATGCTTATCTGTAAGGATGCCATGTCAACGCATTCATTGGAACCATAAGACGTGAGACTTGGCCACCTCTCCAACAGAGCCTAAATTAACCTCGAGAATTTATGTAATTGCCAGGGGTGGCAGGGCAAGAGTTGCTTATAATTTTTTTGAGTCAACAAATAGTGTGTGTCTCTGCTCCAAGAGAAAGACCCTGTCTCATGAGATGCCACATTCGTTTGTATAAACATTCTGCCTCATAATACCATCTGAATGTTTAGGCGAAGGGTTTTTTTTTTTAAGAGCTATTTCCTGTTGCTCCCTGGTTAAGACGATGCACTGCACAGGTATGTGTGCTTTGCTTCAAAGCAGAAGCATTGTTAGTGGTAATGAAGGTTACATTTAAAAATAACTACCCCAGTACAAAAGAAGTTCAGAGGAAATATGACCGAAGCTATCAGTCTCAGAGTAGGTCGGCCTTGAGCTGCTGAGACCAAGCTACAACCTCTCTCACATTGTTATCCTTATCAAACAATGCAAACAATTTTAATGAGCTTATCTACAGGAACACGTTGCCAGATATGCTAATGTACAAATGAGCCCAGCCCTACAGGCAAGTCATTAATCAAAAGGCTCACAATACAATGACCAGGCTCATACCCATCCTCGAATCAGACCAGGAATTACCTTTCTAGTATAAATAAGAAGGGCTCCCCCGCCCCTGCGTGAGGAGGAGGCCATAAACTCAGAAAACGCGTAACAACGCCCCGGTTCCCCCACCAGATCAATAGCAGTCAGGTCTCTTTCTAATAAACCTACAGTTCCATGAAGAGAATTTTGGTGAATGTCTGACATTGTGACCTCTGCTGTCAATCCCTGCACCAATCAGCGAGCAGAATTCTTACAAAGCTCCATCAATCTGGCGGTTTAACATCACAGACTGCAGCTTCATCTAGAGGATTCCATCTTTTCCTGCACGCTCTCCAGGTTAAAGCGCAAACCTCTTTCTCGCCATCCTTCCCTCATGGTTCCTCCCTCCCTTCGGTCCCAGCTACCTAAGGTTTCCTTTAAAAAAATCTAAAAAAGCGAAGGGGGAAGGAAGGGCGCGGAGCCTGTCTCCCTCGGGGAGGAGATGGCATGCATTTTTATCGGCGAGCAGGGGAAGGAGGCGCCGAGGGAGGCAGAGCCTCTGCAGGCGGCCGAGCCTATTCACAGAATGCGTTCCATCTGCAGCTAGGCAGCCCGCATGCACGCGCCGCACGCCCGCCGCAGCACGCGGACAGCAGCCTCCCCTCGCTCGCCGCCCGCAGCCGTGCGGCCCATTATGTAACGGGGCGCCCCGGCCGCGCCCGCGCGCCGCCGGCCGCCTTACCTGTACGATCGCTCCCCGCGCACCGTGTGCTTCCGGAAGGGGATGATGGTCCCGTTATCCTGGATAATGTCGTTGTTGTTCTCGCCATTTGGGGACAGGGTTTGGGTGGGCCCCGGCATTGGCGCACTCCCGAGAGAGGGAACAAACCGCTGAGGGCTGGCTGGGGCGCACGGGGGCTGCGTCTTCCCGCTCGCTGGGTCGCCCGCTCGGCGCACGGACCCCGCAGCCTCCAGGCTCGCTGGCTTGCTGGCTCCTCGGCGCCGGCCCCGCCCTCGCGAGGCCACGCCCTCCAGAGGCCACGCCCTCCGACGTCAGAGCGCCCGCCGCCGCAGCACCAGCAAGCAGCCCGGCGGTGGCCGCCGGGTCACGTGGCCCGCCGTCGCCCTGGCAACGCGCTCACTCCTGGCCCGGGCTGCAGCCGCACGGGGCCGCGCGCGCGGGCGCGCCCGGCGGGCCTGCGGCTGGGCTGGAAAGCCCCGGCCCCGCGCGCGCCCCTCCAGCCCGGGAGCCACTCTTCCTCCGCCGGTTTCCTCCCGGATCCCCGCTCCCCTGCAGCTGTGTACACAAAGGGGCTCGGGCACAGGGCCGGGGAGACCCTTTAACTCCTTCCCGGCTGAGCTCCAGGGCCTGCACGTGTCAGGACCGCCCCACAAAGCCCTGATCGCTGGCTCCCAGCGAAGGTGGAGGCGGGAAGGGGTTAAATTCCCCAGCGTCCCGACCCTGCACAGCAGCAGCCACCTCCCGCCTAAAAAGCAGCCGAGCCGCAGAGCTGTGAGGACGCCATCTCCAAATCCTAGACTGTAGGGCTGAGGGCTGAAAAATTAAGATTTCCTGTGTAAAAGAGCCTCCAAAGAGAGATTTAAAATTTTTTAATTACCATTTAAAATAACATTTTTGCATATTGCTATTGCAGACCTTCTACTCCCTTCTTAAAATAGGACCCGGTCATATAGCCCAAGACGGCCTCAAACTCAAGATCCCACCTATGGGATTGCATCACAGGCTACTAAATTGGCCTCAAATTCTTTATCCTGCCTTCTGATTCTTATCATTTCCATGTGAATTAAATAAGTACCTAATTTAGCAGTGGGAAGCTCTTATCTTTCAGACTGTTCTGTGCATTCATGGCTTTCGAATTATATGCCTATAAACCAGGAACTATTATTCCCACTGTAGAAATGAGGTGCATTAAAGGGTTCAGGTAACTGTCTGAAGATCACACAGTGACAAACTGGAACCTCAGAGCATCACGTTTTCCCCGTGACCACCAATCAAGGTAATTAGGCAGTTTTAGAGCAGCCATGTTGGGATGGTCTCAGGTCTTCAATCCCCAGGACTAGGATTACTCTGGTGTTGATCTAGAGGAATTGACATAGAGTCACCGACTTCCTCCAACCCTCTGTTCATAAAAAGATATGCAGATTAGTTCTCTATTGTAAATAAACCCCACCACGTGGTCAGGCCCCAGATCAATTGGGTTGGGCCCAATAGGAACAGACCAATGAGATGTAATTGAGTTTCAATTTTTGACTCCCAAACGCAAGAACCTGGACACATACAGACCCCAGAAGGACCCCATATCAGTAAGAATCAAGTGTGTTGAGTACACATCCCATGCTGGTTATACAGAGCATTGCAAGTACTGTGAACAATAGCTACAGATTAGGGACCTGGGAAGATGCTCATCTGTTAAAACTTTTGCCTCACAAGCAAAGGGACCAGAGTTTGGATCCCCAAATGCAATGTAAAAATTCCAGGAGAGTGTGGCAACCCCCCTGCAATTCAGCCCTGGAAGGCAGAGTCTGAGAATCCCCAGAGCAAGTTGGCTGGCCAGACTGGCCCTAATGATGCACTGGGTTTAATTAGAGAACTAGGCGCAGCCATAAGGTGGGAGAGAGGTTGGGGTGATTCTTGACACCACCCTTGGTTATCTGTAGGCACACACACTCGAGTGCACTTGTGTACATACACCTCAACACACATGTACACCCACCCATAGGCAAAAAACACCCATAAACATATGCATGGAAGAAAAAACTAAACAGGCCATATGCGACCAGTCTCTCTCCTCTCTCAGGAAGAAGAGAAAGTGTTCGCGATCCATTCAAAGTGGTCTCTGAACTTGTGTGGGGGGGGACGGGGAAAAAGAACTGGGAATTTTGTAAAATGCATGGTATAAAAACGGGGAGGAGGGAATTCCCAGTTCACGGCCCACTTCCACCACGGGTCCCTGGGCAGCCCATGCTCACCAGTTCATACTCCCGTTACACAGAAATTAAACACCGTGATCCTGCCGGTGTTCCCGCGTATGCCCTGGTTCTAAGTTATTTCTGGTTTAAGTGTCTGGAACTGAATCCAATGTTTCACAGGCCAGATGGTAATGATAATCCAGACAAGCCCCATTCCTTCTTTTCATTTTATACTCTACTTTGGGGCTCTTATTTTAATTATCTTTTTCTCATTTAGTCAGTTCCCAGCACACATACTGATTCCTTCATCTGCATCTACTTTATGACAGTTGTTTGCTCCTACAACAGGATCCCACCTTGACCTGAGACTTAACATGCCTAGTTATATAAGATATGCACACATTATACAGCCAGCTAAAGGGATGCAGGAGGGTAGTCGCCATCACTGCAAAGATTCACACTTCCTCTTACTATTTCTGTCCCTTGACCCACTTGTCAATTTCTCTGCTGATTTGTTCCTTTCACAAAAAGCTTCCTCTTTCTATGGGGACTGTCTGAAGTGGAAGGATACAGCCTACAAATTAAATACCCGGTATTTCCAGGGTAATCCCTGTTAGATTTTTTTTTTTCTCCCTCATGCTGCTACTTTTGCATGCGCTCATTTTTAATTTTTTTTCTGGCAGTGCTGGGGGTTGAACCCAGAACTCTTCAAGTGCTAGACAACGGCCTTACCACTGAGCCACCACCTCAATTTTAACTAATTTTTCTCACTAGTTTGTGGAATGGACGCTCTCACTGTATTCCCCGGGCTGTGCATGAAGAAATGATAGCAGCCACATCTTTGGCTGATGGAGTGAAAGGCGAGGGGTAGAGTCAGGTGAACAAGGGATCCAAGGACTTCTGTGGATCTTTCTTGAGAATGAGCCACACTACTGTAAAGGGACCCAGGAAGTCCCGAGACCAGTCATGACATGGTGGAGAGGTACACTCTCAGGAGCCGAGAGAAACACCGTGCCACATTCAAAGTCAAGAGCAGAGGGAGAAATCCATGCCAGCCATCTTGTAAGTCCGCACCTGCCTAGGGAATGGTACTGCCCACCGTGTGAAAAGGGGTTTCTGTACTGCCTTGGATGTGAAAAATCCAACTTATTATAACAGGGCAATGGCAGCCAGGAACCAGGACTAGATGTGAATCCTGCGTCCGTCCCAACAGCCCCTCCCATCGCCAAGGCTTCTTTCAAGTTTATGCTGACCCCATCATTGACAAGGGCATTGCAGGGTGATGCCACCTCAGAGGGGGGCTTCCTCTACATACAGAGAGAAGATCCCATCAGCAGCCACCCCACTGCCCGGAGGCAGGTCCTTTCTCCCACGTGCAG
The DNA here is from genome assembly GCA_023101885.1 of Typhlomys cinereus. Taxonomy (NCBI): domain Eukaryota; kingdom Metazoa; phylum Chordata; class Mammalia; order Rodentia; family Platacanthomyidae; genus Typhlomys; species Typhlomys cinereus. Next base: position 8,149,445 of record JALPQD010000028.1, read on the forward strand.
TTCTGTGGTATCTTCCAAGGGAAATGGGTTTGGGTTCTATGGACCAGTGAGTTAAAATGTTTTGCACACCCCAGGGACGACGGCAGAGCAGCAGATGATAGCGGCCAGTGATGCTGGTTCTGAAATACACTGGAGGCCTGAAGAGCAGCTTGGTCACTCACTGCCCATGGCCTTTAATCCCGACACTTACAAGTGTTTGCTCTGGATTCGACGAAGATCCAAAAATGCCTCTGGGCTTTAAACAATCAAGGGCAAGGACAAAAAAAATTGATGAGAAATATTTTCTTTCCAGAAAGCCTTCTGTAGAACGAGCCTCCACAGACTTGCTCCTTCGGGAAGCAACTTTGGAGATCACGTGTCTTTGTAGATTGCTTTGTAGTCGTGTTGATAGCTCAACAGATCCATTTAGAAAGCAGAGCTTTGCAGGTTTTCTTCCTGAATGTGCTAGCGGAACATCGAGGTGTCAGAGACCTTAAGATGCCGAAGGCTTCGCTGTATAAGGTAAGATTTCTCCTCAAGTTATATCATCTAACTTGTTTCTGAAAATTTCACAAGCTTGGGTTTTTTAAAATTTTTTTTATTTATTATTTATTCAATTGTGCGTGTATGTGTGTGTGTGTGTATATATATGTGTGTGTGTGTATATGTATATGTATGTGTGTGTGTAGAACCACAGACTAATTCGGGAACCACCATGGATGCCTCCACCTCCTCCTTGTTTACTCTGCCCCGGGGATACACAGGCTCCGCCCTACCAGGACCAGAAACACAGGCCTCCCCCGCTTCCGCCCGGCGTCTATACGTGGGATCCGAACTCAGGACCTTCTGCCTGCAAGGCAGAGGCTTAACCCCTGAGCCACCTCTCCAGCCCCACAAGCTTGGGTTTTAAACAATATTTTGTGTATTTATCTGAGAGACAGGGAGGAAAAGGTGAGGGAGAGGGAGAAAGCATACACACGTATACACGTACACACACACACACACACACACACACACACCATGTGCATGGGTAGATGTCAGAGGACAAATTTCACAAGTCATTTTTCTCCTTCCACTATGCAGATTTCCAGGATCTTCAGGATCTCTGGGCAGGCTCTTTACCCACTGAGTCATCTCACTGGCCCACGAGCTTGGGCTTCATTTTTTTTTAGTAACTCACAAAACACGATGTGGTTATAGTTTTAAAAGACAGAACATTACGGTTCCTGGACTCATCAGACCTGCAGTGTGAGGTTTCAGTTATGAAATGCCATGTGCTTTTGCACTACAGCACTCTTTAAATATGCGCTCCATAAAAACACATGTGGTGATTGAGGAATACCAAACACTAAGCAGCCGTGCCTGGGGAAACCAAGGAGGGCTTCTCCGTGGTGGCGATCCTTGAATTAGGCCTCAGCGTCTCATCCGATGTCTGGTCACTGAGCAAATTACCACGCGCAGGGATTCGTTTTGTTCCTTGGAGAAAGCGAAACTTACAAAGAGACAAAACTTCTTGTCCTCATGGAACTTAGGCTCGCGGGGGTAAGAACATTCGTTTGGTGCGGTGTTGTGTGTGGCGGATCATGGCCGGCACTACAGGGAGGAGAAGGGAGGGACGACGGGGAGGATGGAAGAGGGTTAGATGGTTGGTCAGCACCGCGGCCTCTAGAAGGTAAGGCTCAGCCAGGGACTTGAGGGAGGCAAGCAGCTGTGTGGACTTTGACAAGACGAATGTTTAGGTGGAGCTCACAGCAAGTACAAAGGCCTGGGGGCTGGAGGATGTCTTGCTTAGGGAGCTGTGAGAGTCAGGTGTGTCTGCAGAAGAATGATGCGTTGGCATGCATGCTTCAGGCGTGGAGGTCGGAATAACCACAGAGGGAGGAGGATGCCAGGACTCTGAGAACCCATTATAAAGACCTTGGCTCAATGCCAGAGCTGGCGGGCATCCATTTCTTGTGTTGTTAGCGGAGTGCGCACCATGTGGAGTGACCCCAGATACAGGAAGTGTTGGGGTGCTTCTTCTGGGCCCAACGCTATGCTTTATAGACAAGCAGCTGCGAAAGGGGCTGTTTCAAGTCCACGTGTCGAGGCATGAGGGGCTGAGCGGCTTGGTCAGATCACTAGCCAGGAGGCGGCAGAGCGGGCACCCGGCCGCACCTGGCAGATGCCAAAGACATCGATTCTTTGCTTGCCCAGCCCACCTTCCCAGAGCCCTCTCTGCCTGGGAAGAGGAATGCAGACTCCAGGTCGGGGCGTGGCAGCCAGGTGGACACCACAGAAGGGCAGAGGTAAGAGAAGACCAGAGTGTGGGAAGCAGGGAGGTAAAGCCAGGTCAAGGATGAGGGAACACCCTGGGGGCGGGGCTGGGATAGAGGTGCTCAGGGAAGTGACAGACTGTTAGAAGTGCAGGACAGAAAAGCGCAAAGAGAGGGGCAGAGGGAGTGACTCCCAGACTCGGGGTCACGGGTGCAGGTGATGGGCAGACACAAAGAGAGATTTTTCCCTTATCTTCAGCGATTGACGATTTGACTTATGAAGAAACCTCAAGGAGCAGCTTCCACTTCTTGGCTCTATGCTGGGAGGAGAAGAGACGCAGGCATTTGCTGCTTTCTGGATTCCACACTAAAATCTGTTTTCATTTTCCCTGTGCTAAGAAGATGCTGTGATTCAGCCTCCCAGCCCAGGTGCGGCTCGTTGAATGTGCTCACTGCAGTGTGTCTGCCCGGTTTGTGACATTCCCTCACGCCCGCCTCCTGTTTTATTTCTATGTTGAGATAAAAATACAGTTGTGGTGAAGGGACTAGCCTGGGCTTCATAAAAGACACGGGGAGGCAGTTTGGGCTCAGTCAATAGGCAGAGCAACAAAGGTTCAAGGACGGTGAATGGATCAAGAACCTAGAAAACTCAGACCCTCTCAAGAGAAAATTTCCTTTGGGACTATTAAATTCAATTAACCCAACAGGCTTTCTTCTCCTTCCTTCCTTCCTTCCTTCCTTCCTTCCTTCCTTCCTTCCTTCCTTCCTTCCTTCCTTCCTTCCTTCCTTCCTTCCTTCCTTCCCTTCCTTCCCTTCCTTCCCTTCCTTCCCTTCCTTCCCTTCCTTCCCTTCCTTCCTCCCTCTCCCTTCCTCCCTTCCTTCCTTTTCTTCCTTCTCTTCCTTCTTATGACTTTGATCCTAGCAAGTCCAAAGCTGAGTGGAGAAATTCCTTAGTGGGGTTGCTCCCTCAGGTACCAAGGGCCTTGAGCATCTTGGACACCAGGAGGGAGGGGTGTCACTTCTCTGGGAGGTGTGGTGTGCACCCTGGTACAGTCGCCTCCCCAGCGACATGTCAAGGCAACATGAGGCCGGCAGCTGGAAGTGGTGTGAGTAATGGAAGAGAAATCCCCCAATTTCTGACCTCATTCAAATAAAATTCTTAAAAAGAAAATTAAAGCAGCTTACTTGGTTAGGAAAGAAAATTGCAACTGGAAATCGTGAAGCAAGACTAAGTTTCCATGAGGAATGTTTTAATTAGGGTTTACATTCTGCTTCCCCGTCAGAGATGCTTGAATTAGATCCTGGAGGACCAAGTGTCTTCATGTTCTCAATTCACACACCCTCAGCGTCTGCAGAACGTGAAGGCACACAAGCGGGCACAGGGACAGTAGTGCACGATGGCAAAGGCCACACACAAAACTACCATGAGCGACCTCTGAGAGACTCCAGTCCAGTTTCTAAATAAAGGAATAAAATCCTAGAAGATCAGAAGGAGCTATGTCTTTCAGCACACACGGAGACACAGAGCGTCACCGGATAGATCTAGAATCGGCTCTTGAGATCAAGGTTCTAATCCTATCTTCATGCTGCCCACCTGCCACGGTGCCGGCCTCTTCACAGAGCTTCCCACAGCCTGGTGGGATGCCGTAGACCCAGATCCAAGGACAAGGGCCAGCTCTCAGTGCAAAGAGCATGCTCCGCGCTGCCACATGCCCCTCCTCCTGGGGAGTCAATGTTCAGACCCCATGGGACCAGCAGGACTGAGCCCCGGAGGTCCGCTCCGAAGGAGACGTGTGACCCAAGCTGTACGCTTTAGAACATTCCTCTTGGGTTTTCCAAAATTAGAGCTGCCATGTGTATGCATGTGTAATCCTCCTTATTAAAGACAGCTCTTAATAATTAAAAACACGGTGCAAATGAATCATTTATGATGTTACCGGAGGAAAGCCCGGCAAAGTGGAGCAGCTAAGGCTGGATGACGAACTTGGATTTGAATCTAGGGGCTGGTAATTTCCAGTTGCTTGACATTGGCTACATTATTTCACTTGACATCTTCACCCCTAAAGCAGGAGGATCACATTTCCGGGGCAACATGTGGACACAAACACGCAGCTCTGCTTTGTCCCCTGAGACCATGCCTCTCACCCCTTTAGGAAATCGGTTTTATTCCTTCTCTCCCTGAATCTGCATGGACCTTATGCAGCCCGGGAAGAAGCGATGCTTTGCTTCTGTCTCTGGGCACTCAGCTGTCTCAGGTCACGTTGGATTCTCCACAACACTGGGGGAAGCACGTGGAGGGGAAGGAAGAGGCAAAGACTGCAGGAGGACCAAGGAATCCAAACACACAATGGAAGAAGACACATGCGGCCTCACTCACCATGACTGATAAGGGACAAACGGATCAGAAACAATTGCCTAGGGAAGACCCGAGTCTCTGAATTGCACAGCTCTGAGAGGCAGCAAAATGGGTCTTTAACTTCACGTCTCACACAGCAACTTTCTGTTATTATCTTCTGCAGTCCGAGCAACTAGCAACTTAGCAACTAGCAAACTTAGTAGATTAAACCACAGCAATCATTTCTGTGCAATTGTCGGTGATTCTGGGAGCTGACTAGGTTTGGGTAGGTGGTCGTCGGAAGGGAGCTGATCTCTGACATCATCCTTAAGCTCCTTTAGTCTGAACTCCCCCAGCGCATGGTGACTGATGTCCAAGGCTACAGAACAGACGGAAGGGCATGATAGTTTTAAAACGCGATCTTAGAACTCACGGAACATTATTTCCATCATACTTGAGCAAGGTGAGAAAAGTATGGTCGGGCTATAGAGTGTGTGCTGTGTAGACATGAGATCCTGAGTTCAAATCTCAGCGCCCATGTGAAAACCTGAATGTGGTGGTACATACTTGTAATTCCGGCACTGGGAAGATAGAGACAGGAAGACCCCTGACTATGCAGCTTATCCTAATCAGTGGGCTTGAGGCCCCAGGGAGACCCTGTCTCAGAAAACAAGGTGGATCGTATCTAAGGGATGCATGCAGGATTTTCCTATGACCACCAGATGTGTGTGCACACACGTGCAGCCCCCCTGTGATAGTTAATCCTGAGTGTCAACTTGACACACCTGGAATTAACTGAGATCAGCTGAGACCACACCTGGCAAGATCAGCTGAGACCACCTGGAGAGATTATCTGGATAATACAAAGACCAGCTCTAGATCCCATCGGAACCTCCATAGATCCCATGGGAACCTCCCAGTAGTGGACCAGATAAAAGGAGCACAGAACAGAAGACTGCGTAGAAGAGAGACTCTCTAGCCTCTGTAATGGGGGTGACCTAGCCCCTCTCCAGCTTTGGCCAGCCAGCCATGCCACTTCCTTCATGAAAGTCTGTTTCCCCCTCTGGAACTGTAAGTTAAATAAATCTCTCTTTCTCCCTTAAGTTGTTTGACTTTGGGTACTCTCTTACAGCAATGAACCACTTCACCATGAATGTGCACATATATGCACACAAACAAACAGAAAGAGAAAGCCAGGCATGGGCTGGAGAAAACTCGAATGGTCATGTTTGGAGAACGAGTTCCGTTACATCCTCACTCCGGGGTCTGCCTTCACGCCCCCTTGCTGCAGGGCAGGACCTTTAACACAGAAATGCGGAGGGAGCAAAGAATCAGTGTTCTGAGTTCTGAGTTCTAAAACAGACTGGAAGTTCACAGAAGGTAGAATACCCGGAAGAAGAAGAAGAAGAAAAAGTATCAGTCTAAAACTTTCAGGGAGCCAAAGCTTAAAACCCTGGGGAGAGTTAGAGCCGGAAGCTCCCCCCATGAGCTGTGAGACTTGGCAGGTGGTTGGAAGCGGTTGAATTGGGGCCTAAGTGTCCCCCGGGAAGTAACCCTACCCTGTCTCTCCTGTTCTGCACCCCACAGCCCGGGGAAAAGGACCTGCTCTCTGTGCACCTCTGGATGCCAACCCCCCCGCCAGGTTCCTGAGCCAGCTGTGCACAGGCGACACTGATGGTCCTGCAGAGCTGTCAGACTGTGCGGATGCAGGGACGCAAGAGCCGGCAGAGACCGAGTGGCCACGCTGCAGGGCAGAGCAACGGGGGACATCGGGGCTCCTCCCGACTCTCAGACAGCACCTTGTAAAAACATGCTCGGCATCTGCATTCATCACTGCCCGGCGCACTGACTGAGCAGACCAGAGGCACAGTTAGCGGGGCTGTGTTTCCACAGCATCCAGGAGAAGGCCTGTCCTTGGCTGGTCCAGACTGATGGGGACTTGTCACCAGCCCTCAGCGTGGAACCCTCGGATGGCTTTCCCCTCCCGCCCCCTCTCTCTAATCGGTCAAGGCACCTGTTCCTCTCCACGAGCACCTCGAACACATCTATTCCTCCCTTTCCCCGGCTCCCAGCCTCCTCCTGCCTGGCTGTGGTCTTTCTGGAGAGTTCTGTGTTCCCTCCGTGGTTCTTATCACTTTCCAGATAAGTATTCCAAGTTTTGCTCCCTGTACTTACAACCCTAAGCAGCTGAACTACTCTCAGAAATCTAACCTCCCTCAATGACTTAAGGCAAGTGTGACATGATATTTGGTGATCTTTAACTAGAGGCGTTAGTCTACTTCCGGGAACCAGAATAAGCAAAGGCTCTTTTATTTGAAATACATTTGTAATGTGAATATTCTGCTGGACTGTGTCCATTAAGAGCCATTCGAAAGCAACCTTGGCCCAGTTATTGAGAAGACAGCAATTTAGTCAAATGAAATATAATGATGTTCATGTAACAGTATCTGAGTTTTCTTTTTTAAAATCTTTTTTATTTGTATGTGTGCGTGTGTGTGCGTGTGCGTGTGCCTGTGTGTGTGCCTGTGTGTGTGTGTGTGTGCACGTGCATGTGTGTGTGCGTGTGTGTGTGCACGTGCATGTGTGTGTGCGTGTGTGTGTGTGAGAGGGCACTGTGTGTCCCTGTGAAGGACCAAGGGTGACTATGGGAATCATCTTAGATTGCTTCTACCTCCTTTTTGCTTCACTCTGGGATTTCCCAGGCTCCATTCTCCAGAGCCAGAAGGCGCAGATAACTGCCATTTCCACCTGATGTTTTTACATGGGACCTGGGATCTGAACTCAAGTCCTGCTTGCGAAGCAGAGTTTTAACCTTGAGCTGTCTCTCCAGCCCCTGAGTTGTTAGTTCTTGAGAGTTCCTGCCCATTTGGAATGGAAAGAGGGAGGGAAAAAGAGAGGGGAGGGGAGAGAGAG